>SJYA01001224.1:326523-511202 GCA_006410615.1 Neotragus moschatus | reverse complement strand
TGTGTGTGTGTGTGTGTGTGAGAGAGAGAGAGAGAGAGAGAGAGAGAGAGAGAGAGAGAGAGGTTTGGTTACCACTGCCCTGGGCATTTCAGGACTTCAGCTGCTTTGCTGCCTCAGCAGCTGCTGTAACAAAGGAGGTGTAAGCTACTTCTTCTCCAGATGAGATCTGAGGTTCAATGACCTTGTTTGCCTCAAAGAGAAGAACCAAGGGCTTTGTGGGAAGGAGGGGGGCCAACCGATGAGCAGGATGATCTTACTGGAGCATCTTGAATGTGGCTAGCCCTGAGGGCACCCGTGGCCAAACATTGGTGGCACCAGGCAACCACCAGTGGCATATGGGACCCTGTCCTTTTTCTTCCTGGGTTTTTTTTTTTTTTTCTTTTTATCTTTTTCTTTTTCTTATTTCTTACCTTATTTCATTGTCCTTCCCATTTTACCTCTTTCATCCCATGTTCTCATTGCTTTCTGCTCCCTCTGGTGGCTCTAATAGAAACTGATGGGGATACAAGGGTGGTGGCTCAGATGCTAAAGAATCTGCCTGCAATGCAGGAGGCCTGGGTTTGATCCCTGGGTCAGGAAGATCCCCTGGAGAAGGGAATGGCAACCCACTCCAGCATTCTTGCCTGGAGAATTCCATGGGCAGAGGAGCCTGGCAGGTTACAGTCCATGGAGTTGCAAGAGTCAGACATAGATGAGTGACTAACACTAACACAGGGGCTGAATTTGATGCTTAAGTGGATGTTGTTTGGCTGGTGGTATGTTTTGACTCAATTGCATTCGAAGGTCTTTGAACACTGTGTGCTGTTCACTTCATGCCACAGTCCCTACCACTGAGACAGTCACATACCTACAGCTGCATTCATTTACCTGCCTAGCCCCAGCTCTGATCCCAACTTGTGCTCCAGAGGTTACTTAAATGAAACAATGCTTGTGATGCCTGTATTACTAATAAGATGGGGCTCTTCTAATACTTGGGAATTCAGGTATCACCACCTCTTTTTACCCTTTAATGCTTTCCATCTGTTAATTTGTCAGAAGCTGTTCCTGTGCAAGTAAGGAGACATATTGCTCACAAATATGAAAGATATTATAGACAAGCTTGCAGCCTCTGTCTGAAAGCTGTCAACCTACTTGTGTTACATTCCTATTGTGCTGTAACATTATCGCAAACTTACCAACTTAAAAAAACAAAAATTATCTTGTAGTTCTGTAAATCAGAAACAGACACGAGTCCCACAGGGCTGAAATCAGGGTGTCTTTAGGGCTCTGTTCCTTGCTGGAGGCGCTTGGGGAGGATCTGTTTCTTTGCTCGTTCAGATTGTCAGCATATTCAGTTCTCTGAGGTTGTTGGACTGATGTCTGCATTTCTGTGCTGGCCAGCAGCTAACAGCCCTTCCACCTTCTAGAAGCCACTTTCATTCCTTGGCTCAAGCCTGCCCCCCTTCACCATCCTCACAGTTAGCAATGGGGCTCCAGTCCCTCCGGTTTCCAATCTCTCCTCCTTGTATCTCATCTCTGTGACACAATTGGAAAAGATTCCATGCTTTTAAGAACTCAAGTGATTAGGTTGGGTCCACTCAGATAATCCAGGATAATCTCCCCCATCTCAAGGTCCCTCCCTTTAATCACAACTACAAGTTCCTTTATCACATAAGGTAACATCTGCCCAAATTTCAGGGATCAAGGCATGGATGTCTTTCGGAGCCATTATTCTACTGACCACACTGCTGAGCCTGGCTCTTACACTGGTAGGAGCCTCACATGGTAATTGTATTTGAAACCAGATGTGAGGTGGCCTGCTTAGTAAAGCACTTGGCCAGGGATGGGGAAAGCTTAGATTTCATCCCAGTCCTGTGGTCATGACCCCAGCCAAGGCTCTGAAGCTTTGTTTCTTTCAGGATGCTGCCAAGATGGCCAGCTTTAAATTGACTTAGAAATCGAAGATGAATAAAATTGACATTCTAGTAACCAGCATTTTCTATTATTGGTATGACAGAGACCTACTGATTCTTCCTTTCTTAATTGCTGAGAGAAACCAGGTTTTATTTTATTTGAGGTAGCAAGGCCTACAGCCAAAAACCAATCAACAAAATCTGTGGCTTAGCGCTTTCCTCGCAGCCAGAGGTGGTCAGTGCGACACAGCTTTGGTTGAGAAATAAATGGAAATCACTAAATAGGCATCCCAGGAAAGCTCTGTAGCAGGAACTGACTTAGCTGGTACACACCCCTTCTTGCCCTGTGCCCTGCCTCATCTACCTGCCCGGATGCAGACATGGCGACAAGCACTCAGGCTGCCATCTTGGAAGTCGGGGATGAGAGACAAGCCCTCAGAATGGCAGACTTTAAAGAGCCAAGTGCCCAGCAAGACTGCTGAACTCCCGTACCCGCCCGGGACTGCCCACTGCTAGATTTCTTTTCTGTGAGCGAAAAGGATGCCAATGACAGAGTTAGAGGAAACAGGAAGCAAGAGGTTGTTTCTAAGCTGCTGGATCCAGTTCCTCGCTGGTCTCTGTATTCTCACAATTGGTTATTACTCTAAGAATTATCACCAGATTCAGAAGTGTCCCCTGATTCCTAGTGTCCCCATAGGAAATGAGCTATGAAAAATAACCATTTCTTAATATATTTAACTCTATCAAATGACTTCAAAACAAAAGTAGGTATACATGTATGTGTAACATACATTTAAAGAATTGCAGTATCATTTTCAGACACATTATCTCATTTTATTACCAGAATAACTCCATGAGGCAAGTAGGTCAGACACTGGCATTTTCACTTGCAGTTCAAGAAACTGAAGGCTTTAGTGGCCTTCTTACGGACTCCAGGTCCTTATTCCTATCTTTAACTTTAAGCCATTTGCTGTCTCCTGCTCCTTGCTTCATAATATTTATTTCTTAATGTTATATTTTTAAAGAATTGCTAACATCAGTTCAGTCGCTCAGTCGTGTCCGACGCTTTGCAACACCATGAATTGCAGCGTGCCAGGCCTCCCTGTCCATCACCAACTCCCGGAATTTACTCTAATTCATCTCCATCGAGTCCGTGATGCCATCCAGCCATCTCGTCCTCTGTCGTCCCCTTCTCCTCCTGCCCCCAATCNTTGACGTACTCCTTTTCCTATTTGGAACCAGTCTGTTGTTCCATGTCCAGTTCTAACTGTTGCTTCCTGAACTACATACAGATTTCTCAAGAGGTGGGTCAGGTGGTCTGGTATTCCCATCTCTCTCAGAATTTTCCACAGTTTATTGTGATCCACACAGTCAAAGGATGTGATAAAAGGACAAAAATCGTTTTCTTTGCCTGTGATGTGTATTTAACACTGAAAAACTGTAAGATTAACCTTCTCAAGGCTTCTCTCCCCCCAGCATTGGGCAACTTATGCATGCTGGTTCTCATGAAGGAGGAGTTGGTCAGAGCCAAGGGACCTCTTGGAAATGAGGGTGGCCAGGCCCTGCATGTCGATCTGTGACCCCAGAAGCCACTAGCAAGTGTCACCCCATGGTTCTCTGACTTCCTCAACTCTCTCCACCTCCTCCTCTAATTAAACCATGAAATCTGTGCCAAAGAGTACAGTGATAGCCCCCATCTGAAGGACTGAAGAAATCTCAGTCCAGATTATGAACTTTTAAAAGGTAAATGTTATCTTGTATAATTTCAAAGATCATAATGCTTTAGAAAATGTATTAACTGAAGAGGAGAAAAAGAGTGTTTCCACCAAGCAGAGCAGAGGTCACTCTTCAAAAGCCTTTCTGTTCTTTGAAAAGGTGACAACTGTGACCTCGATTTTCTATGACGTTTAAAAGCCCCTATGTTGAAGATCATTTGTTGATAAATTAATTGGCTTAAATATCTTGTTTTCAAATTCTAGGGCTGTTTTGTGTTGGTTTTTTTTTCAGTATTGAAAATAATTTCACATCTGAGTCAAAATGAGAAGATTCAGGACACTGGAAAATCATCATGATGCATGCAAATTTATTGAGAGCTTCCTGCACATGTATGTTATAAAAGGCACCCTGAGAGTTCCTAATTGTAGCGGAGGCTTGGTCTCTACCATGAAAGTATTTACAGTCTAAAGGGAGAGATAGACTAAACACTTGATTTAAAAAAAAAAAATGATGCAGTGCTTTATGACAATTTGCAAGCATTTTATCTGAATTAGCATATGTCTCCTGCCTAACGTGATCTTGTTTATATCGGTTAGGCCTATTGGTTGTAATTAATAGAAACCAAGGCAAGCTAGATTACGGAGGGAAGAAAGTAAGATTAAGGAGAAAGCTCAATTAAGGTGAGAAAGTGTACTATGTGGTGTCTTTTTATTATTATTAAAGTATAGTTGATTTACAGTGTTATGTTAGTTTCTGGTGTACAGCAAAGTGATTCAGTTACACATATATTTTTCTCATATTCTTTTCCATTATGGCTTATTACAGGATATTGAATATAGTTCCCTGTGCTTATAGTAGAACCTTGGTGCTTACCTATTTTATATATAGTAGTTTGTATCTGTTATTCCAAAACTCCTAATTTATCCTTCCCCGATTCTCTAACCCCCTTCAGTAATCATAAATTTGTTTTCTATGCCTGTGATTCTGTTTCTGTTTTGTAAATTAATTCATTTGTATCATTTTTTTAGATTCCACATGTAAGTTATATATGGTATTTGTCTTTCTCTGACTTCATTCAGTATGAGTTCAAAGTCCATTCAAGTTGCTACAGATGGTATTATTTCTATCTTTCTACGTCTGAGTATTCCACTGTGTGTATGTATATGTATATGTGTGTGTGTGTGTACACATACATGTATGTATATATATGCCACATATTTGTACATCTGTCAGTGGACATTTAGATTGCTTTCATGTCTTGACTATTGTAAACAGTGTTTCTGTGAACATTGTGGTGCGTGTATTTTTTTGTATTATTTTCTCTGGATATATGGCCCAGGAGTAGGTGTGCAGGATCATATGACAACTCCATTTTTAGGTTTTGGAAGGACCTCTGTAGAGTTTTCCATAGTGGCTGCACCAATTTACATTCCCACCAACAATGTGGGAAGGTTCCATTTTCTCCACACCCTATCTAGCATTTGTTATTTGTAGATTTCTTAATGATGGCCATTTTGACGCATATGATTCTGACCCATATGAGGTGATACCTCATTGTAGTTTTGATTTGCATTTCTGTGATAATTAGTGGCATTGAACATCTTTTCATATGCCTTTTGGCCGTCTGCATGTCAGGAATATGTAGCATCTTATGGATCCCAATAACATGTAGCCTGACCACAGAAGGGGCTGGAAAACTAGCAAGAATCAAGGCAGCTGTTTGTTTTCTCTTTTTTTTTCTCACTCATACACCATTCCTCAGTTTCAGTCTATGACAGTTAACACAGCTTTTACCAAGCTCCTTTTGTCCACAATGACTAAGTTTTTTTTTTTTTTTTCTTACATTCATGCAACCAGCCCAGAGAACTGAAAACTCTTGGTCCCACTTCTGAGTTTCTGCCAAAAGAGCTCTAACCTGTGTGGGTAAGGGACTCACCCTGGTCACTTGGCAAAGTTCCAGTGAAATTAACGAGGCTAACAATGGCTAACCCCTAGGAACATGTGGATGATGTAAAAGCAGTTCTGGAGAAGGTAGGGTTGTAATAAACGGTCTTCTAGTTTGACTGAAGAACAGAACATTGGTTTCTAACCAGTGGGCCAAGACCGTGGGTGGGGAATGCAGGTGGGAGTGTAGAGTCTCATATTTATTAATGAGTCGTTCCTTGAAACCTGAGCATATAGGTGTAGGTGGTTTTTAATTGTGTGTAGATGCCCTTATAATTAATACGATTTAAATTCTTTTACATGTGTTAGTGAAGTCATCCTGTCTTTTGGTCATCCTGTATCTTTTTCAATCACTGGACACAGATAGTAAGGCTCTTCCTGTGTGAGAGTCCCTTTTAGGGAAAACAGTTAAGGACCCCTATGTATAAGGTTAGGTATGGACTGAGAGACTATATACATAAGTGTAGGTGTTGGCTGTGATGGTCACAGTTTATTTACAGGAAGCTTGACACATGAATTTTACTTTATTCATCCTTCCTTTATTTTCTTGTATTGTCATAAATTTGTCTATAACCACCTTACTGGGCAGAAGTGCTTCATACCCACGATATAGTAAGTTGGTAGAAAACCCATTCTGATTAATAAGGAATATTTAAATTGATTTTGTGTTACTTTCAACTCTGTTTAGTGACAGGAACTTGGCCAACAAAAGGGTTAATAAGAGAGGAACTTTGTAATGTGCCATGAGCAATATTTAAGCCCAGCATGTAATTGCACGGTGCTTGTTGACACAGGAGCAAATGCTTTTAAAGTGTTTTAAAATGTCCCTTAAAGGTACCTTAAATACTGAAAGTACTATTTGAAGCATTTTATTAGAAACTGTCTTACTAGATATTGCAAAGGGAAAGTTCCCATTTCAGCCTAAAAATAACAGTAATAATAAAATAATAGTAGAAGCTAGTATTACTGTGGCAGTTTCTTGATACAAAAATTCCACAGTTTATAAGCATGTTTTCATCTTATTTTTGCAACAAATGTCAATACCATATCTACCCCTATTTTATAAGGAAGGAAGTTGAATTTGAGAAGCCTGCAATTTATGTCAAATTACTTGGATCCAAATGTGTTTTTACTGTTTGTAAAATACTCCTTTGAATGGAAGAAATGTTGACAGAGAGAGATCCAATTAACCCATTAGGTTAACTGGGGAAAATTCAGACATTGCAGGAACGTTAAAGAGACACATAGTTTCATCATTAAGACTGGATCCTGGAGCAAACCAAACTGTGCACATTCAAATTGAAGCCCGACCGCTTACTTGCTTTGTGACCCTGGAAAAGTTACTTGACGTTTCTGTTCCTTGGTTTCCTCTCTTTTAAATGAAGATGAATAGTAACTCTTTCATTGAGTTGCTATGATGGTTAAATCATATTTAAGTGCATAGAAGAGTTCCTGGAACACAGGAACTACCATCTGGGTGCTTCTGATCGGCCTGGAGGTGCTGTGCACTTGGGGTGTTAGCATAGCCAAGGGATCTTCCTGGGGCTACTTCTGTCAGCCTAGTAGCCAGATTTATGGGGCCGTCTGGAAAGGCAGTGTGATATAACAGCAGATACTCCTTCAGACTCGTCATTCTCCATGTACTAATGGCTTCCAGACCTCTTTGCACCAACACATTAGTGAGGAACCCAAGTGCTGGACTGTGGAGGACTGGCCAGGCGGACAGTCCCAGCACGGCCCACAGTCTAGGCTCTGAGACCTGTCAGGGGCCTCACTCCAATTAGCAGCTGCTGCCCCTTTCAGGGCGGCCACACTTCCATTTTAAATCCATCGAGTGCCATCCTTAGAAACTAAGGAACCCTAACTAATTGGACAATAAAAGAAGATTTTGGTCTAGAGACGACGGCGCGCTTAATGGAGTTTGCAGAGATCCTGATTGCACTCCTGCTCTGCAGCCAGCCGGCTGGGACTGCAAAAGCCTCTTAACCTCGTTGTACTCATTTTCCCTGCAAGGGAAATGAGAGCCCGCTCACTTGCCCTCTCTCCTCTCCTCAGTCGTCCACGGATTAATAGCTACTTGGAATTCATTTTGACTTCGCTCAAAGAAATACAGCTATATAGAGATACTAGAGTTGGGTGAAATACTGTTTTTCTGTAATTCATGAGAGATTATCTGTCTTAAATAGAAATGACCACTCAAATTGGATAAAACTTGGACACTTGGGAATAAAAGGAGGCACTAAGCATAATTAAAATTATATAGATTTTCTTGGAAGACAGTTTAGCAGGTTCTTGATGAAACTAAACACACTCTTACCATATATATGACCCAACAATCATGCTCCTTGGTATTTATTCAAAGGAGTCTAAAACTTATGTCCACAAAAACACGAACATGGATGTTCATGGCAGCTTTATTCATAATTGCCCAAACTTAGAAGCAACCAAGGTGTCCTTCAATCAGTGAATAGATAAAGAAACTGTGATATATCCAGACAATGGAATATTCAGCATTAAAAAAAAAATGAGCTATCAAGCCATGAAAAGATATGGAAGAACCTTAAATGCGTATTACTTATGTGAAAGAAGCCGATCTGTGAAGGTTNATTGCCCAAACTTAGAAGCAACCAAGGTGTCCTTCAATCAGTGAATAGATAAAGAAACTGTGATATATCCAGACAATGGAATATTCAGCATTAAAAAAAAAATGAGCTATCAAGCCATGAAAAGATATGGAAGAACCTTAAATGCGTATTACTTATGTGAAAGAAGCCGATCTGTGAAGGTTACTTACTGAATGTTTCCGATTGTATAATGTTATGGAAAAAGCAAAACTATGGAGAAGATGAAAAGATCAGTGGTTGCCAGGGGTTAGAGGGAAGGAAAAGATGAGAGGTGGGATACAGGGGATTTTTAGGGCAGTGAAACTATCCTGTTTGATCCTATAATGGTGGATGTCACTATACATTTATCGAGCACGTAGTGTGAACAACACAAAAAATAAACCCTAATGTTAACTATGCACATTGGATAGTAATAACATCTCAGTGTAGATTCATTGGTTGTAATAAATATTCCACACTAGTGGGAGATATAGGCTGGCACAGATGAGTAGGAGGGAGATACGTAGGAACTCTATACACTTTCTGCTCAATTTTGTTGGGAACCTAAAACTCTAAAAAAGTAAAGTCTATTATTTGTTAATTATGTAATTTTTGGATATATGTATTAATCAGTTTATTATAGATAGCTATATTTTTAGACTATTTTCAAAAACAAAATTATTTTTACAAAAGTAAAATTCTTCTGTTAAAAAAAAAAAAAAAAAAAAAAGGATATCAACTGGGATTATCCCAAAGAGCAGATATGGGTGGTCATCCTTGTCCACAACATTCTCTGATTTGGAACTAAAAAGAAAATAAAAGATAGCATGTTTATTGATAAATTGCTTTTCTGTAGTGTATTTACCTTTCTTTTGGAAACATGCTGTTAAACTTTTCTCCTTTTTTTCCAGATTTTCATTACTGATTTATTGAGCAGCTCACACTGTGCCCATACCCTATTAAATGCTTTACATACATTACTTTAGTCTTTACTAAATAGAAGCTTGTTCATTCATTCTCTCAAAAATGTACTGGACAGTTGTTAATTATCACACTCTGTTCCAGAAAAGGGGAACATAGCAGTGGAAGGGAAGAAGGACAATAAGCAAACAAATGCATCCTTTGTCAGGTGAAAAGTGCTATGAAGAAATGAGAATACAGTGATAAAAGTAAGAAACATGGTACAATATTAAATAATAATAAAGATAAGAGAAACAAGAAAGTAAGGTAAGCAGATAGTGACAGGGGAACTGCTATTTTAGATAGTTGGAGAGAACTGCTCTTAACAGGTGACATTTGAGCAGGAACATGAGGAAATGACAGAAATGAGCTATGTAACTATTGGGGGGAAGATCCTGCTAGACAGAGGGAACAGAGAGTGCAAAGGAACATGTTGGCATTGCATGGAATATCATAGAAGCTAGGATGGCTGAGCAAGCATATAGTTGAGGGGAGCTTAAATTGAGACCAGAGTAGCTGTGGGGACCAGATTGGATAAGGTAAATCATTGTAAAGATTTGGGGATTTACTTGGTAGAATGGAGGAAATCACTGGAGGAGATACACGATCTAGCTTATGTTTCGGCAAGATTCTGGAAGCCTGGACCCCCATTATGAAGCTGTTGAAATAGTCCAGGTAAGATTGGTGGTGGTGGCAGTGGAGGGATGAAAGTGCTTGGCTGGTTCTTGATCTGTTTTGGAGGGAGGGAGGACATGAGTTGCTGAGATTTGAAACAGAATATGAGAAAAAGGATTTAAGGATGATGCTAAGGTTTTACCGAAGCAACTGCAAGAAGGGCCATCGAGGAAGATAGTAGAAGGAACAGGTTTAGAAGGAGAAATCAGAAGTTTGCTTATAGACATCATTTTCAGGTGGCTGTCAGATATCGATGGTGAGTTGTTGAGGAGGTAGACAGGGTCAAGCGGACTCCAGGGGTGCCAACCTGAACTGGAAATACAAATTTGAGAATTGTCATTGTATAGATGGTTTATAGGCCATGAGCCTGCATGAGATCCCCTGAGGGGATGGTGTGTGTAGATGGTGAAGAAAAGGATCCAAAGACTGACCTCTCTAGCATAGAGAGCCCTGGGAGATGACCCAGTCAGTGTGATGGTGAAGAACAGTCAGGGAGGGGAACCAGGAGAAAATGGTGCCTGGAAGCCAGGAGAGGAGAGTGCTTAGAGAGAGAGGCTGTGATCTGGTTTATCAAGTGCTGCCCAACAGTCAAATTCAGTGATGGCCAGATTGTGCAGCATGAAACTTGTAGATGACCCCGACAAAAGCTGATTCAGTGGATGAGTAGGGAGGAGAGCCTGACTGGAGCTGGCTTACAACAGAATTAACAAAGAGAAAGAAGAAACCAAGAGATGATCTCAAACAGATTACTAAGTAGCAGAGCCAGGATTCTAACTCACATGTTTCTTACTCCAAAGTCTGGAGACTTTACAACAGGGGAAGAAACCCTGAACCAGAAACCAGTGGGGCTTTCACACTTGCTGTGTAATCTTGAGAAACTCATTCAACAAACTTCGTTGAAGTCCTACTATGTGTTAGGCACAGTGTAAGGTATGAGGGCTACAGAGATGAATATCAGACTCCTGACCCAGACTAGGGAATTAGAAAGGGAGATAGGGATGGCTCCTAGAGACAGGAGGAACAGCCATTTTAGCTCCTCCTCTTGTTGTTTCTTAAAAAAGAGGAGGTTGGCCGGGGAAAGCTCTAAGAGCCTTTCCCTTAAATTCCATGGATTTGGGATATAAGCAAATCCTTTCACCTACAGACTGAGGAAGGGAAAATCAGCACAAATTTCCCACCCCTTCCAGGGAGTATCACCAAGAAACTTTGAAGATGTCAACCCTTAATTAGAATTTTAAATTGGGAGAAATGTGTGCAGGCACTTGAGGTGCAATTAGTGCAGTAGATTAAAATCATTTTGAAGTGACCACATTCACTTCCCAAAATGTTTTAATTGATTTTACAATTTTCTGCCCATGTAAGTGGCCAGGTGATATATAGATAGCTGGGGAACTACTAGAATATTTTAATGAGATTACCCTTGTCAATCGAGAAAAAAAAAGATAAAAACTATTATAGCTTGTCTTTTTACTGCATCAATAAAAAAGAAGAAGGGGGCTTCATACTTTTTCAATGGGCTTTTACAGTATTTTCAATAAACCTGGAATGCCAAAATTCTGTTGTATTTCATTACAACAAAGCAGCCTTTATCTCTGCTATGTGGCACCACTAAATAAAAATTTTGTTTCTCTATAAAAAGAGAAACTATAAATCCAGTCAGAAGACAAATAATACATGAGGAGAAGATATTTGCAACAGTATGACAGTCAAAAGGTTAATATTCTTCACTCTTTTTAAAAAATCCTCTTCCAAGTGGATAAGAAAAGGACTTGATAGAAAAGCAGGCAGTTCACAGAAAAGGAAGTGTCATGGCCAATGAGCCTGTGGGAAAGAGGCCACGCTGTTAGCTATGAGGGAAACTCAAGGTGAAACAGGACATATTAGATCAGCAAAAGTGAAATATACTGATAACAACTATCGTTTTGTTATTCAGTCACCAAATCATGTCCAACTCTTTACAACTCCATGAGCTTCAGTATGCCAGTCTCCTCTATCCTTCACCATCTCTCAGCGTTTGCCCAAACTCATGTTCATTGAGTCAGTGATGCCATCCAGCCATCTCATCCTCTGTTGCCCCCTTCTCCTCTAGCCCTCAATCTCTCGCAGCTTCAGGATCCTTTCCAATGAATCAGCTCTTCTCATCAGGTGGCCAAAGTATTGGAGTTTCAGCTTCAGCATCAGTCCTTTCAATGAATATTCAGGACTGATTTCCTTTAGGACTGACTGGTTTGATCTCCTTGCAGTCCAAGGGATTCTCAAGAGTCTTCTCCAACACCACAGTTCAAAAGCATCAATTCTTTGGTGCTCAGCCTTCTTTATTGTCAACTCTCCCATCCGTACGTGTTGGAAAAACCATAGCTTTGACTATATGGACCTTTGTTGGCTGTATAAAGTGATGTCTCTGCTTTTAATGTGCTGTCTAGGTTTGCCATAGCTTTTCTTCCAAGAGGCAAGTGCCTTTTAATTTTATGGCTGCAGTCACCATCTGTGGTGATTTTGGAGCCCAAGAAGAGAACATTTATCACTGTTTCAACTTTTTCCCCATCTATTTGCTATGAAATAATGGGACCAGATGCCATGATCTTAGTTTTTTGAATATTGAATTTTAAGCCAGCTTGTTCATTCTTCTCTTTCACATTCATCAAGAGGCTCTTTAGTTCCTCTTAGCTTTCTGCCATAAGGGTGGTGTCATCTGCATATCTGAGGTTGTTGGTATTTTTCCCAGAAATCTTGATTCCAGCTTGTGTTTCATCCAGCCTGCCATTTCCCATAATGTACTCTGCATTAAGTTAAATAAGCAAGGTGACAGTATACAGTCTTCATGTACTCCTTTCCCAATTTTGAACCAGTCCGTTGTTCCATGTCTAGTTCTAACTGTTGCTACTTGTCCTGCATACAGATTTTTCAGGAGACAGGTAAGGTCTGGTATTCCCATCTCTTTAAGAATTTTCCACAGTTTGTTGTGATCCACACAATGGCTTTAGCATAGTCAATGAAGCAAAAGTAAATGGTTTTCGAGGAATCCCTTGCTTTTTTTATCATCTGGTGGATGTTGGCAATTTGATCTCTAGTTCCTCTGTCTTTTCTAAATCCAGCTCGTATATCTAAAAGTTCTTGGTTCATGTACTGCTGAAGCCCAGCTTAAAGGATTTTGAACATAATCTTGCTAGCATATGAAATGAGTGCAATTATATAGTAATTTGAACATTCTTTGGCATTGCCTTTCTTTGGGATTAGAATGAAAACTGACTTTTACCAGTCCTGTGGACACTGCTGAGTTTTCCAAGTTTCCTGGCATATTGAGTGCAGGACTTTAACAGCATCATCTTTTAGGATGTGAAATAGCTCAGTTGAAATTCCATCACCTCCACTAGCTTTGCTCATAGTAATGCTTCCTAAGGCCCACTTGACTTCACACTCCGGGATGTCTGGCTTTCAACATCTGTTGAGGGAACAATATTTCTCTGTCTCAAGATCCACTGTGGAATAACACTGGTGGCCCCTCTGTTTGGCCCCCATTCCCTTCTGCCTAGAGGAGGAGTACTGTGTTGTGAATTTGAGAAAGGAAACTGTGTTGGATTGGTGCCATCTCTGTCTCTTTTCCAGCTCTGCCTGCCTACAGTGTGTATATTCTGATGTGCTCCAACCACTTGGTAAGCTTCCCCAGATAGGCACAGCACCTGTGAGGGACACCTGTGTTTGATATCCCAGTGACTTGCTGGGGTACATTTATTTAATGCAGGGGTACAGTGTAAGACAATTTGGCTAAAATTATACAGACAAGTTATCCAACCCAGCTTTTCAGATGATGTTTTAAAAACTCTATTTGTGTGGCTCCTATATCTCTTTGCTGGCTCAGAACTTGAAAAGAAAATAGAAGAATGTTTATTGATTCCTGTATGCCTCTCCTCCCAGAAAAAAAAAACAAACAAAAACCTATATCCATGACCACACATGGGAAGATTGAGATTCCTTGGAGTTGGAAGGGAATAACTAAAATTTAGGGGGGAAACATCTAGCACTGTTATCAAACCTAACTTGTATCTGCTAGCCCAAGCTAGTAGAGAAATCTACTGATACTGGATTGTGATGAAGGAAAGTTCAGCATTTACTGCAGGTGCCAAACAAGAAGCATGAGCAAGCAGCTCATGCTCAAAAGTCCTGAGCTTCTCAAAGACTTTCAGGGTAAGGTTTTTAAGACAAGGTGAGGGAAAGAGTTGCAGGATATGTGATCAGCTCAAGGACATTCTTCTGATTGGTCAGTGGTGAGGTGACCAGAAGTCAATATCATCAGCCTTCTGGTTCCAGTCAGTCTGGGGTCTACATGCTTGTAATCAGCACACAGTTAGCTTCTTCCACCAGGTAGGGGTTTCAGTATCTGCAAAACAGCTCAAAGGACATGGCTTAGATGACTGTCTACAATCTTTGAGGAGGAACTAAAGTTACTTGACTTTGTTTAATAGCCAAACTATGATTATTTTGTCTTGCTTGACTGTTTTCCTTTGTTTCTGCATTTTCTTACTCCTCTGATTAAGTTTATTCTTTGGACTTTAGGGAAAGCCTAGGAGGCTAAGGTTTTTCTACAAACAAGAAGCAGGGCGAGGGTGAGGGGCAGAGTGTCTATCACTGGAAGGCCCCATAGGGTCCTGCTTGGTTACAGCAGTTTCTATTAGTTGAACATGTATACTTTTGAATGGGCTTCCCTGGTGGCTCAGAGGGTAAAGCATCTGCCTGCAATTCAAGAGACTCAGGTTCCATCCCTGGTTCAGGAAGATCCCCTGGAGAAGGAAATGGCAACCCACTGCCTGGAGAATCCCATGGATGGAGGAGTCTGGTGGGCTACAGTCCACAGGGTCACAAAGAGTCAGACACAACTGAGCAACTTCGCTTTCACTTTCACGTTTGAATGATGTGATTTGGTCTCTTTCATTTTCTTCAGCATAATCCAAGAGGAGGGCACAAGTGGGTAGAGATATGGAAGCATCGAAAGTATCCTTTTTCATGTCTGCAAGTTTTTACATCTTTTCAATCAAATTAAGAGAGTAGTTATACTGTTCTCTCTAGCTTTCTATGTGTTTTACATTTTCTATAGTAAAAAATTGTTTTAGAATGTGTATTACTTTCAACTAGCATTCTCACTTTTAGGAATATTTTTCTTAGAAATAACTGTAGCAGTCCATATGGATATATATCTATGAGGAAGTTTATTAAGACACTGTATAAGAAAAATATGGAAATAAGCTAATAATCACTAATAAGAAAATGATTATGTAAATGATATATATGTTGACCTGATTATTAAACAGAGTAAATTGGGGGAAACAATCTCATGTAGCACCAAGCAAAATTCACACCATCTACTTAATCCTTTATTTTTAAGTATGAACAGACAGGAACCATCAAATACATAGGGGAAAAAAAATAGCATCATGAAAGAGAAAGGGCTAAGATAAACAGAAAAACTGACCCCCAGAGGAAGCAAAGACAACCCAGGAAACTTCAAACAGCTCCATTAGAATGTTCAGAGTAATCCAAGAATTCATAATATCCATTTTAAAATGACATGAAATCAGACAATAGAAAAATAAAGAGCTTTTAGAGATTAAAGATAGGCTGTCCAGAAATCTGATAGAAGACCTTGGGGAAAATAAGTGAAGCAAAAAAGAGAAAGAGATAAAGTTAGTGGAGAAAAGAGAAATCTCTTAGAGACATCTCTGTACTCCCATGTTTATTGCAGCATTATTCACAATTGCCAAGATATGGAAAAAGCTACATGTCCATCGGATGATGAATGGATAAAGAAAATGTGATATAGATATATAAAGATCTATCTATCTATATATATGCATTTTTATATATCTATATATATAATATATATATATATTTACATATCCCTTATATACATAAGTGTGTGTGTGTATATATATATATATATATATATAATTGTTGTTTCTCTTAAGAAACCTGGTTTGATTTCTTTGCAGTCCAAGGGACTCTCAAGAGTCTTCTCTGACACCAGTTTCAATTCTTCGACACAGCCTTTATGATCTAACTCTCACATCCATACATGACTCACATCCACACATGATACTGGAAGTGTTAGCTGATACTATAGTGGTAATCATCTTGCAATATATATGTGTAATAAATCAATATGCTGCACACCTTAAACTTATACAATGTCATACGTCAATTACACCTCAGCATTAAATGCTGGAAATACACTATTTGAACAAGGGCCTCAGACCAGCAGCGAGATCAGCACTTGGGGGCTTACTAGAAATGCAGGTCTCAGGTCCATCCCAGACCCATCAATCAGGATCTGCATTTTAAGAAGATGCCCAGGTGATTCACATGCTCATGGACAGGCTAGAACACACAGGATCATGACTTCATGGTAAGGAAAAAGAAATTATTTTGAACTTATAATTCTATCCCCAATGATCAGTCGAGTGGAAGGGCAGAATCAAAGCAGTTTAAGGCAAAATGTGTGCCATGCATACATTCTCAGTCATGTCTGACTCTTTTGCAACCCCATAGACTGTAGCTTGCCAGGCTTCTCTGTCCATGGAATTTTCCAGGCAAGAATACTGTAGTGGGTTTTCATTTCCTTCTCCAGGGGATCTTCTTGATTCAGGAATTGAACCCATGTCTCCTTCACTAGAAGGTGGATTCGTTACCACTGAGCCACCTGGGAGGCAAAATAAAAAAATACAAGAAATTTGCCCTTCTGGTTAGTGATATAGATAATGTCGGAGGCTATGCATGTGTGGGGGCAGAGGGTAAATGGTAAATCTCTGTACCTCCCTCTCAATTTTCTTACAAAGCTAAAACTACTCTAAAAATACTATTCCTTTTTTTTAAAAAAGATAGTATTTAAAATTATAAATGTAACCAATAAAATATAATTTTTTAATTTTTTTTTAATTTTTTATTTTTTTTTTGGAAAACTCAGTTTTATTTACAGATAAGTCCATTGGTTACATGCTGTTATTTTTGNGTGGGGTAGCTCCTCTCGGCCGCGCTGAGTGGGAAGTGGGGTGGCTCCTCCCAGCCGTTCCTGCGCCGTCACTGCCTGGGACTCTGGGCCGCTGACTCTTGGACGTGGGGTGGCTCGTCTGGGCCGTGCTTAGTGAGCCGGCGGCTCGCAGCCGCCTGCGCTTATTAGTAAAATATAATTTTAAACATTGGAAAACTAAAGGAAAAGGAGATTAAGTGAACTGAATTCTCATTTTTCATCATCTTTCATGCCAAGAAGTCAATAGATAGTGCCTAAATTAAGTCAGTGAATTGTGATATATATTAATATTATTAGAGCTAAGGAGGTAACCTGTAGAAGAACTAAAAATAGTAACAGGATATTTTTCCTCCTGTTACTCAATGATTCTTTTTTAAAGCTGAGAGGTAACAAGTTTTTTTGAGGCCTCTCTGAAATGGACCTGTGCATGGCTTGCTTAGAATAATAGAAACAAACTCCAAAATTTTACTGTTGTAACACGTTAAAAGTTAATTTACTAACAGTTGCAGTCCAGTGCAGGTTATTTTTGGTCTGTAGGCAGTTTTCCTCCATGTGGCCAATTCAGGGATCCAGGTTGCTTCCTTCTTGTGATTCTGATATCCTCCAGGCCTCAGGCTCTTCTGCAAGTATCCATGGATGGGGAAGGACAGCACGGAAAGGGCAAACTCACTTCCTAAATGACCTACCCGAAATGACATCCTCCCTTCCACTTTCATTCCCTTAGGGAGAACCAGTCATGGCCCCATCTAGATGTCAGGAAGGCTTGTAAATGTAGTTCTTGGTGACCAGTCTGCATCATGGAGGATCAACTCCAAATTTTGGTGGGAAGCAGAAACAAACCATTTCAGCCACACTCTATATCCTCATAGCTAAGTATAAAAGGCGTGTACCCCTTGCACCTCCTCAGAAGGGCATGTGGATTCTGGACACTGCAGAAGCAAGGGCCCTGCAGGTAGAAAGGCTGGTGTGTTGATCAGATTTGCTCTGAGTTGTCTGAAAATTTTTAATTCCTTTCCTGATATCATATAACCAAGCACGTTTCTATAATCATTTCCCTTAACTTTAGTAGATCTGTATCTTTTAACTGGAGAGTATGTCATCTTTGTAAATTAATAAGTCAGTGTTATTAACATAATGGTACAGTGCTGCAGTTCATGGGGTCATAATAACTCAGACTTGGCTTGGCGGCTGAACAGTGAAAGCAGAGACTGGGCAATATGCTGCCCCCTAGTGGCAGCTTCATTAACACGGGTGTGACTTTCAACTGGTCAAGTTCTCTCTCCATTCCTTGGTGTCCTTATCTGTAAAATAAGGGACTTGGGTTTTGCCAGTCCTGTCTGTTCTTACTGTTTATTCCTTTATAATTCTCTCCATCAGTGAACTGATAATACTGAGTTTCTGGAGTGCAGACAGAGTGACCACAGTCTGGACTAGAACTATAAAAGTAAAGTAAAGTGAAGTCGCTCAATCGTGTCCGACTCTTTGCGACCCTATGGACTATAGCCTACCAGGCTCTGAGGAGCCTCTCAGTCCACAGAATTTTCCAGGAAAGAGTAATGGAGTAGGTTGCCATTTCCTTCTCCAGGACTAGAAGTATAGCAACTCTTAAAGTCTTCGCCATACCCACCCCTGCAACCCATCACAGAGACTTCCCTCTTGAATAGTGAGGCTCAAAGAAAGTCAAGGTTGAGACACAGCATGGTAGCAAGGAAGCAGACTCATGGTGAGAAATCTCCATCAGTGTGTGTGTGCATGCTAAGTCCCTTCAGTCGTGTCTGACTTTTTGCAACCCCATGGACTCTAGCCACCAAGATACAAGACAAGATAGGGTGATCAATTTTTCCAGGCACTTTACTGTTCATAAAGCCATCACCATCCCTATAGGGTAAGCAGGGCAGGTATTATTTTCATTACAGATTTAATAGTTTCATGGTTCAAACATTAAAAAGTATAGAAAGGCATGTCATGAAAAGTCCCCCATTTGTGCAGTTCTTATTCTTCATCCTCCCACCTCCCGAAAGAAATAAGTACTTGTACTAATTTTTTGTCATTTTGGAGAGTGTCATGCATAAATATTCTTTTCCCTCCTCTGCGTATAGCACAATACTCATTAGACCCTGTTCTGACCTTGCTTTAATCTAATATATCAGGGAGTTCTTTCTATTATCTGTACATAAAAACCACTCTGTGTTTCATAGCATTCTATCTAAAATTTATTTGTTTCTAGCCTTTTGTGAACACAGATTATGCTTTAGTAATTTAAATAGAGTTGTACATAAGTCATTTCATACACTTGCATATGAATATATACATAAATGCCTCAGAGTGGTTATATTGATAGATACTTTCAAATTACCCTTCATTGACCCATTCTATAGATGAGGAATAGTGGTAAGAATTTATAAGTGCAAATCATAGGCTGTATACAGCTTGCCTGCTCACAAGTGTAGTTTTCCTAAGTCGGAACTAGATGACTGTGATGGGTCTGCTCTTGTGAGCTGAGGGGGGCTGCTGTGAGGTGGGCGAGAAGAACAGCTCACCAGAGTGCAAGCTGGAAGAATGAGGCTTGGTCACAGTGGAGCACTGGGAAGTCACAAAGCAAACGTGAGCCGAGCACTACCAATGTCAGAGCAGGTGCTTTGTGAGCCAGAGCCCAAGGTTTGCACACGGGCTTGTAGAGGCTCCAGAAATAGCAGCTCCACTCGTCACAGGGTGGCCTTTGAGCCGAGTGGCCAGGGGGTGATTCTCTGTGCCAGTCAGCTTCCTGCCACCTACACCCAGCTTTACTGGGCCTTAGACTTGGGACGTGGATAGCTCAGTGGCAGAGTGGTGACCAACCATATCACTTAAGCTTAGTGAGGGATAATAGGGTAGTTTTGTTAAAATGGAGCAGTCTTGCTTGCATATTTTAAATAATAAAATATGTATATATATATGTGTGTGTATTTATTTATATATTCCTATATAATATGATGGCAGCCACTCATTATAGCTCAGATGGTAAAAAATCTGCCTACAATACAGGAGACCCCGGTTTGATCCCTTGGTCGGAATAATATGATGTTTATGTTAGGCATATTTAAATATTTTATATATTTATGTTACTTATATATAAGCCACATATATAATTCTACATCTATATTTTTACTTATATAATATATATAGTATATAATATGAAGTATATTTTAATATGTATGTATATATAATTACATATACAAATAAACATATATAATTTTTTTTTTTTTGTCCACTCAGTCGTGTCTGACTCTGTGACCCCATGGACTACAGCATGCCAGTGTCCTCTGTCCTTCTGTCCTCTGTCCTATTTCCTGGAGTTCTCTCAAATTCATGTCTGTTGAATCAGTGATGCTATCTAACCATCTCATCCTCTGCCGCCCTCTTCTCCTCCTGCCCTCAATCTTTCCCAGCATCAGTGTCTTTTCCAATGAGTCGGCTCTTCCCAGCAGCTGGGCAAAGTATTGAAGCTTCAGCTTCAGCATCAGTCCTTCCAATGAATATTTCAGACTGATTTCCTTTAGGATTGACTGGTTTTATCTTCTTGCAGTCCAAGGGACTCTCAAGAGTCTTCTCCAACACCACAGTTCGAAAGTATCAACTATTAAGTGCTCAGCCTTCTTTATAATCCAACTCTCATATCTGTACATGACTACTGGAAAAACCATAGCTTTAACTATATCTTTGCCATACCTTTGTTGACAAAGTGATGTCTCTGCTTTTTAATACGCTGTCTAGGTTTATCATAGCTTTCCTTCCAAGGAGCAAGCATCTTTTAATTTCATGGCTGCAGTCACCATCCAAAGTGATTTTGGAGCCCAAGAAAATAAAACCTGTCACTGCTTCCACTTTTTCCCCTTCTATTTCCTATGAAGTGATGGGACCAGATGCCCTCCCGGGTGGTGCAGTGGTAAAGAATCCACCTGTCAATGCAGGAGATGCAAGAGACACGGGTTTGATCCCTGGGCCAGGTAGATCCCCTGGAGCAGGTAATGGGGCACTTGAGACTCGGAGAGGATAACTAACTTGTCTCAGATCATACAACAAATAAGTAATGGAGTTTGGATTCAAACCTAGTTTGGCTAAGGAGTCTGAAAATAGTGGTATGGCTCGTATTTAGCTCATTTCTTTATTTGACCAGGACTTCCCTGGTGGCTCAGGTGGTAAAGCATCTGCCTAAAATGCGGGAGACCTGGGTTCAGTCCCTGGGTTGGGAAGAACTCCTGGAGAAGGAAATGGCGACCCTCTCCAGTATTCTTGCCTGGAAAATTCCATGGACAGAGGAGCCTGGCGGGCTACAGTCCATGGGATCACAGAGAGTTGGACATGATTGAGCATTCACAATAGAAATTATATATACATATAAAATATATATATTTATATAAATTCATATTAAATACATATTTAATAAATATTTAGGTAATGGAACTTTTCACAGACTTTATTTTTTAGAGCAGTTTTAAGTTCTCAGAGAAAATTAAGTGGGAAGTACAGAGAGTTCCCTTATACCTTGTCTCACACATATGCATAAGCCCCCCGACTAACAACCTCCCACAGCAGAGCAGTACATTTATTACAATTGATGAACCTACATTGACATGACATTATCACCCAAAGTCCACAGTTCACCTTAAGACTCACTTCTGGTGTTGTACGTTCTGTGGGTCAACAAGTGTATTTTTTATTCTTGTTCTTAGTGCTACATTAACACATCACCAGCAGTCCTGTGAGGTAGGTGCTATCATTACACCCATTTAGAGAAGAGGAAACTAAGGCTCATGAAGTTAAGTGATTGGGCCAGGGTCACATAGCTAGTGAGTGTTGGAACTGAACTTGAACCTAGCAATGTGACTTCAGGTACGTTCTTAACTGCTGTGCTGTACTACCTCTGGTTTGGTTCCCTGATCCCTGAGGTTCTCTTATTCTTCCCACTCCTCCTCCAGGTGAGCAAAGGGCTCTCTCTGTTCTTATTTACCTGGATCTCCCAGAGCCTCCCTGTCTATTTGAGGAATCTTTGAGCAGCTTCTGTATTCTCTGCAGCAGGAGCCCTGGGTGCTGAAGAGCAAGGAGCTGTGGGTTAGCAGTAGCTAGAGCCTAACGGTTGTCAGTGAGGAGGACAGAAGGGGAAAGAGAAGGTGAGGCTGCACGTGATGGAAAGAGGAGAGGAGCAGTTCAGCAACACTGGGCTCAGGGACACTGAGGTCTGAGATTAAAGGACAGCAGTGAAAATCAGGGGAGGAAAGAACATGGGACCAGGTCCTTTGAGAGACCAAAAACCAGACGGTATGGGACACTTGGTTCCAGGTTACAACAAGAAGCAGGCTTTTCACTCATTCATTTATTTGTTCATAATCTGCTGTTGTTTGGAGGGAAAATTCTGATAACTGGAAGGTCTTTCATTTGTTGAACAGAGTGGTGGTATATACTTTTGGAAGAGCTTGAACACAGTTAGATTTTCCAACAAAAGAAAAAGAGTTTAGGAAGCCTGAAAGGAAGATCCAGAATTGCACTGTACAGTATAGTGGACACACAGGGCTATTGAGATGTGTGTAAGTATAAAATTCACATTGAATTTTGGTGACTTAGGGAAAAAAGAATGCAGACGGTCTTAGTAATAATTGTTTATATTGGGCATATGTTGAGATGATAGTATTTTGGATATATTTTAAAGATTAAATATATTATTAAAAGTAATGATACAGTCTTTACCTTTTTTAAAAAAATGTGACTACTGGAATTTTTTAAATTACCTATGTGATTTGCAATATGTTTCTACTGAACTGTGATAATCCAGAGGAAAGGGATAAGAACCACAAAGACTCAGGATTATTAGGGGAAAATTCATGAGACAGGGAAGTGCTATAGCTAACAACAGAAAATTAATCAATGAGGTTTTGGAAGGGAAATGGGTGTGCTGTGCAGTGTAGAATCTCACCTCAGTCTTCCCTATGAAATCTTCAGTAAGATCTAGATCATTTTAAAATTTTATTTATCTGTTTATTTTTGTTGTGCTGGATCCTTGTTACTGCTCAGGCTTTCTGGTGCACAGGCTTCTCATTGCAGTGGCTTCTCTTGTGAGCGCAGGCTCTAGGTATGCAGTTCACCAGCTCAGTAGTTGCAGCTCCCAGGGTCTAAAGCAAAGTGGTTGTGGTGCATGGGCTTAGCTGCCCAGTGGCATGTGGGATCTTCCTGGACCAGGGATTGAACCCATGTCCACGACATTAGCAGGCAGATTCTTATCCACTGGACCACCAGGGAAGTCCCAATTTTTAAATAAATTTAAAATAATTCCTTTTGGAGAAACTCATGAATTCTCTTGAGGTGACTAAAAGCCTCCGGATCCTAAAAAAAACTGTTTAAATTTCACTGGTCTATATTTGGGACCTAAATGAAATCAGTAAATTAGAAATTCTGAGAGTTAGATACTCTACCTCTTTACATTCTAGCCAGCATGTCCAAGGAACTCTTAAGAGTTTCTAGATTATCTGTGAATCATTTTTAAGAGAAAGTGATTTTCTTCTTTCCCCACTTTATGGTTTTTTCCCTGTTAACTTTGCTAATGTGACTCAATTGAGAGAGTTGATTGTCCAGGGAGGCTTTGAATCAATATGAGATTTCTGGCTCATCAAATTCAAATTCAAGTCATCGGCAATGTTGCCACCTAGTAGTTGCTTAATGGACTTTTGTTCTTTGAGTGTTGTGAAGCTGAATTGTCAGGGAGCTATCCTTCCTGGATACAGCTGTTTTTAATCATCTATTGTAACCCTTGCATATCAGATATGAGGCATAACGGAAAAAATGTCTGAGGACAGTGGCCAGAATACCTGATGCTGTCTTCTTGTGAATAAAAAGGACGTCAGAGACAAGAATTTGATTTGAAGCTTCATAATTAGGACTGTTGCTGACATTCTGGCATTAATTTTGGGGAAGGAAAATGTTAGAGGAAGTTACAGAAAACTTGAGGGAATAGAGAGAAGCAAGTTAACTGACTTCCTAATGAGCCAAATAATTTGTAAAAGTGATAGCAGCAGTAAATTCGAGATGATATCGTCTCAAAGGAAGGACTGTATTTTAACGAATTACTGTTCAGTTCATCCTGAGCCAGTATTTCCCATTTCCGGGATGAAGTAATGAGCCTCTGAAAACTGACATGGCTGAACTGATTTTAGAGATTTACTGTCTTTAACATGAAAGTGCGGTGTGTCCATGGCTTTCTGTATAATAACAGAAAAGAAATACCAGGAAAATGGTTCAAGTTGATTGTAACTGGCGATTAGTACCCTAGAAGTGAATGTCGTGTACCACAGAGATAGTAAATGCAGTGGAGAGTGAGGAAAGGAAGTTATGTATGGGCCATGAAAAAGAGGGATTATAATGGAGGGAAAAATGCCAATTTTGTGTAACCTGCAGTAGATATAGATTATGTGGCTATGTCTGATTTTGTACCAGGGTCATTTCTCAAAAATTCAGATAGACTTTTAATCAGCTTTGATTTCCAGACAATGTCCCTTGAGTTTTCTATAAAATTTACAAGATTTTCCCTCTGAGTTTGCATGATTGTCTTAAGCTTATTTCGTGCATTTTATTGAAATCAAAATGGTAAATGAATGATTTGATTGTTAGAGTGTCAGACAAAGAGCCAGACAATCAGGTAATCTGCATCCATTCAGAATTTTCTCTTTCATCAAAGGCTGGGTTGTGATCAGAGCTTTGAGGTCGGAGTGACTAAATTCATCCAAGTGAGTGAATTAATTTCCCTGCCTATTTAGTGTTAGCCACAATTATACAGATTTCAAGGTGGGTGAAAATAATGAACCTGATTTTGTAGCCATGGCACAAGAATGTATTCTTCAAATGGCCTCAGTTCCTCTGTTTACTCTGCAAGGATAAAAGCAGATGTGAAAAATGTGGCCATTGGCCAAAACAATATTTAAAGCCCTCTATTGGAGTACATTTCAGAGCCAAAACAGAGTCTTTTTAATAATCTTGGCTGTCGCATATCTTCATTCTTTAGGGATGGATTTGTATTTGGAGATCATCAAACAGCAGTCACAGCCAAATTTTGTAAATAAAGTGGAAGATAAATTTGGATGACACCCTCTGAGGTCAAACATCAGATGTGACTAGATATGACTATAGAATATTGAAAACAGTTTGCTGGTAGCTTCAAATACCTCAAATTAACTTTGAAATCAGTTCCAGTAAAGGAGTGGCTACAGTATTTTGAGCAAAGACAGTGCCCTTGGAACATGTAAGTACAGAGTCTGCGAAGGTGACTATTTCAAAAGGGATTATACCAATTTAGATGTTTGTTTTAAAAAGAATCAGTCACATCACTTTATGAGTGCAGTGCAATGTAATAGGAAGAACAGCAAAAAGCCAGAGGGATCTACCTTCACTTCTGGCCCTGAGTGACCTTAGACAACTTATTTAAGCTACCTTAGTTTCTGCTTCAAAATTAGCAATTAGAGATAATAATTCCCACTGAGGCTGTTGTGAGGATTAGAAATATAGTATGTAAAACACCGGAGAAGGCTATGGCACCCCACTCCAGTACTCTTGCCTGGTAGGCTACAGTCCATGGAGTCACGAAGTTGGACACGACTGAGCGACTTCACTTTCACTTTTTGTTTTCATGCATTGGAGAAGGAAATGGCAACCCACTCCAGTATTCTTGCCTGGAGAATCCCAGGGATGGGAGCCTGGTGGGCTGCCATCTGTGGGGTCGCACAGAGTCGGACACGACTAACGTGACTTAGCAGCAGCAGCAGCATGTAAAACACCACATATATTGGCCTACATGTAGTACAACATTTGTGATTATTTGATGGATTTATTTATATCCAGCCTGTTTCAAAATTGATCAAAGGTAGCTTAACTGTCAGAGTAGGCAATGGCACCCCACTCCAGTACTCTTGCCTGGAGAATCCCGTGGATGGAGGAGCCTGGTAGGCTGCAGTCCATGGGGTCGCTCAGAGTCAGAAACGACTGAGCGACTTCACCTTCACTTTTCACTTTCATGAATTGGAGAAGGAAATGACACCCCACTCCAGTGTTCTTGCCTGGAGAATCCCAGGGACAGAGGAGCCTGTTGGGCTGCCATCTATGGGGTCGCACAGAGTCGGACACGACTGATGTGACTTAGCAGCAGCAGCAGCAGCTTAACTGTATGTTTTCCACGCCTATATAGCCTTATTTAGGAAAGGGTAATATTAATAAATGCAAGTAAACCATGTGCCCATTTATATTAACTTATTTTGCTTTTTAAAAATGCTGTATTGTCTGCTCAATACTAGCTATAGTGTGTAAGAAAATGCAGTAATGGATGTTAAATAACCGTTACAACATATCAGACATTGTTCTAAGTATTATGTATATATTAATTTGTATTACCCAGTAACCATGAGTGGCTCAGATGATAAAGAATATGCCTACAATGCAGGAGACCCAGGTTTGATCCTTGGGTTGAGAAGATCCCCTGGAGAAGGGAATGGCAACCCACTCCAGTATTCTTGCCTGGAGAGTTCCATGGACAGAGGCATCTGATGGGCTACAGTATGTAGGATCACAAAGAGTCAGACACAACTGAGCGACTAACACTCACTCATATACTGGGCTACCTGGGTGACTCAGACGGTAAAGAGTCTACCTGCAATGCAGGAGACCTGGGTTTGATCCCTGGGTTGGGAAGATCCCCTGGAAGAGAGCATGGCAGTTCACTCCAGTATTCTTGCCTGGAGAATCCCCATGGACAGAGGAGCCTGGCGGGCTACAATATATAGGGTCACAAAGAGTCAGACACGACTGAGCGACTAAGCACACATACTGGTTTTAGAAATGGTAAAATGAGAGCATTTTCCGTGATTAAGTCATTCAAAGAACTAGTAAGTTGAAAGATAAAACTAGAATGCAGATTCAGGCAGTCTTTCACCCACATCTGTCTCCTTAACTACTACCTGCCAGCCTGCCTGCTAAGTCACATTAGTTCTGTCTGATTCTTTGCAATCCTATAGACTGTATCCCACCAAGCTTCTCTGTCCATGGGATTCTCCAAGCAAGAGTACTGGAGTGGGTTGCCACACCCTCCTCCAGGGGATCTTCCCCACACAGGGATCGAACTCTCATCTCTTGTGTCTCCTGCATTGGCAGGCAGGTTCTTTACCACTAGTGCCACCTAGGAAGCCCCTTAGCCACTAAAATACCTCATTAAATATAGTGAGTGACAGGAGATCTATTAAGGATAAACTTGATATTTGAAAACTAATAAGCACCATTTATAGCCAACCCTTGTAAAGAAGGTGGGGGATAATCCTTTAAAGTCAAAAGCCAATATGACTAAATGTTAGAATAGAATATTGAGAACAATTTTCTGGTAACCTCAAACCCCATAAATTAACTTCAAAAGTTGTTCCCATAAAGGAGTGGCCAAAGTGTTTGAGCAATGGCAGTGGCCTTGCAACATGCAAGTATCGAGTGTACCATGGCTTGTTGAGAAGGCCCAGGACCCACTAACCTGTGCTGGGCAGGTGCTAGAAGGCAAATTCAGCTACAGTATGGTCAGACATGTAGTCTAGCAGACAGTCCACTATCTCTAAGGGATCAGTGAGTGGCCATCCAGATGTCATTGGCATTCTTAATCCAAAAAAAATGAGTATCTAAGGTGGTGAGGCAGCCAACATTGGAGCAGTCTGTCCACAGAGAAATAACACAAGTCCTTGAATGGAAGATCAGGAAATGGAAAGATCCACCAGAGCTTTCCATTGGCCAAACCCAAACAGAAGCCAGAGGAATAGGAAGCTGTTGATACAGTCCAAAGAGGCTAGCCTTGCAGGGAACAGAGTAGGGAAGGGAAGGTGCAGAGTGAATCTGGAGAGAGAAATGGAAGATGTCCAACCCCCGTGTCTTCATCAAAGCTGCACAGGGTTGAGGATACAGCCCTGAGTTCCAACCACAGAGACCTCACCCTGGTTGACACCTGGTACTCAGCTCACTCTGAAACCATTACCAATACAATCTGCCGAGCCATAGTTCACAATTTCAGGCACAAGGATATCAGAGAAAACAAAATAATAGTTTGTTGAGGCAAGATAACTCTGTGTGAGGAGGCTTTTTCTGACCATGTGAGCTTGTTTAAACTGACAATGATTTTAGGAAGGTGAAACGTGTATTCCATATCCATCTTGGCTCCTGGTATCATTAAATTTAATTTCTGGATGATTCAAAGGAGATTAAACTTTAATGAATTCTAGTCTTTTATATTTCTGTCTTTTATGTTACTCTTATAAATAGATGTGTTTTGTTTAGAAAAGCTGATGATTTGAGTGGGGTTCTTGATGTCCTTTGGATTCCATAGTAGATGTTTCATGACTGATTTCACTCATGGAAGGGAAACCCATTTATACAGTAGGGAAGGTAGATAAGAATATCTGGGTATTCCTATTCTCTTATCTTTTTTTTTTTCCTTGAATGAAAACCATTAATCTCCCAACCTATGCTGATTGTGTGTGTGTGTGTGTGTGTGTGTGTGTGTGTGTGTGTGTCTACATTACATATAGGACATAATCTTATTTGGCAAGCTGTTTCTATGGAAATTATCAATAATAGTCTCAGTGTCATCGACAGCCCTTCCAATGGCTTGATGTCAGACGTCATGTTGATGGGAACAGTATGTGTGCAGGTGGATTAGGACAGGCTGCCTGGAGAATCCCACGGACAGAGGAGCCTGACAGGCTACAGTCCATAGGGTCACAAAGAATCGGATACGACTGAGCAGCTGAGCACTCATGCATGCATGCATGCAGTCCCAAGATATAGGACTTCCCTTCCAACTCCAGCAGCAGAAGACAAGCAACATTCATTAAGTCCATGAGAAGCAGTTGTACTCTTATACTTTAAATACATGCAAAAGTGTAAAAACTTACATAAATGGAATCGCTTTGTTCATTCTAGCTTTTTCAGAGGAAAGAATGGCCAGTGCAGACTTTCTTCTTCTCCCACTCCTCTCCGCCCACCTTCGAGTGTCTTCCCTACAGCTGCGCCACTGCTCCATCCCTCCCCCCATACAGCCAGCGCTCTCCAGATCAACAAGCTGTGTCATTCCTCTTGCTCCTGTTTACGTTTCATTTTGTCTTCAGTCTGACTACTGAGCTACTAAAACTACTTCTGAATGTGTTAAAAGGGACAGTCTATTGGAAAGCCTTCTTAACAACTACATAAGGACAGATCAACCAAAGTAATTTATAGCCTCCCCTTCTTTTCACCCCAAACCACCATGAGCCTCAGCTAACGTTATGAGCTGCCCGGGTTCAACTGCTGAATCATGAAATGCTTTATTTCTAAATGGTGTGCTGCAATGAATTCCCTCCCTTTATTCACTTTTTTCAACTCAGCTGTAGAACATTCTAGAACCAGGAGCCAGAAAGCCACCAGTGCTTCACTACAACCTGGATTCCCTGACTCCTGCAGCCAAGATGCCACAGCACCTCCTTTTCATGTTACATGGTCGTGCCTGCAGAGGGGTCTGCCTTGCATTTGTCATCCAGGTCATCCAGCCTTTTTGTAGAAGGGGAGGGATTTTCTTCAACCAGCTGTAACTCCTCCCTTCTACTCTCCCAGTCTCTGGAGGCACATGGGTCATAAGCAAGGACTCTGGCTAGATAATAGCAGTCATCGCTTAAGCCTCAGTTCCTAGGACTTGATGAGCTGTGAAATTCCAGAACCTGTAAGAACAGCAGCACTTACATGATTCACAAAGGTGATGCAGGGGTTGTTGTTTTAACTCTAGCTTCGTTCTGTAGCTTGAACCTGTTTCTGCTTTGCATTCATCACCAGGTATTACAATTACTGAAGCTTGTCTGCCCTTGAAGGCTGGGACCATGGTTTAGAAACTTGCATCCCCCTCACCTTGCACAGTGCCTACTACTGGATCAATGCCCTCAAATGCAGGCAAATGTTGAATTACTGGAGTTCTTTGAGCACTTAAAGCATCAAAAGAAGGTAGAGACGGTTGCAGGGTGGATGAGGACAGCAGAGATTCAAGATGGAAAGAAGAAATGAGTTTTCCAAAGGTTGGGCATGCCAATATCCAAAAGGCCCCTGATATTGAAAAGTGGGAAGATAATTATTTTCTTTTTAATCACTAACAATTTATTGACTACCTACTATGTTTCCTCTGTACTTGGCACTGGGGAATCAAAGATAAATGACCTGTGCACTTTTCTTAAGGATTTCATATTTATAAAGAACTGCTACTCAGAACAACAATATTTTATTTAGATACAATTCAGTGAGGATGATGGAAAGGGTTAATCAGATTTTATTATTCCCCTGCTTAAACTTTCCCCAGTACCATGCCCATAGACTGTAGCCCACCAGGCTCCTCTGTCCATGGAATTCTCCAGGCAAGAATGCTAGAGTGGGTAGCGGTTCCCTTCTCTAGGGGAGCTTCCTGACACAAGAATCGAACCTAGGTCCAACCCTGCTTTGCAGGCAGATTCTTTACCATCTGAGCCACCAGAGAAGCCCAGTAGCGTGCCAGCGCTCTTGAAATAGCTTTGCCGTGATGTACCAGGCCCTGCCCTGCTGGCCCTTCCCATCTCTCCACCCTCATCTCTTAGCACATCATCTCTTACTCAGTTCACAAACATTATTTCTGTCTTTGAACACAGCAAGTCCTTTCTCACCTCAAGGCCCTGCCCTCGGATCTTTACTTGGCTCTTTCTTTATCATTCAGGCCTCAGCTCCAAAATCACTTCCTCTGGCCACTATATAACCTTCTCTCCTCAGTCAGTTTCTCTGCCATTACCCTGTTTCATTTTCTTCATAAGACTTTTTGTCTCTGATGTTATCTGCTTTATTTATTAACATAACCATTGTCTCTTCCCCCCTCTTCTTCCCCTTCACCCCCATGCATTAGAATGGGGTCTTCCCAAGAACAGAGCAGCCTTTCTAGTTCGGCCACTACTCTGCCTTTATGCCCAGAATATTGCCTGGAGGCTGACATGTAACAGACACTCATTAGGTAGGAAGTGACTTCCCCTTGCTTTGGGGAGGATAAGACAGATTCACCAGCAAAAAATTATAAGTGAGAAAATATGCTAGGATAGGGAAGACAGCTAGGGCCAGTGTCAGGACTCTGGGTATTAGACTGCAGGATACAGATGAAGCATGAAGATGAGGCTGGAGGAGAGATGTGGCTTCATTTATTTGATGAAGCATCAGGAGTAGGACTCCAGCACCCAAAGCCTGGAGCCAGAGAGTGTGGATCAGACACCAGTTCTGCCAGGTGCTTGACTGGGAGGTCACCTAATACCACTTGCCTCCATTTCCTCATTTTTAAAAGAGCTGACAATAATCTCTATAAAGACAATAAGAAAGTACGTTCTTCTTAGGCTAGTGGGAGGATTAAATAAGTCATTATGTGGAAAATGCCTAGTAATGTGTGGTAGATAGCTAAGCACTTTCACCATGTACTACACAGAGGAGGGTCACTGAAGAGTTTAAGAAATAGGGTTATGGGATTCAGGTTTGTATTTAGAAAGATGAGCAGGTTAGCCGTGGTAAGGATGGATTGGAGGAGACTGAGAAATTAGTTAAGGAAATAATTTTGTAGGCGAGAGGGACCAAGACAATGTAGCGGCACTGAGGATGATGTGAGAGTTATTAAGACAATGGCCTTGGTTATCAGTTTGGGGAAGGAGGTGAGGGAAAGAGACAAGTCAATAATAATTCCTGGATTGGGAACTTGGTGGTGACTTTCACCTGTACAGGAAATACGGGGGTGGGGTGGGGTGCCAGGTTTGGGAGCTAGGATGGGGAAGGAGGTTGAGGAGGCATGTTTTGTTCAGCTGTGGCAGGTAGAGCTTGGGTGCCATGGGAACTCCAGGTGGAGCTACCTAGCCAGAAGATCCTCCCACACCTTCCTGGATTGCAATATGCTAAAGTGCTTATTGGCTCTGTACTTATTGATACTTAATGCTAGTGCTTAATATTTAATGTTTATCTTTGCCTTTTAAGCAAATAGCATGAGAAATATCTTTGTCCATATTTGCATTTTTCCTTTGAGATTTCTATAAGTAGAATTACTGGGGCAAAGGTATATTACCTTTTGAAGATTTTAATTCATCTTGCCAAATTTCTTTTCAAAAAGGTGCTACTAATATATAATCCTACAATAACCTGGGATTCTTAAAAAAAGGAAAACAGCTTGAGTGAGGTTTTTTAAATAAGCAAATTTGCCAAGGTATAGGGAACAGTCCTCTTGTGTGCTACTGATGGACCTGATCACCAGTGTCAGCTCCATCTTTAAAAGTTGGTAGTTGCCTTTGTCCTAGGGAATCCCTCAAATTGATGCCTGTTATTAATTAACATGCTGCCAACACTATAACCCAAACTATATTCTTGAAACCAGGATGGTTCACTCCATGTGTGAACATTCCCCTGAAGCTGGGGAAGAGGTATAAGGATCATACACTCAGTGAAAGGAAAGCCTCAGTGTATCAAAACTACCTTAGTTTACCATATTTTCCCCCAAAGAGCTGTTTTTTGGTCACTTTCTTTACATGACTCAGTGTATGGACATGAACAGAAATCGCATTGGCTGTGGATCAATCAGTGCTCTATAAGACAGCACTATTTCCTGGTCAGACATGATTTTAACCCAGAATAAACTAAAATCTCTTTTTGATACATATATCAATAGATTTTCATCAGGCTAGAAAAGAAAGTGCCATTTTCACTGAAAATGGGGTTTTGGTCAGCTCTGCAGATGGTTATTATGAATTGTTGGCCTGCTCATGTGTTTTGGATGGTGGTCGTTGCATCGCTAACTACACAGAGCTGACACACTGCAGGGCAACAGTACCCAGGGAAGTATCTGGTGTGTTTTGTATCCCTCCATTGTGAATGCTTGCTTTGTGCTCAGCAGACTTAGATTTGAACGTGAGTGTGGTTTTTATCTGTTGTCTTTTCCAGAGAGTCTTTATGAAGGAAACTTGGACAGACTGTTCTTGTCCATGCCTTGAATGGAACTGAATATTTGTTTTATATATTTCATGCACCACTTGGAGGCCATCTAACCTGGGCACTGTCAGCACCAATATTTGCCTCTTCTGTTACGTGCATTAACCATCCATCTGGTCTGAACAGAAATACATACTTAGAAAACTTTCCTATACCTTGTCCACAGTCACCGTTCTCAGGGGTTAAATAAGAGGAAGCCACAATTTTTCAAAGACTGGGTCTAATTTGTGTGAAGTAGCATTCTTGTAAAGGAGGAAAGCAGTAAGGATTGATCATCTCTGCTAAACCATAATTGTTTTCTAGTGAGTGTTAGTCGGGGGGATCCATCAAAGAAGGGGGTAAAGATGGTAACTAACTTGGCAGCTCCAAAATGGCCTCCTTTACTTCTGGGGCTGTCATAGTGCTTGAAGGAAATTGCGATCATTACGGTGGGAGCTGAGTAGAATATAATGCATCCTAATATTAGCGAGTCCATTAGATGTCCCTGGTCCTCCTGAAGCTTTCTGCTCTTACATTAAAGAGTTCATTTCCCAGTTTTGTCCATTTGTAAAATGAGCCCCCCAAAAGGACACTAAGGAAAGTTTACACATTGAACCCATTTACCACAACTGCATTAAAATCATGGAGATCCTGCCTGGTTTTGTTGTTCTTTACATCCCCTGCAATTATTTCCATACACTATATGCAGATTATGCTATAAAGCTATTTTGGATAAAAAGAAACCAAAATACTAAATTTACCAAATACCAAAATACCAAATTTGAGAGTGGTTGAAACCAAAGCCCTCTCTGCAGTCACAAGTCCCTCTGGAAATAGGGAAAGAGACATACTCATATTTTAAAGAAGTTAGCATGTTATCAAGTATCAGCTATAATGCTAACTTACAGAATCAAAGAATTTTAGGTCCAGGGTGTATGAGGGGTGTATTAGAAATTAGAATATTAGTCAGTATTTTAAGTGCAGTTGTCAGAACTCTGGCCTCTAGGGAAAAGGTGTTTCCCAGTCAGACAAGCTGGGTAACCCTTGCATCCTGAACCTTCCTCCCCTTGCATAGTCACAAGGAAAGTCAACTTAAGTCAGCATCTCCCAAACTTACTTGAGCAGGGAGCCTTTTTACTCTGCGTAATAGCTGTTAACATCCTGCTGCAGGAAATGAGTCCAGTCTCCTGGTGAATGTTCAGAAAATTAAACCACTTAACAGTAGGTGACGGAGCCAGTAATGCCAGGAGAACCCAGTGATGGCTGAAGCCTCCCTCAGAATGGCTGCATATTTGTACTGACAGCAATGGATTCAAAACACCCCAAGGCTTTTTTTCCTCCTTGAAATACCCCTTCTCCCTGGCCTCCGCAGCATGCAGGATCCTAGATCCCCCACCAGGGATTGAACCTTTTCTCCCTGCAGTGAAAGCACGGAGTCCTAACCACGGGATAACCAGGAAAGTCCTTTTTTCCCTTGAAATTTACTTTAAAAATCGTTTCTAAAGTATCTAGGAGCCTAGTTTAATTTAGAGAGATTTATCCCTCAGCAGATGGAAAATGTGTCAATTGGCTCATTCAATTTGGTAGTACTCTCTATTCATATGCATCAGAAACAGAACCTGAATAGTAAGCGCGGTGGGGAACTTAAAGGCTCAGAAGGCTGTCGGTCTGAGGGGTGGGGAAGAGAGAAAGCCAGTAAGCAGTGAAACAAGGAGACATGTAATTACAAATTACAACACGTGCTACGAAGATGATGAACTGTGTGCTGTCAGCTTGAGCCTAAATTTGCAATCACTTTTTAATTGACCGCGATTCAGACGAGATCAATAACAGCTGTTTTTATGATTATCTTGGTACTCGGCTTCTGCCTACAGTCTGAACCACGTAATAGCCCCTCCCCCTTCTTCTTTTTCCAGCCGGGTGGAGCAAAATGAGAGCGCAGTGAGCCAGCCCAGCCTCTCTCCCAGCCGTCCCCGACGCCCACCATGAACCACTTGGAGGGGGCCGCGGAGGTGGAGGTGACGGACGAGGCGGCAGGCGGGGAGGTGAACGAGTCGGTGGAAGCCGACCTGGAGCACCCCGAAGTGGAGGAGGAGCAGCAGCAGCAGCACTATGCGGGTCGCCCCCGGCGCCGGCGCGCCGTCGAGGACCCTCGAGCCCAGCCTGGGCAGCAGCAGCAACAGCAGCAGCAGGAAGAAGAGGAGCGTGGGGAGTGCCTGGCGCGCTCGGCCAGCACGGAGAGCGGCTTCCACAACCACACGGACACGGCCGAGGGCGACGTGATCGCCGCAGCCCGCGACGGCTACGACGCCGAGCGCGCGCAGGACCCCGACGACGAGAGCGCGTACGCTGTGCAGTACCGGCCCGAGGCCGAGGAGTACACTGAGCAGGCCGAGGCCGAGCATGCCGAGGCCACGCACCGCCGCGCGCTGCCCAACCACCTGCACTTCCACTCGCTGGAGCACGAGGAGGCCATGAACGCGGCCTACTCGGGTTATGTCTACACGCACCGGCTTTTCCACCGCGGTGAGGACGAGCCCTACGCCGAGCCCTACGCCGACTACGGAGGCCTCCAGGAGCACGTGTACGAAGAGATTGGGGAAGCGCCCGAGCTGGACGCGCGCGACGGTCTGCGGCTGTACGAGCCGGACCGCGACGAGGCGGCCGCCTACCGCCAGGAGGCTCTGGGCGCGCGGCTGCACCACTATGACGAGCGCTCCGACGGCGAGTCCGACAGCCCGGAGAAGGAGGCCGAGTTCGCGCCCTACCCCCGCATGGACAGCTACGAGCAGGAGGAGGACATCGACCAGATCGTGGCCGAGGTCAAGCAGAGCATGAGTTCGCAAAGCCTCGACAAGGCGGCCGAGGACATGCCCGAGGCCGAGCAGGACCTGGAGCGCGCCCCCACCCCGGGCGGGGGCCGCCCCGACAGCCCCGGGCTGCAAGCGCCGGCGGGGCCGCAGCGGGCTGCCGGCGGCGAGGCGGTGCAGCGGTACAGCAAGGAGAAGAGGGATGCTATCTCGCTGGCCATCAAAGACATCAAGGAGGCCATCGAGGAGGTGAAAACCAGGACCATCCGTTCGCCTTACACCCCCGACGAGCCCAAAGAGCCCATCTGGGTCATGCGCCAGGACATTAGTCCCACCAGGGATTGTGACGACCAGAGGCCGGTGGATGGCGATGTAAGTGTGTGCGGGTTCGGGCTTGCTCAGCTCCACGCGCGGCCAGGTGGGGAGACGGGCGCTGGGTGGCGTCACTTGTCATTAGAAATGACTTGACAGAAATTATCTCTGGGCATGCTCAGAAACAGCTTGGGCTTACGAGCCGGTGAGCGAAAATCAGGTGGGAAGGAGTTAAGTGTTGAGAGATTGCGATAAATCAGTGGTTCTCAAACTGTTACTGGAGCAGACGCACCTCTTTCCACCCCTTAGCTTCACACTTAGGTTTGGGGCAGGGCCTGCGAGTTTGTATTTCTAACATTAAATAAAAAAACAAGTCTGGATTGAGGAAGGAGAGACTTCATTGGAAAGGTACTGTTGTAACAGGAACTCTTGCAGTAGCAGAACTGTGGGGTCTGCAAGTGTCTCTGCTGCTGCTGCTGCTGCTAAGTCGCTTCAGTCGTGTCCGACTCTCTGCGACCCCATAGACGGCCTCCTACCAGACTCCTCTGTCCCTGGAATTCTCCAGGCAAGAACACTGGAGTGGGTTGCCATTTCCTTCTCCAATGCATGAAAGTGAAAAGGGAAAGTGAAATCGCTCAGTCGTGTCCGACTCAGCGACCACATGGACTGCAGCCTAGGATTAGGCAAAAGAGGATTCTTTCATAGGTAGGAGTAAGCAAGGCCTGAAAGGGCAAGATGTGAGGAAGTGGGATGAAGCATGGCTTCAACTACTACCCTTGATAGTGTTTTAATCCGAGAACAACATTTTCCCAGGAGGATTTGATGAGGNCGTGTCCGACTCAGCGACCACATGGACTGCAGCCTAGGATTAGGCAAAAGAGGATTCTTTCATAGGTAGGAGTAAGCAAGGCCTGAAAGGGCAAGATGTGAGGAAGTGGGATGAAGCATGGCTTCAACTACTACCCTTGATAGTGTTTTAATCCGAGAACAACATTTTCCCAGGAGGATTTGATGAGGAGGGGTGGTAAACTGGCAAAAGTTCAGGTACCTGGAAGAAGGTGAGAAGCTTAATCAAAGGTTGGTTAATAAGCATTCTGTTTTGACTAATCAGCTCAGCTAATCATTTATCAGGCAAAGAATGGGAATTTGAGGGGTCTGTGTCTGGACTTGTCTCAGGTAAACAAAGGGGCACCTGTGAGTTACTCAAGTCTTACTGGAAAGAGGTTCTTTGCATAAGGCATATTCACAAACGAAATGGGAGGAAGAGGGTCTTTAACCTTTGCTGTTTTCTGGGATCTCAGGGCTCAGGTTAAGTTCAGCATTGTCACTTATAAGTTCCTAGGTGATGCTGATGGCTGCTGATCCCAGGGCCACAATTTGAGAACCACTGTCTTAAATCAACCCCTTTAAGATTTAGAATGAATAGTGGCCTTTTTAGAGGAAATCAAGGAGATTCTTCTGGGCCCTTTCCAGCCAAGGGATATCTACAGTTTGCTTTTTTTTTTTTTTTTTCTTCTTTGTGACTTACAAGAAGGGCTTAGTTTTCATTTCTGGTGGTACCAGAAGGAGCTTCTCACATCACGAAAGACATGCTTTTGAACTGAAATTACTTTCTTGTGAAGAGCTACGGAAAGCTGTTGCTGCCTCGTCGGCCTTTCACTTTCCATTTTTGAAATATGCAAGAAATTTGATAACTCGGCAAGCTTGGGTGTCACAGTCTACTCAGAAATAAATCAAGAAGGCTAATCTTTGCCCCCACTACGTGACTCTAAAGATTCTCTTTCTCCTCCGACTCTCACTTTTCCATTCTCTTAAATAATTTTTAAGCACTTTCATTTAAAATGGGAGCTTGGAGTAAAAGAAGGGTCAAGAAGTTAAATTTGATTTCATTTAATTCTGCATTTTATGATTGCACCTATCTATTTCTGAGTATATCTTTTGGAGTGAGAAACCATTACTGGAAGCTGTTTGTTCATTTTACTTATAGGTAAAAGGCTGTGCAGGTCAGAGATGTCATTTGCCTCCTCTTTTAGTAACAGTCAACATTGGCTGTTAGCTGATTAAATCACAAGCACCTTTAAATCATGGGCTTCCCTGGTAGCTCAGATGGTAAAGAATGTGCCTACCATGCATGAGACCCAGGTTCGATTCCCAGATCAGGAATATCCCCACTCTGGTGTTCTTGCCTGGAGAATTCCATGGCCATAGGAGTCCATGGGGTTGCAAAGAGGCGGACACGACAGAGCAACTAACACTAAAGTGAAATTTCAACAATGGCTGTTAGCCGATTCAGTCACCTTTTAAGGCAGGGTTGGAACAGGCTGGAAAAGGATCTGCATCCTCCCCCGCCAGGGGGCGGCACTGGGTCAGTTCAGCCTCCTCAGTGTCTCCGCTCTGTAGTCCCCGCTTCACATTCAGTGTAAAGTAGGTGTGCTCCTATGCAGGATTCTGAGTGACCTCCAGTCTCTACGGGTTTCTCCTGGCTTGGAGGGATGGAGTGCAGCTAGCATTTTTGCAAATGTAGTAGAAATGGAGCAGGCTTTTAAAAGTAGGGAGCTGGCAGGAGAACAGGCTCTACATCCTTTTAGAAACTTGGAAAGCTGTTGGAAAAAAGCCACAGGAGCATTCGGTACAGATGCTGGCCTCTTCCTTCAGCTTTCTCACCTGTACCAACTCCGTGAAACGACCTGCTTCACCACCTGGTCCCTGCAACCTGATGCTGAACCCACCACACACCCTCCACTAGGGCTGAGGGCTTGCTTTTATCTATTTGAACTAATAAAACAACCCTCTTACAAGTTGTCCCATTCAGAAGATAGAACTGATTTTAGAATAGTTGGTGATGCTTCAGAATCCCATCTCATTAGAAATTCAACTTAACACTAAGAAATTGGTGAATAGGGCTTTCTGAGTTATTAATAGTTAATACAAAGCAAACCCCAAACCCTATGCCTTAATCTACCAGTTGTCTTTAAACCGTCTGAATTTGTGGGTAGCATTTCATCTGTCATGCCATAGGAAAGCCCTTCATTTGCTACCTCTTTGATGTTATTATGGGGGAAAATACAAGTATATACATTCTGTTAGTTTCCACCTCAGCATCAAAAAATATTTACCAAGTGCTCATTTCATGTATGCTATTGTCGAAAATGGAAAAGCGCTATTAAAAGCACTGTGGCCGGAAGTCTTTCTGGAAGGTACTTGTTAAAAATGGCATTACTACCTTCCCTTTCCAAACCAGAATACCTTAGGAGGGGTCCAGTGATCTGTTCTTTGGGTTTGTTTTCCTTGCTTTGTTTTGTTTTGTACATTTTCCCTATGATTCTTGAGTGTGTTTTTAAAAAAAAGAACCACTGACTTAAAAGACAAGGATCATGTGGATAGTTTTTCCCTGGAAGCCCCTGTGGATTAGAGACCTAGCTAAATCTCATATTAACATGGGTGTGGTTTCATGGAATGGTCTCTCCCACTCTGGTTATGGTCAACAGGCCTGGGGAAGGGGCTCTGGAATTCTTGTTACAGAAGCAGTGCATTCTCAAAATAGCATCATCAGAAACTGCAGTGATGCAAATGGACAGAAATAAAAACCACCTGTACTCCTACCTGCCAGAGATACCTGCTGGTAACTGAATTTGTTCTTCACACTACTTTTAATTCCCTCAGAACTTTAGCATTTTTCTCTTACTTGGAGGAAACTGACATCTGCTTGCTACTGAATCCTGCAGAATGCGAAAATAGAACTGCTCATTAGCGAGGACTTACTGAATACAGACTGGATCCTCAGCAGTGAGTGGAAATAATTGTTTTCTGAAAAAAAGTACTTTATAAATGCTTTGCTTGTAGTAAAGGCTCTTTTCCAGGTACGTGTTTGAGAACTACCTTTCAGTCCCCTTCTTGAAAATATTGTTAAATGAATGATTAGTTCTGAAAGTCCCATAGTCTACCCATCTCTCTCTTTAAAAAAAAAAAAAATTATTTTTAATTAGAGTATAATTGCTTTACAATGTAGTGTTAGTTTCCGCTTTACAACAAAGTGAATCAGCTATACATATAGCTATATCCCTTCCTCTTAAGCCTCCCTCCCACCCCCTCCCCCTTCCCACCCTTCTAGGTCATCACAGCACCGAGCTGAGCCCCTCTCTCTTTTAGGCAGCAGATTCACTCTGAGTAAAGAACAGAGTCATGGTAGAATCAGAGCCATGGGTAGGAGCAAGCACACATCATAAATGGGAGCGTTTTGGCTACTTGGAATGGTGCGTTGTGTGGCTTGAATTGGTATTTATCTCTCCTTGCTCTTTAAGCTACGCTAAAGTGACAGTAAAAACAGTAAAAATACGTAAACCTGTAAGTGCCAGGAGATAGGAAATGGCAGCAGGTGAGAGCCCTTATTGCCGGTTGTTCTCTGCGTTCTAGCCCAGGGAGGACTGTCCTGCCCCTCCTGATCCCCTCAGGGTGAGACGCGGCAGTGGCATGGGAGCCTGCAGCGTGATGCTGCTTCTAGGCGGGAGCAGCTCAGAGCGCCGTCTTCGGCCGAAGCCTCGGGCGAAAGTGCTGGTGTCGCAAGATGGCAGAGCCTCTGTCCACCTGGGTCCTGAGCGACTGATGAGCAGGGCTCCCTGCTGCCCCTGCAGCCATGTATGTGAGAGAGGACTCAATGTTGGTTGCTTTAAAACCAGGGATTTGGAGCGGTTCATTGCCACAGCATAGCCTCATAGCCTGATGCTGCTAAGTCACTTCAGTCGTGTCTGACTCTGTGCGACCCCATAGACGGCAGCCCACCAGGCTTCTCCATCCATGGGATTTTCCAGGCAAGAGTACTGGAGTGGGGTGCCATTGCCTTCTCCGCATAGCCTGATGGGTTCTCACTAATACTCTGATAAGGTTTCTGTGTTCCCTACTCTGCCTAGTGTCTGTGAGGATTTGTATTGTAGGCCCCTTAAAAGGCTAAGGAATGAAACACTGGATATCTCAGATGGCAGGAGTATGGCTGAAAAAGAAGAGAGGATTGTTTGGAGTTGTGTCATAGGAGAAATTAGACTCCAAATCCCTTCTCCAGCCCATGCCACCAGATTACCATGCCTCCTTCGCCTCCACAGAAGGTGGGAGGCTTACTGGAAAGAAATCGTGGACCAGAGAAATGCTGGAACTGGGGACACTAGCCACGGCTGAAAGTGGGTGTTAGGGGTGCCTTATGGAACACAGGGCCTGAGAAGGCCACCCACTAACCATTGGGCCTGAGAAGGTCTTGCAGTCTTAGTCATCAGGCTTAGAACTTAACCCCTCCCACCCCCCAGCCAGAGATTAGAATATTCCTCTCTGAGGAAACAAAAAGGCCCAAGAATAGACACCTTCAGTTACTAATGTTTGGGGGCTTCCCAGCAAAACTCTGGGTCCCCACCTGATCACCCCACAGTGAAGTTTACTGCCACTTATTGATCTTCCAGTAGGCTTTTGGGGGACCTTCTGTTAAATATGAGTGGATATCCAAGGATCACTGGACATTTAAAGAACATCTCTAACATGAAAGACACACAAAAAGCAAATGGAAAGGAAGTTGGAGAAATAAAGACAGTGCTTAGGGCAGGGAAAAACTATAAAACATTCGCTAACATTCTCAGAGAAGATTGGTTCAGTTCAGTTGCTCAGTCGTGTCCACCTCTCTGCGACCCCATGGACTACAGCACACCAGGCCTCCCTGTCCATCACCAACTCCCAGAGTTGACTCAAACTCATGTCCATTGAGTCGATGATGCCATCCAACCATCTCATCCACTGTCATCCCCTTCTCCTCCCACCTTCAGTCTTTCCCAGCATCAGGGTCTTTTCCAATGAGTCAGTTCTTCACATCAGGTGGCCAAAGTATTGGATTTTCAGCTTCAGCATTGGTCCTTCCAATGAACATTCAGGACTGATTTCCTTTAGGATGGACTGACTGGATCTCCTTGCAGTCCAAGGGGCTCTCAAGAGTCTTCTCCAACACCACAGTTCAAAAGCATCAATTCTTCACTGCTCAGCTTTCTTCACAATCCAACTCTCAAATCCGTACATGACTATTGGAAAAACCATAGCCTTGACTAGAAGGCAAGTCTTTGTTGGCAAAGTAATGTCTCTGTTTTTTAATATGCTGTCTAGGTTGGTCATAACTTTTTTTCCAAGGAGTAAACGTCTTTTGATTTCATGGCTGCAGTCACCATCTGCAGTGATTTTGGAGCCCCCCAAAATAGTCTGTCACTGTTTGCACTGTTTCCCCATCTATTTGCCATAAAGTGATGGGACCAGATAAGAAGATGGGGAGCCATAAATTAAAATAGGATGTCATTTTAGAAGAGAACATTCCAAACAAAATTTAATTTAAAAAATGGCAGGATTTTTTAAAATCCTTCAGTGGGATGATTAGAAGACAAAGTAGAAAAATATCTTCAAAAAAGTAGAATAGTTAAATCACTAGATGAAGAGAATTAGGAACATAGATAAAATGGAGAAATTATGAAAAACTATTTCCTCAAGGCAAAGGACATGAGAGTTTCCTGATTGGAAAATTCTACTAGGGGCCTAGAATAATAAAAGACCTACAGATATTTCAAAACAGAGGGGAGAAGGAGGATATCCTCCAGGCTTTCAGGGAGGAAGAAACAGGTTACAAATTATTAGGAATCACAACAATGGTGTGCTCTTCAAAAGCAACACTGGAAACTGGGAGGCCAACACTCGGTCTCAGTGTGAGATTGGCAGGTTAATTGGCCAACACCCAGTTAAGTGTGAAGGTGGAGTAAGACTTTTTCAGTTATGCAGAACCCCAGAAACTTTACCTCCCTGGCACCTTTTCTCAGGAAGCTGTTCAAGAATTGCTCCCCGCAAAATGGGAGTGTAAATCAAACTCAAGAAAGAAGATGGGATTGGGAAACAGACTCTCACACAGGAAAGAGACCAGGCATTGCCTGTGATGCTAGGGGAGGAGATGAGAGCTGTGTAGAAAGACAAGGCAGCAGCCAGGCCAGCCCAGGGTGGACTGGAATTTGAAGGGCTCCACATGGGAGGTTTCCAGAAAGCACAGAAATGAGAGATTTCCTAATATTTTAAAAATATTTTCAATCTGTATTTCATTTGGACTTTTTATCTGTGAAGGATATACTACTTTAAAATGTTTATTTTATATTGGAGTACAATTGATTAACAGTGTTGTTTATTTTCAGGTGTATGGCAAAGTGGTTCAGTTATACATATACATGTATCTATTCTTTCTGAAATTCTTTTCCCTTTTAGGTTATTGCAGAATGTTGAACAGAGATCCCTGTGCTATACAGTAGATCCTCGTCAGTCCCAAACTCCCAATTTACCCTTTCCCTGAACCTTCCCCACACCCCACCTTCCCTGGTAACCATAAGTTAGTTCTCTAAGTCTATGAGTCTGGTTCTGTTTTGTAAATGAGCTCAAAAAACCATTTGTATAATTTTTTTTTAAGATTCTGCATATAAGTGATATCAAATGATACTTGTCTTTCTCTGACTTCCCCTAGTGTGATAATCTCCAGGTCCATCCATGTTGCTTCATGGTATTATTTCATTCTTTTTAATGGTTGAGTAATATTCCATTATATGTATATGTGTGTATGTGTGTGTGTGTGTATACACACACACCACATCTGCTTTGTCCATCCATCTGTCCATGGACACTTTTTTTAGGTTGCTTCCATGTCCTGGCTGTTATAAACAGTGCTACAATGAAAAATGGGGTGCATATCCATTCAAACCATGGTTCTCTTCCGGTATATACCTAGGAATGGAATTGCTGAGTCATATGATAGTTCTGTTTTTAGTTTTTTAAAGAACCTCCATACTGTTCTCCATTAGAGGCTGTGCCAGTTTATACTTCCATCTGTAGGAGGGTTCCTTTTTCTCCACACCCTCTCTAGCATTTATTATTTATGGACTTTTTGATGATGGACGTTCTGACCAATCCGAGGGGATACCTCATTGCCGTTTTGATTTGCATTTCTCTAATAACTAGCAGTGTTGAGCATCTTTTTATATGCCTCGTGGCCATCTGTATGTCTTCTTTGGAGAAATGTGTATTTAGATTTTCTGCTCATTTTTTGATTGGGTTGTTTGGCCTTTTGATATTAACCTTCATGAGCTCTTCGTAAATTTTGGAGGTGAATCCCTGGTCAGTTAGCATCCTTTACAAATGTTTTCTTCCATTCTGTGGGTTGTCTTTTCATTTTGTTTATGATTTCTTTTGCTGTGCAAAATCTTTTGAGGTTAATTAGGTCTCATTTGTTTATTTTTGTTACTATTTCTATTACTCTAGTAGATGGATCAAATAAGATATTGCTGCAGTTTATCTCAGTGTTATGCCTATGTTTTCCTCTAAGAATTTATACTGTCCCATCTTACATTTAGATCTTTAATCCATTTTAAGTTTCTTTTTGTGTATGGTGTTAAAGAATGTTCTAATTTTTCTTGCATGTAGCTGTCTGGTTTTTCCATCACCATTATTGAAGGACTGTCTTTTCTCCATTGTGTACTCTTGCCTCCTTTGTCGTAGATTGGCCATAGGTGAGTGGGTTATTTCTGCACTTTCTGTCCTGTTCCGTTCATCTATATTTCTGTCACTATGATACTGTTTTTTGATAACTGTAGCTTTGTAGTATAGTCTGAAGTCAAGGTACCTGACTCCTCCAGCTTCCATTTTTCTTTCTCAAGATTGCTTTGGTTATTTGAAGTCTTTTGTATCTCCATACAAATTTAAACATTTTTTGTTCTAGTTCTGGAAAAATGCTGTTGGTAATTTGAAAGGATTTGCATTGAATCTGTAGATTGCCTTGTGTAGTATAGTCATTTTGATAATATTGATTCTTCTAATCCAGGAACAGGGTATATCTGGTCCATCTATTTGTGTTGTCTTCAGTTTCTTTCATCAGTGCCTTACAGTTATCAGAGTACATTTTTTTTGTCTCCTTACGTAGGTTTTTATTCATAGAAATATTATTATTGTTGTGATGGTAAACAGGATTGTTTGCATAATTTCTCTTTCTGATCTTTCATTGTCATATAGAAATGTAAGAGATTTCCATGAATTAATTTTTTATCTTGCAACTTTACCAAATTCATTGATGAGTTCTAGTAGTTTTCTGGTAGCATCTTTGGATTTTATATGTATAGTATCACATCATCTGCAAATAGTGACAGTTTTACTCCTTTTCCAAATTTCATTCCTTTTATTTCTTTTTCTTCTCCGCTCTGGTTAAGACTTCCAAAACTATGCTGAATAAAGTGTAAGAGTGGGCATCCGTACCTTGTTCTTGATCTTAGAGGAAATGCTTTTAGCTTTTCACCATTGAGTGTGATATCAGCTGTAGGTTTGTCATATATGACTTATGTTGAGGCGTTAGCGACTGAACAGCGTGTTGAGGTGCTTTCTAGAGAGTTTTTATTTTAAGTGGGTGGTGAATTTTGTCAAAAGCTTTTTTTTTTACATCTATTGAAATGATCATATGGTTTTTATTTTTCAGTTTGTTGGTGTAATGTATCACACTGATTGATTTGCAGATATTGAAATATCCTTGCATCCATGGGATAAATCCCACTGGATCATGGTGTATGATCCTTTTAATCATACACCATGTCTATTTATGTGTCTCTGTTCATCAGTGATATTGACCTGTAATTTTCTTTTTTTGTGGTATCTTTGTCTGGTTTTGGTATCAGGGTGATAGTGACCTCATAGAATGGGTTTGGAAGTATTCCTTCCTCTGCAGTTTTTTGGAATAGTTTCAGAAAATAGGTGTTACATCTTCTCTAAATATTTAATAGAATTTGCCTGTGAAGCCATCCAGTCCTGGACTTTTGTTTCTTTTAAGTTTTTTAATCACAGTTTCAGTTTAGTGCTTGTCATTGATGTTTGTATTTTCTGTTTCTTCCTGGTTCAGTCTTAGAAGATTATACCGAAGAATTTGTCCATTTCTTCTAAGTTGTCTCTTTTATTGGCATATAGTTGCTTTTAGTAGTCTCATGGTTGTTTGCATTTCAGTGGTGTCCATTGGAACTTCTCCCTTTTTCATTTCTAATTTTATTGATTTGCACCCTCTCCCTTTTTTTCTTGGTGAGTCTGGCTAAAAGGCTTATCTATTTCATTTATCTTTTCAAAGAGTCAATTTTAGTTTCATTGATTTTTTTTCTGTTGTTTTCTTTCTCTCTATTTTTGCTGTGATCTTTATGATTTCTTTCCTTCTAACTTTGGGTTTTGTTTGTTCTTTCTCTAGTTGCTTCAGGCAATAAGGTTCAGTTGTTTATTTGAGAGTTTTCTTGTTTCATGAGGTAGTATTGTATTGCTAAAAACTTCCCTATTAGAACTGCTTTTACTGTGTCCCATAGGTTTTGGATCATCGTGCTTTTGTTTTCATTTGTCTCTAGGGTTTTTTTTGTTGTTGTTATTTCTTCTTCAATTTCTTCAGTGATCCGTTGGTTGTTTAGTAGCATGTTATTTAGCCTCCATGTGTTTGTGCTCGTGTTTTTTACAGTCTTTTTCTTGTAGTTGATTTCTTATTTCATAGCACTGTAGTGGGAAAACATGATTGATGTGATTTCAGTTTTCTTAAATTTATCAGCACTTATTTTATGGTCCAGCATCTGATCAGTTGTGGAACATGTTCCAAGTGCACTTGAAAAATGTGTATCCTGCTGCTTTGGGATGGAATGCTGTGTAAATATCAATTAAGTTCCTCTGGTCTAATGTATCTTTTAAGGCTTGTGTTTCCTTATTGATTTTCTGTCTGGATGATCTGTCCATTGACGAAAGTGAGGTGTTAAAGTCACCTACTACTATTGTGTTACTGTTGATGTCTGTTTATGGCTGTTAATATTTGCATATTAAGGTGCTGTTGCATTGGGTGTATTTATATTTACAATTGTTTTATCTTCTTGGCTTGATCCCTTGGTCATTATGTTCTGTCCTTTGTCTCTTTTAACCTTCTTTAAAGTCTATTTTGTCTGAGGATTGCTCCTCCAGTTTTCTTTTGATTTCCATTTGCATTGACTACCTTTTTCCATCTCCTTAGTTTCCCTAGATTGTAAGTGAGTCTTTTGTAGACAATATATATATGAGTCTTGTTTTTGTATCTACTCAGTCAGTCTGTGTCTTTTGGTTGGAGCATTGAAAGTAATTTTCAATATGTATCTTTTTTTTCTTTTGTGATTATTATTTTATAGTCTCAAGGTATAACTGACATAAAACATAATGATGTGATATTTGTATATATTGTGAAATGATCACCACGATAAGTCTAGATAAACTCTGTCATCATAGAGAGTTACAGAAGTTTTTCTTGGGATGAGAACTTTTACAACCTGTTCCCTCAGCAACTTCCAAATATGCAACACAGTATTATTAATAATTATTAATTAATAATTAGGGCTCAGGGGCAAAGAATCCACCTGTTAATGCAGGAGACACAGGAGATGTGGGTTCAATTCCTGGGTCAGGAAGATTCCCTGGAGATGGAAATGGCAATCCACTCCAGTTTTCTTGCCTGGAAAATTCTGTGGACAGAGGAGCCTGGCGGGCTGCAGTCCATGGGGTCACAAAAGAGTTGGATACCATTGAGCAACTAACACTTCACTTCGTGCCATCAGTATAGAGACATTATGATGTGAAAAAGACGTGCACTTTAAAATCAAAATAGAAAATACACGCCCAGGTCACTCATCTCACCAAAAACGCTCATCCTACTCACAGACCTTCAGGGCCTCTTTTAATGTTGTTTTATTCTGTTGTTGCTTCTTTCTCTTACTTCCCTCCCTGGTAGTTTTTTGGCCTGAGGCGACCCAGCCTACAGGTCTACAGGCTTTATGGTGGGGTTAATAGAGTTTATGCCAAGGGGGACCTTCCCAGAGTGCTGCAGCCAGTGCCCCCGTCCCTGTGGTAAGCCCCTGCCAACCCGCACCTCCAGAGGAGACTCTTGAACACCAGCAGGCGGTTTTCATTCAGTCTCCTGTGGGGTCATTGCTGCTTTCTTCAGTGACTTGGTGCACCCAAGGTTCTGTTTGTGCCCTCCAGGACTGGAGGCTCTGTTTCCCCTAGTCCTGTGGAAGTCTTGTCATCAAATGCCACTGGCCTTCAAGGTCAGATTCCCTGGGGATTCCCAGTCCGTTTGTCAGATCCCCAGGCTGGGAGGCCTGACGTGGATTTAGAGCCTTCACAACAGCAGGAAGACTTCTTTGGTATTATTGTTACCCAGTTCATGGGTCACCCACTGGGTGAGTATGGAATTTTATTTTATCATGACTGTGCCCCTCCTGCTGTCTTGCTATGGCTGCTTCTTTGTCTTTGGAAATGGGGTATCTTCTTCGGGTAGGTTCCAGCATCCTCCTGTTGATGGTTGTTCAACAGCTTGTTGTGACTTTGGTGCCCTCACAGCAGGAGATGACCACATATCCTTCTACTCTGCCATCTTGAACTGGAAGCTTGGTATCTATGTTCTTACTACCATTTTGTTGATTACTTTTGATTTATTTGTGTAGGTCTTTTTTTTTTTCTGTTCTGTTGTGATTTGATCACTAACTTTAGTGTTGTGTTAGAGTTCCTTTAACTTTTTTTGTGTGTGTATATCTGTTGTAGATATTTGGCTTGCGATTACCATGAGGTTCAGTCATGTCCCACTCTTTGGGACCCCATGGACTGTAGCCTACCAGTCTCCTCTGTCCTTGGAATTCTCCTGGCAAGAATATACTGGAGTGGGTTGCCATTCCCTTCTCAGGGGATCTTCCCAATCCAGGGATCAAACCTGACTCTCCTGCACTATGGACAGATTCTCTACCATCAGAGCCACCAGGGAAGCCCTTTTGATATAGCAGTCTATACATAAATAAGATTGTTTTAAGTTGTAGGAGTTTTAATTTCAAATACATTTCCGATATCCTGCATTTGTGCCCTCCCTCCTCTTCTCACAATTGCTAGTTTTGATATCATGATAGTCAGTTGCTCAGTCATGTCCAACTCTTTGTGACCCCATGGACTGCAGCAACCAGGCTTCTCTGTCCTTCATTATCTCCCAGAGACTGCTCAAACTCATGTCCATTGAGTTGATGATGCCATTCAGCCATCTCATCCTCTGTCTCCCCTTTCTCATCATGCCCTCAATCTTTCCCAGAATCATAGTCTTTTTCCCCTGAGTTGGCTCTTCGCCTGAGGTAGCCAAAGTATTGGAGCTTCAGCATCAGTCCTTGCAGTGAATATTCAGGACTGATTTCCTTTAGGATTGACTGGTTTGATGTCCTTGCAGCCCAAGTTACTCTCAAGAGTCTTCTCCAGCACCACAGTTTGAAAGCATCAATTCTTCAGCACTCAGCCTTCTTTAAATTCCAACTCTCCCATCCATACATGACTACTGGAAAAACCATAGCTTTGCCTATATGAACCTTTGTCAGCAAAGTGATGTCTGTATGTTTTAATATGCTGTCTAGGTCCTTGCCTGGAGAATCCCAGGGACGGCGGAGCCTGGTGGGCTGCCATCTGTGGTGTCGCACAGAGTCGGACACGACTGAAGCGACTTAGCAGCAGCAGGTTTTTCATAGCTTTTCTTCCAAGGAGCAAGTGCCTTTTAATTTCATGGCTGCAGTTACCATCTGCAGTGATTTTGGAGCCCAAGAAAATAAAGTCTGTCACTGTTTCCATTTTTTTCCTCATCATTTGCCATGAAATGATGAAACCAGATACCATGGTCTTAGTTTTTGAATGTTGGGATTTAAGCCAACTTCTTCAGTGTCCTCTTTCACCTTTTCACCTTTATCTTTAGTTCCTCTTTTCTTTCTGCCATTAGGATGGTTTCATCTGTATATTGGAGGTTATCACTATTTCTCCCAACAGTCTTGATTCCAGCTTGTGATTCATCCAGCCTTGCATTTCACTGCATAGAAGTTAAGTAAGCAAGATGGCAATATATAGCCTTGACATTCTCCTTTCCCAGTTTTGAACCAGTCCATCCCCATTGTTCCATGTCCAGTTCTAACTGTTGCTTCTTGACCTGCATACAGGTTTCTCAGGAGGCAGATGAGGTGGTCTAGTATTCCCTCTCTTTAAGAATTTTCCACAGTTTGTTGTGATCCACAGAGTCAAAGGCTTTAGCAATGAAGCAATAGAAGATATTTTTCTGGGATTCTCTTGCTTTTTCTGTGATCCAGTGAATGTTGGCAGTTTGATCTCTGGTTCCTCCTCCTTTTCTAAATAAATCCGGCTTGAACATTCAGAAGTTCTCAGTTCACATACTATTGAAGCCTGACTTGAAGGATTTTGAGCATTACCTTGCTAGCATGTGAAATGAGCACAATTGTGCAGTAGTTTGAACATTCTTTGGCATTTCTCTTTTTTGGGATTAGAATGAAAACTGACTTTTTCCAGTCCTATGGCCACTGCTAAGTTTTCCAAATTTGCTGGCATATTGAGTGCAGGACTTTAACAGCATCATCTTTTAGGATGTGAAATAGCTCAGCTGGAATTCCATCACCTCCGCTAGCTTTGTTTGTAGCAATGCTTCTAAGGCCCGCTTGACTTCACACCCTAGGATGTCTGGCTCTAGGTGGGTGACAGCACCATGGTGGTTATCAGGGTATTTATATGTAGGTTATTTCCTACCTTTACTATATGTTTGCCTTTACCAGTGAGCTTTTCCATTCATAATATTCTTATTTCTAGTTGTGATCTTTTCTGCTTGGAGAAGTTTCTTTAGCATTTGTTGCAAAGCTGATCTGTTAGTGCTGAAATGTCTTAGTTTTGCTTATCTATAAAACCTTGATTTCTCTGTCAAGACTGAGTCAGAGCTTCTGCTGATAAATCAGCTGATGACATTGTGGGGGTTCCCTTGTATGTTATTTGTTCCTTTTTTCTTGTTACTCTTGCATTTTTCCTTTGATTTTTGTCATTTTGATTACTATGTATCTTGGTGTGTTCCTCCTTGGATTTATCCTGCCTGGGACTCTGTGCTTCCTGTACTCAGGTGACTGTTGCCTTTCCCATGGGAAAATTTTCAGCTATTACCTCTTAAAATATTTTCTTAAGCCTTTCCTCTCTCTGTTCTCCCCTGGGACCCCTGTAATGTGAATGTTCTTGCATTTAATGTTCTCCCAGAGCTCTCTAAGACTGTCCTCATTTCTTTATTCTGTTACATGATTTTCACCATTCTGCCTTCAAGCTGACTTATCCATTCTTTTGCCTCAGTTATTGTGCTATTGATTCCCTCTAGTGTATGTTTACTTTCAGTTGTTGTATCGTTCACCACTGTTCTCTAGTTCTTCCAGGTCTTTGTTAAACATCGCACGTAACTTCTCAGTGTGAGCCTCTATTCTTTGTCTGAGATTTTGAATTGTCTTTACTGTCATGTCTCTGATTTATTTTTCAGGTAGATTGCCTGTTTCCATTTCATTTAGTTGTTCTTCTAGGGCCTTATTTTGTTCTTTCATCCTGAAGATATTCCTCTGCTCTCTCATTTCATTTGACTTTCTGTGATTACGGTTTTCATTCTGCAGGCTCTAGAATTGTGGTTCTTACTTCCACTGTCTGCCCCCTGGTGGATGAGGCTGTCCAAGACACTTGTACAGGCTTCCTGGTGGGAGGGACTGGTTCCTCCTGCCCAGTGGCGGGTGAAACTGGGTTTGTCCCTCTGGTGAGCAAGGCTCTGTCAGGGAGTGTGTTTAGTGGGCATATCTGCTGCCACCTGTGGGAGCTCACAGAGTTGGACACGACTGAAGCGACTTAGCAGCAGCAGCAGCATGTGCTCAGGATGGCTTTAAGCAGCCTGTCTGCTGTGGGAATAGCCGTACTGCCAGCCTGTTGGTTGTTTAGCCTGAGGTATCCCAGCACTGGAGCTACAGGCTGTTGGGTGGAGCCGGGTGCTGGTGAGAAAACAGCAACTTTCAGGAGAGCTTCTGCTAGTGAACAGTCCACAGAACTGCTGCCACCAGGGTCTTTGTCTGCAGTGAGCTGCAGCCACCCCCTGCCTGTGCAAGAGACCCTCCAGTACGAGCAGATAGGTCTGGCCCAGTGTCTTATGAGGTCACTGCTTTTTTTCCCTAGTTCCTGTTGTGCACAAGACCTTGTGTGCTTCCAAGAGTGGAGTTTGTTTCCCCGAGTCCCACGAAATTTCTGCGATCAAGCTAGATTCTCTGGGGGCTCCTCCTCCCATTGCCAGACTCCCAGGCTGGGGAGCCTAATGTGGGGTTCAGAACTTTCATTCCTGTGGGAGAGCTTCTGTGGCACAATTATTTTCCAGTTTGTGGGTCATCCACTCATCGGATACGGGATTTGATTTTATCATAACTGTGCCCCTCCTACCGTCTCACTGTGGCATCCGCCTTTAGAAGTGTGGGGTATCTTTTATTGGTACCTTTGAGCATTTTTTGTTGATGGTTTTTCAGCAGTTAGTTGTGATTTTGATGTTTTCGTAAGAAGAGATGAGCTCATGTCCTTTTACTCCACCATCTTGTCTCTGTCTTGGATTTCCTAATATATTTGTACTGAGAGGAATCTTAGCTTGCCTGAGTTTGGCATAACTTATTGTTCAGAACATAGAAAACTAAGCAAATGGAAAAACAGTTCAGCTACTTACCTCACTAAAAGCATTCATTATGCAAGAAATGCAATAATACATTGTATGTGTTTCAGAGAAGAGCATGTGCATAGTCTTTTGACGAACCCAAACTGGTATCATTGAGTAGATGAGGGAAGGTATAGTATAAAGGAGATAAATCCTAGTCTTTTATAGTAGAAGCCAAGAAATAATATCTGCAGTTGAAAATGAAGGTGAAAGTGTTACTCATTCCCTTGTGTCTGACTCTTTGCGACCCCTTGGACTGTAGCCCACAAGCCTCCTCTGTCCATGGAATTCTTCAGGCAAGAATACAGGAGTGGGTTGCCATTCTCTTCCACAGGGGCTCTTCCTGACCCAGGGATCAAACCCAGGTCTCCTGCCTTGCAGACAGATTCTTCACCAGGAGAGCCCTGGGAAATGATGAAAGCAGTTGAAAATCCAGGTGAGGCCATGTAAACACAATCTTTACGCCCGTGGAAGCAAATACAGGGAGAAATGCTGAAAGGAAATCATGGAGCTCAGAGGAATACAGAAAAGCACTTTGGTTTTTGCCGTAAATCTTATAGTACCATTTGACTTTCAAAACTGTGTTTCTGTATTTCTTTGCTTTATGTTTTAAAAATAAGAGTTGGAATCATTATGCAGAGAGCAGTCACTGTATAAAGGGATTATCTCCACATTACTGTCCACTTTCTTGAAAAAAATAATAAAGGCAAACATTTCTGTATATTTGCACAATTTGTAGAAAATGACTACTGTATTACCTCTGTTATATGATGAGCTAAGTGTTCTGAGTTTTTGATTTTAATTTCATGCTGTGCTTGTGTATGCATTGAGTGCACACACTTACATTTGGCTTATATTACATAAGAGTAAAAAGGTAAAAGTAGGTCAAGGAGTGGGCTGTACTACTTCAGGTGAAGAACCCTAATTGGTAAGTGGATTTGCATCTTGACAGTGAAAGCCCTGAAGAAGTCAGGGTTTGATAATGGGCTTATGTATGGAAACTGCTGAACACATGTGGGAAGGATGGCAGCCAGGATATGAATAGCTGCAGTGAGAATGATGTTTGCTGAGGTCAAAGTGGATGCATTGATTGCTCCTCAGGTTTATATACTTACTTAGGTTAATGGTCCATACTTTTAAAATGAAATGTTTTCAACATGCCTACCTTTACCAGAGTACATATAACAGCCCATTCTTCAACTTAGGGTCAGCAATAAATTGCCATATCCCTGCCAATGGCGAGTGCTGCTGCTGCTGCTGCTGCTGCTAAGTCGCTTCAGTCGTGCCCAACTCTGTGTGACCCCAGAGATGGCAGCCCACCAGACTCCCCCGTCCCTGGGATTCTCCAGGCAAGAACACTGGAGTGGGTTGCCGTTTCCTTCTCCAATGCATGAAAGTGAAAAGTGAAAGTAAAGTCACTCAGTCATGTCCGACTCCTAGCGACCCCATGGACTGCAGCCTACCAGGCTCCTCCGTCCACGGGATTTTCCAGGCAAGAGTACTGGAGTGGGTTGCCATTGCCTTCTCCAGCCAATGGCGAGTAGTGCTCTTAAATAACAGAACTTTGTTGTCAGCAACAACAACAGCAACAAAAATACACTTTTCTATGAACTGTGAGGACCTGATGCGACCAGTGTAATGTTTTTAAACATGTCATGATCTTGCTGTTACAACTTGGAAATGAAAAGATTTGACCTGGAAGTCCCTATCAGAGAGCAAACATAGTTTATTTCAATCATGAAAAAGCAAAAGGAGCTAGAAGAATGTGTGCTTTTGCATTCTCCTCCTGGATTTGAAGTTTTGCTGATTAATTTATCTCACCTTTTGAGTGTTACCTGTCAGTTCAGCTCCAGGCCTGCCCTGTCTACAGGACCAAGCAGTTGTCTCCCCACTGTCATCAGATCATCACTGTATTGGAATGATCGGGGCAAACTGGTCTGATGATCTGCACAGAAGAAGGCAAGGTCTCTAGCTACCTGTGCTCAATGGAATGAAGATACGTGATGGGAAAAATTGATTTTTTAACCCCAGGCTCCAGTTTTTTCTCTTGACCTGATCCCACTCCCAAGAGCAATCTTTCTCAACTTTGTAATGAATTGTCTCACTAGTCAGTATATCTGTGAAACTACTGTGTGGGGAAATACGGGGAAAGCAACAGGGAAGGAAATGGATGATTTCACCAGAGAGCATTTTGTTATCACTTTCCAGATAGCATCACAGCACATGGGACCACAATTTGGGTGTCTTGACATGCTTGCTTAATAAGTTGGGACTCCAGAAACTTCCCAGGAGTCTTTAGAAAAATTGTGTCAGCTCTCCCAACTGTGCACCCTTTGGTCTTTTCTGTAAGTGGACTGGGGCTATATAGGGGACAAAGAGAAGGTACAGGGAGAGGAGCAGATAGATCATAGATAATTGAATTCCATATGTAACCCAATTAAATCCTGGACCCATGTCGTCCTGGGGAATTATGAAATGCACTTTTATCTATAAACGTGATCATCTTTTAAATGGGAAGTGATCCTGTTACAGGTGTAACTGACATGTTCTTACTACAGAGATGTAGCTTGTCAATCCACTTTCTTTGAAAACCAGATTTTCACTGACCACTTTGTTGAGAGCAGCTGTAGAGAGGATGTTATTTTATTTTGACAAAAGCCACCTTGCTCTCCCAGAGTCCCACTGGTCTTTGACATATTTTACAGCTTTAGAAGACAAATCATCCCAAATGTCTGTGTCCTTTATCTTGGGCAAAGACAGACATTCCTCTAGGAAGTAATTTCCTCATGTAAATTTCAGGTGTGATTAAGCAGACGCCACTGGACAGAGACGACATGGCTTCTTTGGTTTGTATCCCCACCCCACCCTGCATTGGCTTACTCATTGGACTAGTAATTACAAATCCTAAATCTGCTTTTGTTTACACAAATTTACATCTGTACTCCACTTCTTAAACTGGCTCTCACCTCTGTCCAGATTGCATTCCTATTTAGTGCAGGCAGGGCCCTACTCTTTGAATAGATAGATTCCAGGATCCTTGATTAGAATCTCTGGAGATTTGGTCTTACCATGAATATTTCTAAGGCCCAATCAAAATTTGTTTTTCTTGTTGCTGAGTCATGTCTGACTCTTTTGTGACCCCATTTTGTGACCCCATGAATCCATGCGGCTCCTCTGTCCATGGGATTTCCCAGGCAAGAATACTGGAGTGGGTTGCCATTTCCTTCTCCAGGAATCAAACCTGTGTCTCCTGCCTGGCAGGCGAATTCTTTACCTCTGAACCACCTGGGAAGCCCCAGAACTGGTAACCACCAGCTTAAACTGTAAACAGCAGTTTAACACTTGATTCTTTGCTATCTTATTTTCTACTTGTCTCACGTGCGTTAGCCACTGTCAGTCTATTGAAGGTGTAGTGTTTTCTCCTGTCTTAACTCAGAGCAAATTGCACACTGTTGATGATGATCAATAAGCACTCATTATATGTAAATCTTACCCCTGTCGTTGACCTGCTGCAGCTCAGCTGAGTTGGTCACCTGCTTTCTTCCTCGACTTCAGTTTCTTCATCAGTAAAATAAGTTATCAGATTTTTCCCCCTAGAATTACGGAGCAAAATGGTTTTGCAAATCCTTAGTCATCCATGGACACGTGAAATCAGAATTACAACTTTGGGGTATTTTGTTGCCTTGAAAGTGAAAGTCACTCAGTCGTGTCTGACTCTTTGAGACGCCATGGACTCTCTAGTCCATGGAATTCTTCAGGCCAGAACACTGGAGTGGGTAGCCTTTCCCTTCTCCAGGGGATCTTCCCAGCCCAGGGATTGAACCCACATCTCCCACATTGCAGGCAGATTCTTTACCAGCTGAGCCACAGTGGAAGCCCTTGAAGGTGAAGGTGAAGTCGCTCAGTCGTGTCTGACTCTTTGCGACCCCGTGGACTGTAACCTACTAGGCTTCTCCGTCCATGGGATTCTCCAGGCAAGAATACTGGAGTGGATTGCCATTTCCTTCTCCAGGGGATCTTCCGGACCCAGGGATCGAACCCAGGTCTCCCGCATTGGAGGCAGACTCTTTAACCTCTGAGCCACCAGGGAAGCCTGTGGAAGCCCTTAGTAGGTCGAAATTCGTTTAACGTTTAGTGCTAGTCAGTGGCAGACTGTGAATTAGAGAAGTTGGCTGTTGGCACGCTTTCTCCACTTTCTGTTTTCTGTGAGCACTTACACGGTGCTGCCCATCTGCTCAGGCACTCTGAATGACTCAGGGTCTCCACTTCCACCTTAAGCAGCACTATATTGTCATATTGTAAGCGCTTCCCCCTCCTCCTCCCCAGGTCTGAGTGATTAAGTCAAACAAAACTGCTAATTAGTGATAATGGCACTTTGCACCACTCCCTTCAGATAACATTTAGCTTTTATTGATGTCCCCAATTCCAGAGACCAGTTGTAAATCTTTTGAGGCAGGAAACGATTTTGGCACTGACACTTCTTAGTCAGAAACCAGCCACTCTCCTGCGGAGAGGGAGGTATTGCCAAAATCCTGGGAAGTGAGGGCTTGATGTTAACACCTGCCCCGATCATGTGTACTTTTGTGCCTAAAGTTTTTCTTTCTTTTTTTGAGAAAGATGATGTGATGAGGGTGGAGAAGCCTCCTGGCTTCATCTCGGCCTTGGTTTCCTTGGTGTCATCTGCTCCCTGTCCTCTCTCCCTTCCCTCTGCCCTGAATTCAGCATCAACCTACATGGACTTGATTGTTGTTCTTGTTGCTAGGAAACTGTTGACCAAGGTCAAGTGTACATGCTAATTCATTAAGGCTTGTTCGCAACATCTTATCCTGTTGTGATTGTGTTGTCAAGTGTATGTGAGTGAGTGAAAAGAACTGTTTTTGCTGCTGAAGGATTGTTTTCATGAAGGATTCCTATAAAAATATCTGAGAGGTCCTTTTTGCCAGTTCACGTCTCCTCAGGAAGCTCTGGCCAGCCATAGATTTTCCAAGATCTGAATAGCAAAGGATGGAGTTGAAATGGGATCTGTAGTCAGGTAGACAGACTTCAGAATGAGTTATGTGTTCTGTTGAGGCCTGATTTCCCTAAGTGGATAAATTCTCAGCTGGAATGTGATGTATTCTTAGCAGGTAGGAGTCAGGAAGGAGAGTTGTCCTAAGAGGAGTCAGCTCGCTTTTGTGTCATTTTGTGGCTTGAAAAGGACTAGACCCCAAGCAGCCTTAATGCAGAGTGTTCTCCTGGCTTGCTGCAGAAGAGTATGCATCCCAGTATAGGTTTTAAAACCCAACTTCATTCTGCCATATGGTTCATACTGGTTAGAAAAGGGGGGGCTGGCAGACCCTCTAGGTTAACCTCCCAGAAGCCTATCCAAAAGCACAACTTTAGAACCAAAGGATCTGCTGTCAGGACAAAAATGGGCCGCAGTGTACTTTGCCAAACAGACCTCAGAAACCAGTAAGAAACCTCTTCTTAGGTGAATGATAGCAGAGGAATAAATGTGCTCTCAACCATCTGCCATGCAAACTGCCATGAAGTGATTGGGTTGAGATGTCACTTCCCTTGCTAACACTTTTGGGTTATATAGAGCACAAGCTATATATAAGACACTGTCTGTGAGTGAGAAATAGAGCCTGGCCACAAAGCCACACTATTCTTTGCTTTGTCAGTGAACCAAAGAGAGTGGCGACTACTGTATCTCGTGAGAAATTGAAGGTCTCTCTCAACTTATCATCTGCACGTTTAACAAATATTTTCGAGTTCCTCCTATATCTCAAACAGTGTACAAGACGCCAGGGATATAGCAGGCATGGAGATGCAGGTGCTGTCTAAAACAAACACAGACCCTGCCTGGGCAGAGTTTATGATCTATTCCAGGCTAGTTCTTTGTTGAGCCCTCAGTGCAACTTCCAGGCCTCCCCTGCTCTTCAGGCTTTCCTCTGAACCCACCTTTAATGTCTTAGCTACTTGCAGCTGTGTAACAAGTTGCCCCAGAACTTAGTGGCATGAACCATGCCGTGGCGATTATCTCACAGTCTCTGTGGTCCAGATTCCGGCATTACTTTGCTGGTCCTCTGCTTTGGGGCCTCTCTGAGACTGCAGTCAAGGGGTCAGTGATCTGTAGTTATCTTAAGGCTCACCTGGGGAAAGCCCTGTTCCCAATGAGTTCGTTGGCAGGATACAGCTCCTCACGGGCCTTCGGAGTGAGGACCTTGGTTCCCAGCTGACTGCTGCCCACAGGCCTCCTCGTTCTGTGCCACATGGGTACTCTCCTTGGCTGCTTGTGTTAATAAAGGATGCCCGCTGAGTCTGTTAGCAAGCTGGGCTGTAAAAGACTGTGACTTCTAATTACAGAATGACATCCCATCACCTTTGCCATATTTAGAATAAATCACTAGCCCATACTCCCTCCTCAAGAAGAGAATTACGCAAGGGTCTGTATACCAAGAGTTGGGGATCACACAGCCCATTCGAGAAGGCCATCTACTCCATTTGATGTCTTCTCATCACCTTGTGTTGGCAAAGAGCTGCTGGGCCTAAAACCAGCAGCTGCTGGCCTCATCCTCCCCAGTTGACCTCTTCAGCCATTCCCAACTCATAGGCTATATTAATTTTGTCATCTGGCCAGGATCTGGGCAGATCCTGCTGGCCAGCAAAGAATGAAGCCAAAGTGGTGCAAAAGAGAATAGGGGTGAAAGGCAGGTGGCTACATCAGAGACAGTTGGGATTCAGAAGAACCTATGGAAATGGGGAGGAAGAGGGATTGTCCTGAAGGAAAATGCACAACCACATGCATTCTTAAGTAGAAGCATTTTAACTTTATTGTCAAGGGACTTCCAGGGCCAAAAGATTTTGCCGTAAAGAGTGCTGCTTAAGCTAAGGCAGAGCTTTCAACCACTGTTCTGCTGATCCCCCTGGACTTTGAGGATGGGGGAGGCCTGGACCAATGGATATGTTGCTTTCAACTCCAGCAGCATCAGTTGGGGCTCCAGGCCCTCTCCGGGTGACCCAGAATGTTGTCTGAATGTTATCATCTCTCCACACGTCATGACACAAAAAGAGGTGGCGAGGCACCTAGGATGAGGGCTCTTGCTGGTGCTGAGAACAGCCTTGGAGGCTGGCTGGCATCCTGGTGCCCTGAGTCCTCCCCCAGATGTGGGTGTGGCTCCCATTCTTTGTGTTCCCATCTCAACCGTCATCTTGTTGTGGGGGCCATTTTCCATCTCAGGTGTTATCCATTATGGATGAGGCATGGAGAAGGCCATGGTGAATAATTCAGCAGGTTTCGGGTGCAGATTGAACATTAAAGGGAAAGAAAGGCTGAAAAGAAGAGAGCCAGGGGAAGCATTCTGGATTCTGTTGCAACAAGAGGATGCTATGTGAAGGTGCTTTCTGTAACTTTCCAGAAGATCTGCTTTTCTTTGTAGTCTCTCTAGTGATTTTTAAGTCTTAGGTGTGATGGTGGTTCTCTGGTTAATAACCGAAAAAATTCCAACCTTTCCACAGCAACAGTGAAGATTCTGATGACTTCAGCCTGTCCTGAATGGTTCATGAGTTCAAATCAGAGCAGTTTTTATGAGTGATAATGGCAGACTGGTTCCACCCTTGAGCTGAGGGAGTTCATTGGTAGGGGTTATTCAATCTGGACACTTGAGAATCAACACCCAAAGGTTTTCTGTCTTTTAAATAATTGATGGAAAGAAGACAGTATCTGGAGAAATGCCCAGTGCTATAAATTCAGAGGAAATACCTCCTGCATTACTCACCAAGAATCCTCCTTGAATGGGGCTGACAGCCGCAAGTTTTGCAGCAGGCTGACCCAGATTATAGTAGGTACAATCTGACTGTGAGCAGAGTGGTCAGAAACACAGGAACAGGCAAGGAGGGCAGAGAAGTGCCTGAGAGGACCTGCTATCTCTGGCCTGGCCTACAGAGTTGTCCACAGCACAGGAAGCTGTCACCTAACATGGGCAGATCTTCCAGTTGTGGGTTGTTCAGGTCCTTTGCTTCTCTGTCTTCTACCTTTTGACTCTTGCAGTTCATCAGGTAAACTAGGGAGAGAGACCTGTCATCCTGTCTCATAAAGGGATTGGTGAGAAAGAAGGCTGAAGCCATCTGTTACAGTGAGTGTCTTGCATGTTCTGTACCCTTCATTTTTTTGTGCATCCACAGCCTCCCCCATTGCCATGGCTAGTTAAGAGGTGATTGACTCTGGGAGGTCTGTCTGTCCGTCTTCAGCACCAACCTGCCCAACTCTGTTTCCCTTAGTTCTTCCAGCTCAGTTCCACCTGTATTAGTCTTGTCTTTCCTGAGAATAAGTGGACACAGTGCAGCTCTCAAAGCCAGTTTGCGTTTACCTGTTTGCGTTACCAGTTTGCGTTGTTCAGTTGCTCAGGAGTGTCTGACTCCTTGTGACCCCATGAATGGCAGCACTCCAGGCTTCCCCATCCTTCAGTATCTCCCAAAGGTTTGCTCAAACTCATGTCCATTGAATCAGTGATGCCATCCAACCATCTCATCCTCTGTCACCCGCTTCTTCTCCTATCTGCAATCTTTCCCAGCGTCAGGGTCTTTTCCAGTGAGTCAGCTCTTTGCATCAGGTGGCCAAGGTATTGGAACTTCAGCATCAGTATCAGTCCTTCCAGTGAATATTCAGGGTTAATATCCTTTAGGATTGACTGCTCTGCTTGCAGTCTTAGGGACTCTCAGGAGTCTTCTCCAGCACCACAGTTCGAAAGTGTCCATTCTTCGGTGCTTCGCCTTCTTTATGGTCCACCTGTCACATTCATGTACAACTACTGGAAAAACCATAGCTTTGACTACCCAGGCCTTTGTTGGCAGAATCTGCTTTTTAATATGCTATCTAGGTTGGTCATAACTTTCCTTCCAAGGAGAAGCGTCTTTTAATTTCATGGCTGCAGTCACCATCTGCAGTGATTTTGGAGCCCAAGAAGATAAAGTTTGTCACTGTTTACATTTCTTCCCCACCTATTTGCCATGAAGTGTTGGGACCAGATGCATAATCTTAATTTTTTGAATGTTGGGTTTTAAGTCAGCTTTTTCACTCTCCTCTTTCACCTTCATCAAGAAGCTCTTGAGTTCTTCTCTTTCTACCATTAGGGTGGTGTCATCTGCATATCTAATGTTATTGATATTTCTCCTGGAAATCTTGATTCCAGCTTGTGCTTCATCCAGCCCAGCATTTTGCATGATACTCTGCATATGAGTTAAATATGCAGGGTGACAATATCCAGCCTTGACATTTTCCTTTCCCAATTTTGAACCAGTCCATCAATCCCTGTCTTGTTCTGTTACTTCTTGACCTGCATACAGGTTTCTCAAGAGACAGGTAAGGTGGTCTGGTATTCCCATCTCTTTAAAGAATTTTCCAGTTTGTTGTGATCCATATTTTTCTGAAATTCCCTTACTTTTTCTATGATCCAATGGATATTGGCAATTTGATCTCTGGTTTCTCTGCTATTTCTAAATCCAGCTTTCACATCTGAAAGTTCTCAGTTCGCATACTTTTGAAGCCTAGCTTGGAGGATTTTGAGCATGACCTTGCTAGCATGTGAAATGAGTGCAATTGTGTGGTAGTTTGAACATTCTTTGGCATTGCACTTCTTTGGGATTGAAATGTAAACTGACCTTTTCCAGTTCTGTGGCTGCTGCTGAGTATTTTGAGTGCAGAACTTTAACAGCATCATTCTTTTAGGATTTGAAATAGCTCAGCTGGAATTCTGTCACCTCCACTAGCTTTGTTTGTAGCGGTGCTTCCTAAGGCCCACTTGACTTCACACTTCAGGATGTCTGGCTTTACGTGAGTGAGCACACCATCATGGTTATCCGGGTCATTAAGACCTTTTTTGTGTGATTCTTCTGTGTATTCTTGTTGGTGTATATCGAACCATGTTGACCATGGGGGCAGCTTCTTTTTGTGTTTGTGTATCTGACTTGCCACTTCCGCTTATTCAGATTTCAGTGTTCGGCTATTCAGCAAATGTGAAGAGGTGGGGAGGGTCCACTCTCAGCATCCTGTGCCCCCAGGCCCTGGCTGGCCACATGCCCAGGTTTGTGCTGACACTGGCTCTGAGCGAGCCCCTTTTTCCCAACTCCCACCCCTTCCTTCCATATGAACTGGATGCTCTTTTCACAGGTTCTGTAAACATAGCAGAGTTTAGAGTGTGTGAAAGTTTCTGGTAGCACCTCAGAACCGAGTTTATTTTCCCCCAGAAATAGTAGGCGTTACTGCCAGAAGAGGGAGGCCAGCCCCTCCTCAGAAACATCAGGTGATGATGCTCCAGCAGTGACGCACGACTGCCGGGACCATCGGGCACTGAGGGGTTAATGCAGCTGGGTCAGACACCCTGGGAGTTGGTTACATCTCCTGTTACAAGTTACATTATTGACTTGGCCATCTAAAGCCACTGGAAACAATCCACCAGACACACACTGGGATCAGGAGTTAGCCTCAGCTCACAAGTGGATGCTCAAGAGCTGGCCCTGCTACCCAGAGAGTACCCATAAAGATGGAGAATTTCTGGATGTACCAATTCGAGTGTCACGAAGATGAGGTAGGTGGATCCTCAGCTTCACAGCTGTGTTTGCTGCTTTGCTCTTGGTTTTCTTCTAGTCCTGTCAGATTGTGCATTTTCTGCATTTCCCTTGACAGTAGGAGTAAGTGAACAGAGCCGGAATAGGATGGGAAGAGATGTGATCAGGTTTGCCTGTTGCTGGTAAGTCTAAGACGACCTGAACAAAGAAAAGGCTGACCACTTAGAAAGATTGCATCAGCGTCACATTGTTATTTGCTGTGTTCTGATAAATGAGTTCATTTAGGCACTGTAGCCTCTAATTCCAGGCTCTTTGTTGTATCTTTTGCTTCCATAATGCTAATGAAAATGAATGGAAATTAGTGCCTTGCACATGAGGAACTGATTTGCTAATAAATGAGCTGATGGGCAAAGTGAACCCTGTATAGTACCTGGCACATAGTAAGCTGTCAACAAACAGTAGCTATTATTGTTTTTAGTGGATAACATGTTATTACAGCCAATGTAGCTGCATCTGTTAATACAAACTAAAAGCCACTTTGGTTTTCCTCTCGCTGAGCTCACATTCAGTATGGCCTAAGGATGCTCGTGCAGGAGGACCATCACGGATATGGACCTGGGTGGAAAATGAACATGATGGAGGCCTCCTCATAAATGAGTCCATCACAAGTTGTAATGCATTTCAAATAAATACAGTGAGGCTGTTTCAAAGAGGGAATGATAACATTGGTTTATAGATCAGTTTTAACAGATGATAAGTTATCAAATGTTTCAGGAATGACTTTAGTTAATAATTAATTGGTCAATTTTTTTTCCTTTGAGTCAAATTAGGCCAGATTTTTTTTCCATGTTCTGAAACATGGTTTCAGAAGCGTAGAGCCCTTCAGGTAGTGATAAAATGAGTGATCTGTGTGGTCCCCTGAAGAGGAAAGCAGCCTGTACCTAAGAGATCGCTGCAGTGCAAGGCTTTCTCCGAGCTGCTAGATGGACTGGATCCTCACACTAGCAGTCTTGCCGAGGGTTTAGCAGACTTGGGACTGGGAATGTGAGCATTTTCCCTGTGGGAAAAGAAAATGGAAATGCTTAGAATATTCTGACAGTTATCTCAAAATGTTCCATTGGTATTAATTGAATCCATTATAAATGTGTATATAAAACACTTCATTAGGCGCAGGCTATTATCATTTTAATGACATAATTATGCCCCTACAATGCCTATGCTAACTTTCCTGCTTCACCACATTAAGGAAATACAAATGTGCATTGATAATACAGTTTGAATGGAAAGTAAATAATTATGGGTTTCTTCAGCAGTTTTGATTTTCAGAAGCACAAACATATCTTGGAGCAAGAAAAAACTAATCATATATTTGGTATTTTTTTTAATAATCTTAACATAGAATAGGTTAATTTAAAGCACTGTGTCAGTGAGGAAAACAGTGTGCATTTACTTGAGGAAAAGGATAACACTAGTTAAACTGATATACATACTGAAAAAGCTATCTGAGAACAGCAGAGACACAGAAGTCACCCCCCACACCCCACCCCACCCCCAAAGTGGAAGTTTCTCAGAAAGACTAGAGCCTATACTGTGACCTGCCCTAAGTAATCCCCTGACTATGAAAGTCCATATGCATTCTTTGGCACTCAGCCTTCTTTATGGTCCAACTCTCACATCCATACATGACTATAGAAAAAACCATTGTGGCTCTAGTGGTAAAGAACCCACCTGCTAATACAGGAGACTTAAGAGACGCAGGTTCAATCTCTGGATCAGGAAGATCCCCTGGAAGGCGAAATGGCAACCCACTCCAGTATTCTTACCTGGAAAATTACATGGACAGAGGAGCCTGGCAGACTACAGTCCATGGGATCACAAAGAGTTGGACATGACTGAGCAACTAACACTTCACTTCTCACATCCACATGTGACTGGAAAGACCATAGCTTTGACTATATGGAACTTTGTCAGCAAAGTGATGTTTCTTCTTTTTAATAGGCTAAGTTTGTCATAGCTTTCCTTCCAAGGAGCAAGTGTCTTTTAACTTCATGGCTGCAGTCACCATCCATAGTGATTTTAGAGACCAAGAAAATTAAAATAGAGTTGGACCATAAAGAAGACTGAGTGCCGAAGAATCGATGCTTTCGAACTGTGGTGCTGAAAGAGAAGACTTCAGAGTCCCTTGGATAGCAGGGAGATCAAATCAGTCAATCCTACAGGAAATTTACCCTGAATATTCATTGGAAGGACTGATGCTGAAGCTCCAATACTTTGGCCACCTGATGCGAAGAGCCTACTCATTGGGAAAGACCCTGGTGCTGGGAAAGATTGAGGGCAGGAGGAGAAAGGGGTGACAAAGAATGAGATGGTTGGATGAAATCATTGATTCAGTGGACATAAATTTTAGCAAACTCTGGGAGATAGTGAAGGACAAGGAAGCCTGGCATACTGCAGTCCATGGGGTCACAAAAAGTTGGATACAGCTGTGTGACTGATTGAAAACAAAAATGAAATCTGTCGCTGCTTCCACTTTTTCTATTTGCAGCGAAGTGATGGGACCAGGTGCCATGATCTTAGTTTTCTGAATATTGACTTTTAAGCCAGGTTTTTACTCTCCTCTTTCACCCTCTTCAGGAGGCTCATTCGTTCCCCTTCACTTTCTGTCATTAGAGTGGTACCATCTGCATATCTGAGGTTGTTGGTATTTTTCCCAGCAATCATGATTGCAGCTTAGAATCATCTACCCTGGCATTTCCCATGATGTACTCTGCATACATGTTAAATAAGCAGGGTGACAATATACAGCTTTGGCGTACTCCTTTCCCAGTTTTAAACTAGTCTGTTGTTCCATGTCCAGTTCTAACTGTTGCTTCTTGACCTGCATATAGGTTTCTCAGGAGGTAGATAAGGTGGTCTGGTACTCCCATCTCTTTAAGAGTTTTCCACAGTTTGTTGTGATCCACACAGTCAAAGGCTGTAGCGTAGTCAATGAAGCAGATGTTTTTCTGGTATTCCCTTGTTTTATCTATGATCCAATGGATGTTGGCAGTTTGATCTCTGGTTCCTTTGCCTTTTCTAAATCCACCTAGTACACCTGGAATTTCTTGGTTCACATACTGCTGGAGCCTAGCTTGACGAATTTTGAGCATTAATTACCTTGCTGGCATGTGAAATGAGCACAACTGTGCAGTAGTTTGAGCATTCTTGGGCATTGCACTTCTTTGGGATTGGAATGAGAACTGACCTTTTCCAGGTCTCCTGTATTGCAGGCAGATTCTTTACCATCTAAGCCACCAGGGAAGCCCTGTATATTCAATATTCTGTGATAAACTGTAGTGAAAAAGAACATAAAAAAGAATGTATATATATATGTATAACTAAATCACTGCTGTACAGCAGAAATTAGCACAACACTATAAATCAATAAAATAAATTAAAAATAAAGTAGTGACAAGAACCCTGAGCTACATGTACCCACAAACTTCCATATGAGCACATGAGTGCAATGCTACATGTCTAGAACATGCTTTGTGTGTAAACCTTTTTCTTTTTTTGTGTTTCCTTTTTTCCTCTGATATTAAAGAATTGGTGCCATGCGTCCTTCCATATATTTAACACTTTTCTGGAAAACCTTTTGTATTTTGGGGGGGAATCTGATTAAGCACTTGAAGAAGAAAATGTAAGTTAATCATAAATTCTGCCTTCAAAGTGATTATTAAATCCTGTAACTAAAGTATTGTCTAATAGTATTATAATTTTATGAAATGTAATGGAGAAAGTGATGCGCCATAAGAATGGCACAGATAAAATACAAGCAGTTCTCATAGGAGAGGGATTCATTTTGCCTAAGAGAACTGGAAAGACTTCATGAAAGAACTAGTATTTGAAGTGGGCCTTTGGAGGGTTCTGAACATGTGGAGTTCAGACAAGAGCCTAAACAAAGGTTCACAGCAGAAACTCACAGGGAACAGAAAGGAGTTCAGTGGCTTGATCATAGACAATAAGAACTTGGAAGGGTGGAAAATGGTAAAGAAATTAAGGCCAAGCCTTGGATGCCTTAAGTGCCAAGGTAAAAGAGTCTAGGATTTATTCTTTAAGCAAAAAGGAACCACTAAAGTTTTTGAATTGAGGAATGAATTCCTCAGAGCTTGTTAAAATTGCATTTAAAATAATGAGAGTAAATAGGTGCTTCATGAGAGGTCTCAATATCTTACTCAGTTAGGCCTGATGTAACAAGATAGCATAGACCTGGTGGCTTAAGCAACAGAAATTTATTTCTCACAATTTTGGAGCCTAGGAGGTCTGAGATGAGGGTACAAGGATGGTCAGCTTCTGGTGAGTATTCTCTTCCTGGTTTGTAGATGGCCATCTTCTTGCTGTGTTGGGGTGGAAGGCAGTGAAAAGGGAACCAAGTTCTCTTGTTCCTCTTATAAGGGCGCTAATCCTGTTCACAAGGGCTCCATCCTCTTGACTAATCACCTCCCAGAGGCCCCACCTCCTCATTTCATCCCACTGGAGGAGGGGACAGGTTGAGGTTTTATATATATGTTTGAGAGGGATATTATCCGTAACACTGGTGAAGAATGTTCATGAGTTCTTAGGGTTTGGGTTACATGTTATATGTCAGCTGTTTGGTGACTTAAAACAACACCCTTATTTTCAGGCTCTCTGAGTTTCTCCATATAATTGAAGTTGCTAAATAATTCATAGGCTTGGTAAAACTGTAATTTTAAAGAGTTACGTCTCCTACCCTTGCTTGCAGTGAAAGTTTTGTCCCTGAGTTCCCTTTGAAGAAATGGATCTGTGTGTACTGGGATTCATCAGACTTGGCTGGAGCCAGCTGGGGTCTTTTAGCAGGTGTCCTGAACAGTGCAGTGTATCAGCGTGTCATGGTCTGTGTGAGCTGTCGTCATTTAACCCTAGAGCAATGAGTACGAACGTGGCACTCTTTTGTAAATCAATCACCATAATAGCATCATACTCAGTCTTCATATTCCAACATGCTGTCTTGAATGGGAGATAGTGAACATGCCAGAAACTTCATGCAGTCATTGTATGTACCCCCTAGCCATAGCCAGTAATGAGCTGTTCTTGCCATTATACCAGTAAGAGTCTTGGGGCTTATAAAGTAATTTAAAAGCTTTGTGGTATGATTTTTATAGAGCCTTCTGTGTGCTTTTTAATTTTATTCATGAATAAAATGTTAATAAGGAAGGAAGCAAGATGAGATGAAGAAAATATCCCCATGGGTATGCATTGTCCTTGTGAACACTCTCCCATAAGGGCAAAGTAATTTTTGTTATTATTGTAATCTTAAAAGATTCTCAAATATTGGTTAAGTGCTTTGTGCATGCCCAGGCACTGAGCTGATTCTGTGTGCACTGTTATCAATTAATCCTCATGTCATTCCCAATCCTCATGTCATTCTCAAAAGAGTCAGAGAGGATGGGAACCTGGCGGTGAGTGGTGAAGCCAGGATTCACATGCAGTGCAGGTCTGCCAGATGCTGGTGTTTGAGCACTTAGCCCTTTCAGTATCCTGAAACCTGAGTTGCAATCTTACTTGTTCTGCCACAATAGAAAATTAAAATGTCAGTATTTTTCAAAGGACTCTAATATTGGAAAGCCAGAACATGGTAGCTTTGAAAACTTGACCAGTGTCTTAGGAGTTCATTGCTTTTTTTTTTTTTAACTTCCCAACAACCAGGAGCCTTTCTCAGGGCCTTCCAAGTCCTGGGCACTGTGGCACAGAAGACTTGTGTCTTCTCCACTGGAAGCGTTCTCTGGTCCAGATGGTCTTTCCTCCCACCTGCTCATATCTGTTATGGCTGCTGTCATGTCATATTTTAACCAACCAGGGGGGACAGAGGGACTGTCCCGAAGGATCCTTGTGTCAGTGTGCCTTCAAAGGTCTACTTAAAATTAATTCACTTACAATAAATGCCAAGGTTTCAAAGTAAGTATGGGGAGAAAGGGGTTTGATTAGAACTTTACCTTGAAAAAACCGTACTAAAAATTACAAACAGAAGCTTGGTTTATTTTTTGATTAGCAACATGTCAATTATAATTTCATCTATATATGAATTCTTAGAGAAGTATTTTTTCAGTTTATCTTATCAAAGTATAGTTGATTTACAGTGTTGTGTTAATTTCTGCTGTGCTGAAAAGTGATTGTTATATCTATTGTTTTTCATATTGTTCTCCATTGTGGCTTATTACAGGATATTGAATGTAGTTCCCTGTCCCCAGTAGGACCTTGTTGTTTATGTACCCTATATATAAGATGTAATAGTTGGCATCTGCTAACCCCAAACTCCCAATCTGTCCCTCCCTTCTTCCTCCCTCCCTCTTGACAACCATAGGTCTGTTCTCTATATCTGTGAGTCTGTCTCTGTTTCACAGATAAGTTCATTTATGTCATATTTTAGATCCCATATAGTATTTGTTTTTCTCTTTCTGACTTCTCTCAGTATGATCTCAGTCCATCCAGATGGCATTATTTCATTCTTACTTATGGCAGAGTAGTATTCCATTGGATATATGTACTATATCTTCCTTATCCATCCTTTGGCTGACGGACATTTAGGTTGTTTCCATGTCATGGCTACTGTGAATAGTGCTGCTCTGAACATAAGGGTCAGTTCAGTCACTCAGTCATGTCCAACTCTTTGCGACCTCATGGACTGCAGCACGCCAGGCTTCCCTGTCCATCACCAACTCCTGGAGCTTGCTCAGACTCATGTCCATCAAGTCGGTGATGCCATCCAACCATCTCATCCTCTCTGAACATAGGGGTACACTTATCTTTTTTAATATAGTTTTGTTTGGATGTATGCCCAGAGTGGGATTGCTGGATCATACTCTATTTTTAGTTTTTACGGAACCTCCATACTGTTTTCCATGGTGACTGCATCAATTTACATTCCCATCAATAGTATAGGAGGGTTTCCTTTTCTCCACACTCTCTCCAGCATTGTTCTTAGTGTGAGGTGATACCTCACTGTAGTTTTATTTTCACTTCTCTAATAATTTGTGGTAATGAGCATCTTTTCATGTGCCTATTGGCCATTTGTATGAATTTTTTTGAGAAATGTCTACTTAGTTCTTCTGCCCACTTTTTTTTTTTACTGGGTTGTTTGTTTTTTGTTATTTAGTTGTATGAGCTTAGAGAAGAAGTATTGACTTAAAGAGTCATAATTTTTCTCCGAAAAAAGTCATTGAATCATACAGTAGAACAGCTGCCTTCAATTCACACATGACTCCTGCAGCGTGATCAGAAACAGTCCTTTCAGTCATAGAAAGGACGATTTCAGCAAAAATATTTAAAGACTGTTTTCCCAAGGGCTTCTATTATCAGATGTTCCAGTCATGCTTTTTTTGAAGCACCTCTAACATCATTATTGGCGATGGACAGGGAGGCCTGGCATGCTGCAGTCCTTGGGGTCACAAAGAGTCGGACACAAGTGAGCAACTGAACTGAACATCATTACCCTTCCACTTTTCTCTTTTTAATTGTTAACTGGTGTAACTCCACCAACTTTTCGATGGCTCGTAGTAGGTTTGAGCAGTTCTCCAGTTTTACCACCTTCAGTTTTGAGGTTCTGCTTTTTCTTTATTTTTTCAGTATTTGCACTTCTGCCTGCAATGCAGTTGCTGTTAGTTCTGGTTTGGTTTTGTCTGGAAACACCCAGACAGCTGGTCCCAGCAGTCGACAGAGATCAGCTGACAAAGATGTGGACCAGACAGATGCTAGTGTTTGAGAGGGAAGACTGTGAAGACAGACACTAACCCTGCAAGTAGTTAGCTTCTTAGTGGTGGTTTTTATGTTAAGGTGACTTGTTTTCTCAGGGACTCGGTGACATTGCTTCCAGAGGACATCTCGCATGTGTTCATGGGTCTGTCTGCCCTGCCAGACCAGGAGCTCCTTGGGCACAGACAGGGACCTAGGCTTCTCCAGACACTATCAGCACTTCCGTGTTAGATAAGTGAGTGAATGACCCAGGTCAAGCTCACTTTTTTGTGTCTTTTGACTAGAATTCCTCCAGAAGTCTCTCACCATCCCCGTACCCCTCTCCACATCACAGCCTTGCTCTCGGTGCTGGCCTCAGTCCTTCGGCTTTTCTGAAAACAGCACTGTCCATTTGGAGAGAGCCCGGGGTTCTTTACCCATGGCCTTGGGGTGTTCTCAGTGTCATTCCATCAGCTTTTCTGGGTGATAATCTGTTCTTTTTGCAGATATCCAAGGGTGAAAGAGGATTAGGGGAAAGGGAAGACCAAAGTGGTAACTCAGTCCCTCAGTCCTTTAAATCTTCCAGTTCAATTCAGGAAATAGTTATTAAAGTGCCTAGACTGTGCTTCTCCAATGAGGACAATAGGCCAGTGACTTACAAAGAAAATAGCCTCTGGGCAGAGAGTAAGCACAATCTGTCCCCAAGTGGGTCTCCAGTGACTGGTCCCAGCCCTGCTGCTCAGCCCATTTCTCGCCTCCCTGCAGAGCTGTGCTTCCCTCCCTGCCTCTGTCTGTAGTACCTTCAACCTCTTCCCAGTCCCATCCTCCTGCATGAAGACCGTCCAGTTTTCAGGGCTCAACTGAAGCAGTGCCTTCCCAGTGCAGTAGCGCTGCCGGTACACACTCCTTCCCTCCTGCAGAGGTGGGCCCTCCCAACTCCGTGTCTCCATGCCATGGTGCTAACTGCATACATTTCCTCCTCCTACCTGGAAAGGGGTGGATGGAACAACCACAACATCTCTTGCCTCTTTGTTTCTGGGTCCAGTGCTAGGAACACAAGGAGGCACTGAAATATCTACTGGAGGAGTAAATAAGTAAGAATTAATCATGCACTGCTTTTCACCCCTACAAGCATAGCCTAAAAGTGCCATGCACTGTTTGTCTGTCTTGCCCCCAACCATCAACAGTTTATGTGCCCCTAGGAGATGTCCAGTGAATGAAAATGACTGGTTGGCTTTCCCTCCAGATGCTGTTGCATCCTTGGACATAAGGACAGGATTATCCATCTCTTGTCCTGGCATTGCAGGGCCTAAGTCTGAAGACTGGGAGCTCTGCTTTTACCACCCCAAAGCTGTGGTGAATCAGCTAGAACATAATCTACAGAAAACAAATTGTTGAGCTTAAGGAGACCTCCTGTAATTCCAGAGCAGGGAGTTGTCGAGTCATCTTTGAGTGCCTTCCTAGAGACCCGATGTGGCACTTGCCTTTGTGAATCTTCAAGCCCAGCTTTGCTTCCCACCCTTGGTCTCATTTGCCTGAAATTGAATATCCATCCAGTAACCCAGAAAGCATGAGACTCCAGACAGACATATGTAATGATAGTTTTTACTTTTTGCCCCATATCAATGGTTAAATTTTGCCTCCAATACATTCTTTGAAAGTAAAAACTATTTTCTAGTTTCTGGTTTTCTCTCCACTCTTTAGCATGTAAAGAGGCAGAAGTTGGGGTGAGGGGCAAAGGACTTTTAAAGCAGACATTTGAGATGAATTGACATTAGCAGCTTGGCTTGGGCTCCATGGAGTCTGTGTCTGCTTGAAGGTGTTTGTCCATCTTGACTTTGTCAGCAGTGGTTTAGGTGGGTAGTTGGCTTCCAGGTAGGGTAATCTCTTGGGGACAGTTTTGTGCTTTAAAGGAACTTTGCTGGGGCTAAGATCGGAGTCTTCACTGGCAAAGGCCATTTCTCTACTTTTGTACTTCAAAATGCAGATGTAGCAGTGTAGGGGTCCCATAACAGAAAGAGGCTTATCACTGACCTCCAAAAATAATACAAGAGAGTAGTTGTTGACTGCTTTTGGCACAAGTTGGAAAACATGGTAACCACAACTGAAAACCACATTGACATCATTTATTCATTTACTGCGTGAGTCCCTGCTGTTCACAAGTGCCCAGTGCGAGGCACTTGGATCACCAAGATGAATACAAGAGCTTTGCTAAAGAGTTCTTGGGAAAGGGGAGGCACACACAGAAACAGATAATTACAAAACCTGGGACGTGCCATCAGGGGAGAATAGTAGCTTGAACAGAGTCTGAGAAGGCTTCAACAAGATGAGCACTTTTGAAGGAGAGAACAAGGGAGAACACTCTAGATGGAGGTCAGTAATTACATGTGCAAACAGAAGGAAGCCCAAGGGACCTCATTTGCATGTGGAAGGCTAGGGAAGAGAAGTGGCCCCTTAGCAGGCCTGGTGTTGTGGGTCCCGTGAGAGCCTCGGCGAGATAGTGCCCACCAGAGTCACACGTGTACCCTCTTCTCTGGGGTCCCATGGTGGGTGACTGGTGCTGGTCACCAAGCCTTATTGTGGGGTCCAACCTGCCTCTTCTGTACCCCAGCCTGCTCTGCAGATAACCTGTCTTCTCACATCATCCAGAGATGACCTGGTGCTCACAGCACTGCAAAGCCTCCATTTTTAGAAGCTTTGCAACAGAAACTAATTAGAGAAATAGGCACTATGGGATACTTTGGGAGCATTTTTTTTTTTTTTAATGAAAGTGATACGTTGGTCCTCAAACCAAGCAATTAAAGAAAAAGCAGCTGTGCTAGCTTCCCCAGGGACTAGACCTTTAAAATCTTTGTGACAGAGAAAATTACTTGGGGAAAAATAGACATAAATATCTAAGAAGTGCTTCATATTTGAAAAACTAGGAAAATTTAAGGGCATTAAATTCTCATGAAAACTACTCCGTTAATGTTGAGTAGGCCAGACATAGAGCTAACTCAGCAAGTCCCCACCACCTCGCTGGGATGGCAAATGAAAAGTTCTACGTGCTCTTTTCAGAGGTACACAGGGTGCCTTTCTTGCATCCAGAGACCGAGGGGCTCAGGTACTTTGTACCTCATGTCACCCTGATGTGTGTCCTCTTGGCTTAACTATGGAGCAGCTGATTTCTGCACATGTGCACTAGGCTCTCTCTAGTCCTCACCTCTCTGCTCAGAATCAGGTACCCCAGCTGGTGGGAAACACATCCAGGCCTCGCAGCAGCAGGTCGAGACAGCACCATGTCTGTGCATGTGACTCTGTCTTACCACATCATCCTTCAGTTCATTGGGTATTTCCTGTAACTGAGACTTTTTGGAAAGAATTTATTGTTTTTGTGATTTCACTCAGTGCTTGCTGACCACCCCCTGCATGTATGAACATGCTCCCTCCCCTCCTCTGCACCACGCTCCATAGAATGTTCACCTTCCCCAAGCAGAGATACATTCCTGATGTCTCTGTACCCCCACCTCCCCTGGGGCTCGGTCTCCAGAGATCAGGAGCAGGCTCAAGCTACTGCTCGTGTGGTTTTGCTTTCTTTGCCCAGCATATACCTCTCCTCACTCATATCCCTACACTTCCTCAGAGAATAATCTTTACCTGGACTTGGTTTTATGCCTTCCATCAAACAAGCTGTGAAGTGGTGTGTTCTTGCTCTCAGAGGACCATGGCTACAGAATTCTTAAGCATCCCTGTGGCTCACCTGAAGATTTTCTTCATCCCCCAGATTTTGGGAGCATGCAGAAATCTTCAGGGATCAGCTGGGAGAGTTTTAAGCACTTTCACTGGCCTGGAGCTTCAGATCCATTCAAGCAGGGCCCACACATTCAAGCAGGGAGCCTGAGCCCATCACCTGGGGTCAGTAACATACCTGATGGAACCCCTGCTTTCCAAACCTTTTCTAAGTCTTTTTTTTTTCTTTTATTATTAAGTAGATCAATGAGTATTTAAAAGTGTTTTTTTAAGTGGAGAAAGGAGAGGGTGGGACAAATTGAGAAAGTAGCACTGAAGCATATGCATTACCATAGGTAAAATAGATAGCTACTGGGAAGTTGCTGTGTAAGACAGGGAGCTCAACCTGGTGCTGTGTGACAACCTAGAGGGTGGGATGGGGTGGTGGGGAGGCTCAAGAGGCAGGGGAACATACGCATACTTAGGGCTGATTCATGTTGTTGTATGGAAGAAACGAGCACAACGCTGCAAAGCAACTATCCTCCAATTAAAAATAGATTCTTAAAAAGATGTGTTTATTATAACAAATAAAACAGTGTTCTCATCACCTAATTTGACAAATGGAAAATTACCGGTAATTTTGAAGGCTCCTTTCTTCTCTTCCTCAAGTCTATACCCTTCTCTTCCTTCTCCTTATAGAATAAATTATTTCATTTTCCTTGTTTTTGAAGGAATCAAACTGTGCTTTTGCTTCTCTGTGCCTTTAACTTTTTCTTAATATTCTTGAGATTTAGCTGTGTTGTATCTTTTATTATAGTTTGTTCATTTTAAGTGATAAGCCTTATTTTTAAACATATTGCTTAACAAAGAGTTTAACTCTTCTAAGAGTCACCGAGGTAATGTTGCTTGGATGCTGAAATATCTCTGTTTTCCGTGGCTGCTGGGTTAAATCAGACAAAATATTTTACAACTGGTTCAGTTTCCATTCATCAAAACCAGTCCCAGCTGCCTCTAAAAAATTTATGCTTTAGTTTTTACTTTTTCATTTAGGTCATCTTGGACAAGTGATTTTTTAAGACATTTAGCATACAAAGTCTTTGTATCCTTCAATAAGAAAAATGTTTTAAAAACAGAAGCCACTTGGGCATCACTATTAGCTTTATTCATCTGTGCTTGAAGTTCTGTCATGAGCTTTTGCTATGTTTCAACACTTGGCCTGAGGTGGTGGATGAGGGAGAAGGGGAACTGTAAGGGCCTCTTTGAAAACAGGGCAGGAATTTAAAGAAAGCTTAACAAATCTAAGCCTTCTAGGCGCCGTCGGCAGCTCCGTTCCAGGAGGATTCCTCACTGCTGAAATGTTCTTCGGTCGTGTGCAACTTTCTCCTCTCTCCCCAGGTCCCCGGTGGTTCACCCTGTCCTTCTCTGTGCAGTTCTCATTGTGTTTTTCTTTGCTCTCTGTTTTCCAGTCCCCATCTCCCGGCAGTTCCTCACCCCTGGGTGCAGAGTCTTTGAGCACACCCCTTCATCCTGCTGACCCCGCGGAAGCCTCCACAAATAAAGAGGTAGGATACCATTTGTTTCAAAAACCGTCAGTCCATTACATTTTATTCCAATTCTGGTTTATGCTTTACCCGCCCATAGAGTTGCTGACCCAGATTACCGTAGGAACAATCCTCATCTCTCCAGCATGGGATTCAGTGATTAAAGCTGTGCCATCCCATTCAATAGCCACTAGCCACTTGGGTCTATTTTAATTCATAAATAAGATGAGAAAGTCACTTCCTCAGGCACACTAGCCACATTTCAGGTGCTCAGTAGCCACACGTGACTAGTGGCTGTTGTACTGGAAGCAGAGTTTACAGAACATTTCCTTGATTGCAGAAAAGTCTCTTGAACATGAAACATCAAAACCTGTTGAGCCATGAAGTTATGAGCCTCGATGCCATGGCCTTACGGTTGCTGTGTGGTTTGGGAAGTGGGCTGGTTTCTTAAATACTCATTTATTTCAAGCCCAAGTAAAATAGCTTTTTGACAGCAGGGCGACTGCTTGTCCTGTTTATCTGGGGTGGTTCTTGTTCATACTTGTCGTCCAAGCAGTACACCTGGTGAGCACCCCTTCTCACCCTAAAGCAGTGCTATCCAAGAGGACTCTCTGTGCTGCTGGGAATGTTCTGCTTCTGGACTGTCCTGTTTGTTAGACACACATTAGCCGTGTGTGCTTCGCTAGCCCTTGAGATGTGGCCAGTGGTGCTGAGAAACTGAATTTTTCATTTTATTGTGTTTTAATTAAAGAACTACGTGTGGCTAGGGGCTGCTGGGAAGTGCAACTGTAAAGTGTCTCTTTGAACAGCAAATCATGTGGTCACCCTACTGATGGAGGCCATGCTCTGCTCTGGCAGAGAATATTTAAGAGAGATGCTGCTGGCTCCTACTAAGGTTTCTGAGGCTAGAAAAGGGCAGGTGTTTTTCCCTGAGGGGGGAAACATTGCCTTCTTCAGCACCCATTGTCCTTTTACACCTGGCTAACTGCTCCTCCCACCTGTGTATCAACTGGCATCAGGTCAATACTGAGCTGCACGATCATCTTACGTGTGGGCTTAGCTCGCTGTAAATATAGATAATGCCTAATCAGCACTGGGGATATGCGTGAAAGAGATAAACCACATAATGAATGATTGTCTAATTTTCCTTCCTTTTGCTGATAAAAAGTTAAATTCAGTGGAGAAAGTGATCTCCATTTTAACCTGAGTGGCAGATCACTTCTAAAAAGGAGTCTTAGTTAAAATTTACCCTTGACTATCATTGAATACACATCCGTTTGCCATTAAATATTCATGCAGGGGATAAGTATTTTTTATTAATCTATTCATATTAAAGCAAACAAACACAAGGAGACAGTCTCAGAAATGACACCAACATTAGAATTTAGATTTGAAATATGCTTTGTCCTTCTCTGGTCTTGATCAGGCCTCGGGAACAGGAATAATAGGGTTAGGGTTTCTTCTGGCCCTGCATCCCTTATATTTCATTCATAGCACACGAATAGGTGAGCAAAATGGCGAGAAGAAAAGCCACAGAGATGATAACAGTAGTGAGAGTTATCATTTCTTGAGCATTTATAGCATTCAGACACCAGACCAAGCAAATCACATAGTATCTCATTTAAGCATTAAATGACTTCTATGAGGTAGGAATTATTATCTTCATTTATTAGTGGAGGAAGCCGAGAGGTTAAGTAACTTACCTTATGTCCCAGATGTCACTAGTGGTAGGGCCAGGTTTAAAATCCAGAGTTCTGGAGAGCCCAGGCTCTTAACATCACAATCTGTTGTCCCTGGGGTAAAGAGTACTTGCAGGACATACACTGTATGAACAGGTAGCTTGAATGTTGTTATTTCACTGTCAGGCCTCCAGGCTCTGCACATGATTTGTGTGACCTCTTGAACATCCCAAAGATTTGGCCTTTATCTTCTTGAATGTGTCTCTGTTAATTCCTGAATGTTAAGGATCAACTAATGTTCGTTTCTGTACACATGTGAGAAAACAAAGGGCTCATCAGACATCTGAATATTCAGCATTTGATTATTCATCAGATATAATAAGCAAGGCAAATTTGTTAGTTTCCCAGTTCCTACAGGACTTGGCACATGTTTCTGCATATCTTTAGAAATAATGATGAAAATCCTCTTTGTGTGCAATAATTAGAGATTCTTTCATTTCACAAAACTCTTAAAAAAAATAAAAGTTTACTACCCTAGAGACTAAAGAAAGCCAGTCATGAGCCCATGAATAGAGAATACACGAATGAACCAAATGCCCTGCGTGGTGACTCTAAAGAAAATGGCAGCTTTTAGAGCTGTAGACCAAAGCGATTCTTTTGTAGCTTCTGCTCAAATCTGGACACTGTCCTTGAGATTCGCATTCAGAAAAATATCCAAATAGTCCAAGAAAATATAAATTGGCTTCTTAGTTGTACCTGGAAGTTAAACCATTTTGATTAGATGAAGTAAAGCCCCTATTGCCCCTAAATGCTGAGGGCAAGGAGAGAGAAGGAATACCAATCTTAAAGTCTTAGGCCCTTGTGAAGAAGCTAGCTTTCATCCGCATACCATGAAATTACAGATTTTTTTTCTTTAAAGCAACAGAGTTTTAAGCCAGCAGGCACTCAACTGGGCCTGTCTTCTGACTTGAGTAAATAGAAAGTAAAATTAATGTAAAGCATTTTTGAAATTGGCGTTCCCTTTTTCTCCTATCCACATAATCTTGACGTTCAGTAGGTGTACATTTTGCCATAAATGCTTTAGCAGCCAGGAACTTTTCATTCCCAGTGAACTTGTGTCCTTAGTGTCCCTAAAGGTGGTTATTTTCTGAAACCAGAAACCCTCCTTTGGTATGAGGAGCTTTTTCATTCCAGTGAGCACATCTCCAGCACATTTACTGAGATTACCCTGCAATGTGTGTTGTGTGATTAGTGTTGAATTCTTGTCCCTGTCCTGGGTTGAATTTAAAGTCTTAAAATTGTTTCTTTTACTCCCTCCAGTTTTTCACATAACAGCTAACACTACTGTTTTTTTTTTTTTAATGTTATGCAAATTTAATTTATCATCCTTTTACCATTCCCATCTTCCAAATGAAGAGCCCTGTATAAACTATATCAAGTGCTGCGATGTGAAGTTGTTCCCCGTGATATCCCAGCCATCACCCAAGGCCCTTCCCTCTATCAGTCCACTAGGCACCCCAGAGTATTACGTCAATTCAAGTCACCCTACTGAGCAACTGTGTTGTGCTAGGTAGTCTTGTTCTGAAATCATCACCAACACCTGGTAGATTCTTAGCAGTGAAAATCCTTAGGCTTTCTGAAGATAACCCTTGGCCATGCAGACTCTGATTTTGCCCATTTTAGGGATGCTTCTACACTAGCTCTCGACTCTCCTACAATGCTTACATCATCCTGCCCCAGACTGTCAGCTGCAAATTCTGTTACTGGTTGAAGTAGAAATGAATTACTGACTCTTTTTCCACTGAGAGTTATCTCTGGGACATTTGCTTGTGAAAGGAACCAAGGGTTAAGTGTTGGTCTTCTGAGAGCTGGCATTTAAACTGTCATCCAGTCAGGTTCTATAAACTTTCTAACTGATTATATCCACTTCAAGGATGCTGTTGGAAGACTAACCTTTGCTGTGGGGTTTTACTTAATATAAAAAATTCCATTACATAAATCATTATTGTGACAGATTTTTTAACTGCTTCTTAAACATCTTTGTTTATTGGGCTCTTATTTTAAGAATAATATATAATACTTGGTAACACATAATAATGACTTATGTAATGGAATTTTTAAACTAAAATACACCAGTAAGAGATGAAAGGAAGAGATAAAAAAAAAACCCTAGCAACCATTTTTAGCACAGTGAGAGATCAGACCTAAAGTACAAATAAAATTTGCCCTGCAAAGACCTAAAGTGGAATAAAATTCTCAAAGGGAATTCTTAATTTAACATATAATCATATTATTGGTGCCTTTACTAATCAACAATTTCTCACTTACATACCTAGATTCTTACAAATATAAATTGAGCCTTTTATTGTTACTGCTGATTATGAATTTTGGTCCATGGGTTACTTTTTAAGATAACAAACATTTCTCTAGTTGTGGAATGTAGGGTTTTCAGATTATCTAAAATATGAATGGTTCTGGGCTTCAGGTAGCTTTTAATAATAAATGCATATATTTATTCACACTTTATTTTCTGTAGCCAAAAATAGTTGACATCTGGTTAATATCTGCCATTGATGATGTATTTATTTTTCATTTTGCATGGATGGTTGTGTTAATGCATTTTTAATGATGCTTTGCCCTTTTTGAAACTTTTTGTTTTAATTACAGTCAAGAAAAAGCTTGGCTTCATTCCCAACCTACGTTGAAGGTAAGAGCTGAAAAGGAAATACTAAACACTGAGTCATTCATGAATCTTTTAGCATTTTGGGTAATGGAAGAACTGGGCTGTAAGATACTAGTGGGAAAGGCCACAAAGTCACTTATTCAGTCTTCAGTCTTAGAGTCTTAGACTAAAACAGCAATAGCCATGAACCTCTCAAAGACCCTCCTCCCTGCCCTTGCTGATTCTGTCCAGGAGACGGTGAGGCTGGGGGGTGGCTGGGGGGTTTTGCCTAGCCTCGAACTGGCCATATTGGATTCAAAACCCATGTCTCCTTATTTGTGATCCAGTATACCTCTTGCATTTATCAGGAACCATTCAATTAGAAACGCTGTTTAACTAAGGGGATGTTATTAAAAAAAAAAAAATTTTCCCAGTAATTCCTGTCTCTTGGGTGAGCTAATAACAGTAACACTTATCAAGCCGTCTTACTCTCCCAGGTACTGATAACTAATTGAATCCTCAGATTGATCTTGTGAAGTGGATTTTATCATTATCCCCATGTTGTGCATGAGAACTAAGGCATGGAGTGAGGGTGAGCAGCCTTCCCTAGATCCTGCAGTGAGAGTCGCAGAGACAGGCTGGGAACCGGCAGTCTTAACCTCACCATTCTCCATGGAATCGATCATCTACGCAGAACAGCCACACGTGGTTGCACAGGTTATTCACTGGCCAAGTGTACTCCACCAACAGGTCTGGTGGGGCCAAAACTCAGTGCAGACTAGGCACTGCAGCTTAAGGTTGGACCACACAAAATGGTACGGCTGCTGATCCTCTACCAGGGAGGATGGAAGACGATTTGAGGGAGCAGGGGGATTATCACATCCTTGAAGGAGGGTTTTCTGGGGGCCATAGGATACCCAGACAGTGTGTCTGACCTTTAAGTTCTAGGTATGTTCCACTGCCCGAGAAAAAATTACCTGAATTCATAAACCTTCCTCTGAACCCTTAGGCCTGAAGCCCAGGACAAGCTCGTTTCTTTCTTGAGTAACCTGGAAATTGTATGCATTGTTTTTTGCAAAGATCCAGAACTCTACAAGAGCACTTGGGGGAGTTTTCAGGAATTTAGAAACTGTTCTTCTTCAAGATTTCCAAGCTCAGCATCAACATGAATGTGAAGATATAATGTGTGTGCTTGTTCACCCATAGAGCAACACAAAGGCATTGCTGAAAAGGAAAGTCTGCAATTCTTTGACTTAGGAGAACTATAATTTTTTTAACTTTAAAAAAGTTACACTAGCACTAAGTGTAAAATGAAACTAGGATTATTTTTTGTGAGTGTAATACAGTGACATTTGATTCTAGTCAATTTCCCCAGAAAATAATTGACATAAAATTGAATCTCAAATATGTATTTGTTTAGGTCCAATATTTCTCTCTCTCAGCTTCTTGACATTTATATAGTCACTTAAATATCACCTGGATTACTCTTAAACACATCTGCATATTCATACTTACTGTGGTTGAAAATGGACCCTTTTCAGTAAAGAGAGCTAAACCCACCAATGAATATACGGTAGTGGAAGTCCCATAGAGAAGATGTTTCCTTTTTTTTTTCTTTTAACATTCATTATTTTCATAAAATAAATGGAAGTTTTTTTTAAAGTTACTATTCCGGATGAGGTCTTTTTCTCTCGTTTGTCAAAAATGATTATATTTAACATTATAAATCCATCACTGGGATTTATGATGATATTTTACTTTTTATAAGACATAGTATAGATCCAGACTTGTCCATGTATTATTTTACTTTGACAGTGCTTCCCTGCTATATAACTAAAGTTATACATTGTAAATAACCTGAATTCTGCCCGTGTCTGTAAAACCTTCAGGGTAGGAAGCATGTGTCTTTCAAGAAGCACATAAATGACTGGTATGTGGTAAAGGCAGGTTTGGCTGTATCCCTCAGTGTTTGTCCAGAAACTTTTCTCAGAAAGATTGAGAATCAGAAAATTTAACAGGTATCCTGATTTAATTTCTACACAGATGCTTTGTGAAGACCTTTCCTAAAACAGTTAATTTCTTTTTTTCCACCAGCACCGTGGTTTTAGGAAAACAAATAGATTACGTCGTCTGTACCCTGATAAGCCGCTTATCATGGGAACCAGCTGTTTAAACTCAAGATGAGCTTGATGTGTAAGGATAAAAATAAAAATCATTCCAGATTAGCTCTTCAAGAGGAAAAAGCAAATTGTTTCCATTTCGAGTTGTCTAATTTAAGACCCTGAGTTTTTAACAGTGGGTTAAAAAGTATATTTTAGTCTTTCCAAATATGGCATTCAAGCCAAAGAAAATACGTATGTTTTCACTGAAGAATTAAAATGCCTTTCTTATCACATCTGTTGTAAAGTTATGTATTAGTCCCAACATGTTTTAATTTCCAATGTGGTTTATAGGTGGTTATGGTTAGAATCAAACTTCCCAGGTGACTCAGTGGTACAGACCCTGCCTGCCAATGCAAGAGACGTGGGTTCTGTCCCTGGATCAGAAGGATCCCCTGGAGAAGGATATGGCAATCCACTCCTGTATTCTTGCCTGGGAAATCCCATAGTCAGAGGAGCCTGATGGACTACAGTCCATGGGGTCACAAAAGAGTCAGACACACCAGGCAACTAAACAACAACAATGGTTAGAATCAGATGCCTCCATTTTAAATATTTAAAATTAAAGGTTTGACTTAAAAGGCTGGTGAATGAGAACAGAAAATTCCAAATTTCCTTGGAATTGGTATGTATGTGGATGCAGGCCGGGCACATTATAGCGGGTAAGTCAACAAGGTTATTAGCACAAGACCACGACTCTGAGGTCATGTTACCTCTCTTGCAGACTTCAGGTTAGAGGCTCTTTGGGGAATCCAGACATGCTGCAGCAAATACTCATTTTTCTGATTTATAATATTTATTTTCCCCATTATGGATAAAATGGAGGGGGGGGTGATATGAATCAGTGGCAAGAAAAGGAACTACTGTATGATGAGGCTGTCCAGCAAGATGGCCTTCTGCTCATCTAACCGTTTGTCCGGCAAACACTTATTTGATACCCACTATGTGACAGAAGCTGACTAGACACAGGAGAGCCAGAGGTGATGGTCTAGTGCTCCTTGTCCCAAAAAACAACGTCATGTATCAGTGGATTTGCTATTTCATGTGTAAATAAATATTCACATTGTTTCTCATAGTACATGGTCTGGGTGAAGTTGACTCCTGTAAAGAAGAATTTTCCCTTCTGTTTGAAAATGAAGGCATAGTGAAGGGAGATCAGAGAGATGCCTTAGACTCTCAGGTAGATGTACCTTATGCCCAGGGGTGTCGGGAGCTGACCACCTGTGTTGGAGGCGTGTAGCAGAGGGGAGGGGACGTGATGGGGGGCACACGTGGCCTCACTCACCACCGCGGTCTGTGTGTTACAGTTCCTGGACCTTGTGACCCTGAGGACTTGATTGATGGAATCATTTTTGCTGCTAACTACCTTGGCTCCACCCAGCTGCTCTCAGACAAAACTCCCTCCAAAAACGTGCGAATGATGCAGGCCCAGGAAGCAGTAAGCAGGATCAAGGTGAGGGGGGGCTCTGTGCTCCGACGGGGGGTGGTGGGCCAATGTGTGCAGCTGAGCCGTCCATAGTGGTCACCCCGCACCACATGTCCCAAGTTTAGAGGAGAGGACTGAGGTGACATGACAGACAGGGGTTATACCTGTACCTGCCAAAGTTCTCAACAGAAAAAAGATTTGCAAAGTGTGTTGGAGTCTTGATGTATACATGCTGCATAATTTGATTGTTCTTAATGACCAGCCTTGAGGAGGAAGTACATACGATGATAAGCTTTGGAAAGGGGGAAAGATGAGGAAGGACAGCATTCTAAATATTACCTTTCCACTATGTGAGCACAATATCACTGCATTTCTGCTGACAGAGATCAGTGCCTTGAATGTTCATGCTACAGTGTGGTTCAAACTAGGTGTCATTGCTTTCGAACCTGTCGATTCTGTTCAAGCTAGATTGAACTGGCTTCAGTTCAGTCGTTCAGTCGTGTCCGACTCTTTGTGACCCCATGAATTGCAGCACACCAGGCCTCCCTGTCCATCACCAACTCCCGGAGCTTGCTCAAACTCATGTCCATTGAGTCAGTGATGCCATCCAACCATCTCATCCTCTGTCGTCCCCTTCTCCTCCTGCCTTCAGTCTTTCAAAGCATCAGGGTCTTTTCCAGTGAGTCAGTTCTTCACATTAGGTGACCAAAGTATTGGAGCTTCAGCTTCAGTCCTTCTAATGAATATTTAGGACTGATCTCCTTTAGGATTGACTGGTTTGATCTCCTTGCCATCCAAGGGACTCTCAAGAGCCTTCTCCAACACCACAGTTCAAAAGCATCAATTCTTCAGCACTCAGCTTTCTTTCTGGTCCAACTCTCACATCCGTACATCACTACATCAAACCATAGCTTTGACTAGATGGACCTTTGTTGGCAAAGTAATGTCTCTGCTTTTTAGTATGCTGTCTAGGTTGGTCATAGCTTTTCTTCCAAGGAGCAAGCATCTTTTAATTTCATGTCTGCAGTCACCACCTGCACTGATTTTGGAGCTCAAGAAAATAGTCTATCACCCTTTCCACTCTTTCCCCATCTCTTTGCTGTGAAGTGATGGGACCAGATGCCATGATCTTCGTTTTGTGAATGTTGAGTTTTAAGCCAACCTTTTTTAGTCTCCTCTTTTACTTTCACCAAGAGGCTTTTTAGTTCTTGGCTTTCTGCCATAAGGATGGTGTCATTTGTATACATGAGGTTATTGATATTTCTCCTGGCAATTTTGATTCCAGCTTGTGTTTCATCCAGCCAAGCATTTTGCTTGATGTACTCTGCGTGTAAGTTAAATAAGCAGGGTAATGATATACAGCCTTGATGTACTCCTTTCCCAGTTTTGAACCAGTCCATTGTTCCATGTCTGGTTCTAACTGTTCCTTCTTGACCTGCATACAGATTTCTCAGGAGGCAGGTAAGGTGGTCTGGTATTCCCATCTCTTTTGGAATTTTCCACAGTTTATTGTGATCTGCACAGTCAAAGGTTTTGATATCAGTAAAGCAGAAGTAGATGTTTTTCTGGAATTCTCTTGCTTTTTCTATGATCCAATGGATGTTGGCAATTTGATCTCTGGTTCCTCTGCCTTTTCTAAATCCAGCTTAGACATCTGCAAGTTCTCAGTACATGTACTGTTAAAACCTGGCTTGGAGAATTTTGAGCATTACTTTGCTAGCATGTGAGATGAGTGTAATTGTGCAGTAGTTCTAACATTCTTCAACATTGCCTTTCTTTGGGATTGGAATGAAAACTGACCTTTTCCAGTCCTGTGGCCACTGCTGAGTTTTCCAAATTTGTTGGCATATTGAGTCCTGCACTTTCACAGCATCATCTTTTAGGGCTTGAAATAGCTTAGCTGGATATCACCTCTACTAGCTTTCTTCATAACATTGCTTCCTAAGGCCCACTTGACTTTGCACTCCAGGATGTCTGGCTCTAGGTGAGTGGTCACACCATCGTGATTATCATGAAGAACTTTTTTGTATAGTTCTTCTGTGTATTTTTGCCACCTCTTCTTAATATCTTCTGCTTCTGTTAGGTTCATACCATTTCTGTGCTTTATTGTACCTATCTCTGCACGAAATGTTCCCTTGGTATCTCTAATTTTCTTGAAGAGATCTCTAGTCTTTCCCATTCTGTTGTTTTCCTCTATTTCTTTGCATTGATCACTGAGGAAGGCTTTTTTACCTTTCCTTGCTATTCTTTGGAACTCTGCATTCAGATGGATATCTTTCCTTTTCTCTTTTGCCTTTCGCTTCTCTTCTTCACTCAGCCATTTGTAAGATCTCCTCAGACAAACATTTTGCCTTTTGCATTTCTTTTCCTTGGGATTGATTTTGATCACTGCCTCCTGTACAGTGTTACAAACTTCTGTCCATAGTTTTTCAGGCACTTTATCAGATAATAATCCGTTGAATCTATTTGTCACTTCCAGTGTATAATCGTAAGGAATTTGTTTTAGGTCATACATGAATGGTTTCCCTGCTTTCTTCAATTTAAGTCTGAATTTGGCCATAAGGAGTTCATGATCTGAGCCACAGTCAGCTGAACTGGCTTGCTTCACCTAAAAGTAAGCATTTGATCAAATCTACTCTGGCTGATCTGAACCAAGTCCGTGCAAGGCTAACTCGGCTCAAACCAGTCATAACCTGTTTACATCTGTTTTGTCAAGATTTAAAAGGAGCGAGCTCGTTTGATCCCTGAAACCACTTTTGTCTAGTTTTAAGTCATTCACAGCTATTTTGAACCAGCCAAACTAGCTTGACCTGGTTTGAACTGGTCTGACTCCATGGAAATGCAGCCTCTAGAATACCCACCACGACGCTAGTGCCCCTAGAACCGTGGACAAGCCAGTGGTGACAGGGACCCTGATGGTGCCATCGTGTCATTTAGGTGCAAGCCTCTGAGGCTGTTTTCAGCAAGAGCTGCAGGCATTTCTTCACCACTGAAATCAGAGCTGGGGACTTGCAGCAAGTTGAAATAGCTTAGGACTTGCCAGATTTGGTTCTGTCAAGTTTCCATTGGTCAGAATCAACTCCCTCCTCAAGGGACTGTTCCCTTGACATGTCTTCTCTCTCACACATCCCCAGGCTTCATCCTGAGCTTTGTATGGCAGTGTGGAACAAGAAGCAAGAATCCTTAACTCTCTTCATCAAGGGAAGAATATTTGTTGAGCGTTTATGTGTGCAAGGCTGTACAGGGTCCTGGGAGGGAGGAAAAATAATGATTTATAAGGTGAGATCCTTACCCTCAAGTTCAGCAGCACAAATGAGAAGTGAATTAAGCCAGCAAATGTACAAGAGGGTGCCAGAGGAGGAGAGAGGGGTGTCAGGATCAAAAGGCCACAGGAGTGTGGGGCGCCCTTGTGAGGTGAGACACTGCCTGGAAGCCTGAGGGAGGGGAGAGCAGCAACCACAGAGATCGTGGTTGTCAAACGGAGCAGGGGTGGCACTTCACGTCCTTCTACCCCCCGCTCCCACACCCCTCCTCCAGGGCTGGAGCTTGTCTCACGAACTTGCCCAGGCTCTGCTATGCCCTGAATAGTAGACAAGGTCAGCACTGGCCCTGCCCTTCATTACCCATCACCACACACGAAGCCCATGCTGCAACTTTTGCTAGCATTATTGACAATTTATTGGCTACCCTGGTGGCTTAGATGGTAAAGAATCTGCCTGCAGTTGCAGGAGACCCAGGTTCGATCCCTGGGTCAGGAAGATTGCCTGGAGAAGTGAATGGCAACCCACTCCAGTATTCTTGCCTGGAGAGTTCCAGGGACAGAGGAGCCTTGTCGACTACAGTCCATGGGATTGTAAAGAGTCAGATACGACTGAGGGACCAACACTACTACTACTATTTCTGCTACTATTACTACTGACATTTTAGGATTTAGGATGTATGATCCAGAGAGTAATTTACAACTAGATCAAGTCCCACCCCTACCTCCAGAGGTGCACCTTACCCTGTGATTCCCAACTAGACCACTTCCTGACAATGTATCAGACTGACCCTCCTACCCTCTGGGTCCTTCAGATGCAATAATGCTGCTGGTAGAATCTCAGGTTTCTGTTGAGCTCTCTCTCAGACCTTGCTTGACCTCCTTTTACCCTCTCCCTGAACGTAAAGAGGTGACATTAATACCTGGAGATGTCCCCATAGTGTTTTCCGTGTTAATTTAGGATCTCCCAGGTGTAGAGTTCAAGAATGCACAACACTCCCTGAGAACAAGCTGCTTTTCAGGCATTATCCTGCCTTATCTCATATAGGAGAACTTGAAAAGCACAATCTTTAGGGACAGAGTTCTGGCTCCTCCTGTCCCCACGGTTACCAGCTATGTTATGATTATAATTTTGTTACATCAGCATTTGTTAAGTAAACCCCCAGGTGAGCAGAAGACTACAAGAGAAATTGAGATGGAGAAGTTAAGACTCAGCAGTCCTGGAGGAAGCACCCGCACACCTAGAGAGGCCACGTGGGGAAGTCAGGCAGGACCTGGGCACATGCCTTTACTGGGACCCATGGGTGGAATGCTCTGAGGTTCCCAGATGAAGGCCAGATTGGTCAGTGCAAACCAAAATGGGGTTTTGCTGAGCTCAGTGGAGGTATTAGCTAAGGGGCTCCTTGGGGAAGGCCCTGGGCAGCCGGGAGAGACAAGGGCTGATGAGTGGGGGTGGGGTCCCTTTAGGAGCTGACATGTGCGTGTGACTCTGCGGACTGCTTTCCACAGCATTTACATGCATGAAGGGGATAATATCAGTTTAAGGTTCAGGCAGGCTGCTTGGCCATACAGAATGGATGCTGAGGCAGTAATACCATGGAGTAACTTAGCTGAATTCTTGACCCAGCACTTAGTTTCCTGGGTTAATAATGGTACCCTTAGCTCTCCCTGGGTCAGTGGGAGTACGGAGACCCTGGATGGTTCTCCGATAGACAGGGACCACCACTAAAGGGGGCGTTTGGGAAAGAGGCAGTGCTTTCAGTTGTTGCAGTGTCATCTGGGACATTTTTATTGGCATGAGAGTCTAGAACCAGAGATCTTTGCCTCCCTGATACATCCAAGACAGAGCCACGTGACAAAGGTTTATCTCCTCCAGATTGCCAAAGCACCCATCCCTGTCAAGGCACACTACCAGGGTCCATTCAGGTGAATCCTCCAGAACAAAGCAATAGTCCACTCCCGAAAGAGTACTGAGGAGCCCTGAGACCAAGTATTGCATGTTGCTTTGACGTGAGTTTTCCCTGGTTTCTGTTTACTGACTTCCTGATGGGTCATCCCTGACTCCCATAGCTAGAGTAGTCTGTCTTTCTGCTGCCCTGAGACACGTGTGTGTGCTCAGTGACCTTAAGGGGACAGCAGGCACAGCCACATCACCCGAATGTAGGGCAGGTCTTGGGAGAGACCCCAGACTCCAGCAGCCCCAGGCCACAGCCCTCCAAGCGCTCTGCGCATCATACTTTCTGATTTCCCCAGTGGTTTCTGAGAGTGTTCTTTTCGATTTTTATAAAGTCTAGCTCCCTGATGAGAAACCAGAAAGTTTACTTCTGAATCTTCAAAAAGGATTAGTATCCAGAAGTTCCACAAATCATTTGAACAAAAAATTAGAAGGCTTTGTCAATCAGAACAGGCAAGACAGGCTCTCTGATTATAAATCCATTTTAGACCTGCCTAGAGCAGAGTAAACAGCTGGAAAATGTACATTTATTTTTACAGCAAATTGCTCTAGTGTGAGGAATTCACTATAGAGTGGTGAGATTAAACAGTCGCATTTCATGTATAAGTATCGTTTCACAATGTGCTTCTTACATCTGAAAGGAATGTTGCCAGTCATTAAATATTTTCTGCCTCGTGTTCCTTTTACATCCATTTAAATGCCTATCAGATTGTTTGCCTTACACCCAGCCTGCCACTTTTTCAAATTATAAGTGGAGACGGCCGTGTTCAGAACCTGTGATTTATTTCCTTGCCCCCAAGAAAGTTACTGTGGGGATGGTTCACAGGGACGTCACCAGGTGCATGGGGAACCAGGGGCTGAGAGCAGGTCTCCAGATGATCCAGGTGATCCAGGGAAGCCTGCACTGGGGTGCCCACGTGCACTCCCTTCTCTGAGGAAGGTGCTGCGTGCTTCTTCCTAAAGAGGCTGGCCCTTCAGGAGTGAGTTACTCTGGGCCACCTCTAGAGAGATGCAGGGAAAGCAGAATGTCCTTCCAGGAAGGAAGGGGGAAGGGATGCTCTGTGGATTTATTTGGAAATCCATTTAGTGATATCCTCACCACAGACTGGAGTAATTCCTGGCTTGGTGCTCTCACCTACACACAGAGGAGCTTCCTCCTTTCTTTCTCCGAGTCCTTCTGCCTGCCTCCCTCCCTTAGGGACCCCAGCTGGTCCCTCTCCTTCCTCTGCCTGCATTGTTTATTTGACACGATGGATGCCAGGGAGGCCTTCCTCTCAGGAGCGCCGCTGGGGCCCTGTGTTTGAGGTGCTTTTGCTCTGAGCCAGCTCTGCCCCTGATGTTTGGGTTTCCATTTCAAAGCAGGCTTTAATTCCTGGTCCGTCAATTATGTGGTGTCTGTCACTCACGTAGCACCAACTGTGGGCTGACATTTAATAGTGATACTGGCTTTACACTTGGAGTCTGAAGAATTGCAGTTTTCTTAAGTTACAAGTAATGTGCAGGTTTATTTGCCAAAATGGGGGGAAGATTTGGAGTTGTGGTTTTTCTTGATATGAATCTGGCTCAGAAAGCAAACTGTCCCTATGCAGGATCCCTGTGACAAGACCTCTTAGCAGATAAAAATCAACCACGTCCTTGACCCTGAGAAACCTGCAGTCTCCTGAGGGAGCCAGGGAGAGTGTTTAGGTAACCGAAATACAAGGCAGGCTGAGGAATCTGTTATTGAGACATTTCCATCTACCAAAATGTAAGATACAAGGTACATCTGAATGCAGCAGCAGAGTTAGAGGATACCTGCCATTTTTGTGCAGTTTTTATTTTTCATCTTTGCACCCTCCCTAATCTATTCTTTCTGCCTTAGTTCGTCTTTTTTTGAGACGTAAGAATAACCTTCCAGAAAGCTTCCCATATGATTTAGAAATGCGTTAGAGCAGTGGTCCTCAAAGCGGGACCAGCAACAGCATCATCAGCTGGGAATCTGTTAGACGTGCAGATTCTCAGGCCCCAACCCAGTCAGAAACTCAGGCGGGGAGAGCCCAGGAACCTGTTTTCGTGGGCCCTCCAGGAGGTGGTAATGATGCTGCAGGTTGGGAACCGCCCCCTGAGAGAAGTGTGGACCATCCGTCCAGCGTGAAGGAGCCTCTGTTCTCCCGCTGTGGTCTCACATTCTGGTCAAGTGCAGCGCTTCTCGCTGAGGAGGTTCCATTGGCAGATAAGCACAAGATATGCCACCAAGTAGATCTTTTTGGTATCTGTCACGTGTATTTTCCTAGTAAAGGCTCTGAGAAGTCCTGTGCTGAGGAGACTTAATTCAGTTTGTTTAACCAGAAGCTTCCACAATTACTTGAAAGCAGAATACATTATCCCTATGGTGATACCTGATCGTCTTGTTGCTGGGATTCTTTTAAATATGATTTAGGGAAAACTTCTAGAGGGAGCTTCGCCCTACACTCGGTCAGTATCTAAAGCAGCAGAGACATCCCCTGTACAGCAAGCTCACCCGCCCCTTCCTCTTACTGCGTCTCCATGCTTCGTTTCACCCTCATTCTCACTTCATTCTCTGCTCCTCCACTGAAGATGGGCTGAAGTGCTGAAACTGCCTGAGCTGTAGAAACTGCTTCGTGTCCACGCAATGTGGTGTGTTTGTCTCCATGGCCTTTTGATATTGTTTTGGTCCACACATTTTTGTAAGGCGTGTTCATTATCAAATATTCTTATATCTGTCTTTACTAGTCTGCTCCAAAAGATCAGATTTTTTTTTTTCCATTCTTTTATGGAGAGATTTTATTTAGGTGTTTCAAAATTATGATTTGATTGTAAAATGAGAATTTCTGTTAGTGTAACCTTGTCTAAGCCAGCTGATTTCCCATCTGACCCAAAGAAGTCTATAGTTGATAAGGAAGATGTTGACATGGATAGCAGCCTCTTTACATACATTATCTCATTTACTCCTCTAAATGGGAGAGGGTGGGGAATCCTGTGAGGTAGGTATCATTAACCCCACTTTACAGACGGACTGAGACAGACTGAGAAGTTTATAGATGAGAAACGTGTCCAGCTGACACTGTAGCAATTTGAAATATAGAGTTAGGTTTCCAGTTTGATTATCTGTTCTGCCACTTAATAGCTGTGTGACCTTGGGCAAGTTAATGAGCCTCTCTGTGCCTCAGTTTTCTCTTCTGAAAGATGATGATAATGTACTGCCTGCCTCACAGGGTTATTGTAAGCTTTTATACTGATATATGTGAAGTGCTTAGAAGGATATGGGCATGGGCTAAGTGCTCAGTCAGGGTTAGCTGGGGAAAGAAAAGCTAGAATAGTCGGAGGATCCCGGGCATAACTAGCCTTAGAGGGTCTTAGCAACAGCAGGTACTCAGTACACGTTGTGGATGGAGTGATTGGATGGACTGTGCTGCACATGTCCTTTGGTGATCACCAGCCTGCTGGTGGTGAGCCCCAAGTCTCATGAAAGCCAGGGCTTTAAATGGATGTTGTCAGCCCCTGCTTCAAGATGCATGTGGGCCTTAAGGCTCTGAGACCTTTCTCTGCTGCTCCAGCTTCTCATTCTGGCCCTGACCCCCATCGTGATTTCCAAACGTATGCCTAAATTTTTAATTCTAATTTGTTTCAGGGCACTTGGACATCATAAATGATTTAAAGGTGATGTTACTCTAAGTGTACAAAATATTTTTGACTTCATAAAAAAATTCTCAAAATGCCTTTTATGGAACTCGGTTTGCCTTTTGGATCCTCTTCCTCATCACCCATCCCAGTAAAAACAGAAAGTGAGAGTTTCACTGGTGGCAGGCTTGCTTTCCTTTGAGAGGGGACCTTCAGATTAGATTTCTCATCCTGCCAGCGAAGAATTTTGACCAAAGGCCATTAAGTTTGGGTATCAAAAATAATGGAAATTCACATATTAGTGCTGTATCGTTTCAGGAGAGGTAGGAAGACAGAGGTTAGGCTCTTACAGCAGCTGTTCATCTTGAGGACTATAACTGGTACAGACCAGGAATCGGTGTGGCACAGCATCAGCCTGGGGCCGCTCCTCAGATGCACAGATATTTCCACTGTCGTTGCAGCAGTTAGGATAACGCTTGCAGTTGCTGCCTCTAGACTTTCCCAGAGTAGACTGTCTCATCACAAAGTCTTGACCGTCAGTATGAGTTGGGAGACTGGGGCTGCCCTGGTCTCCTGGGTGTACCAGGTCAGCTGTTCAGTGTGTGGATGGCTGACTCATCCAGTTTCTCCACCATGAGGTAGCACATACAACACAGTTAGTTGCTTATGAGTAGTGGCGTGTGGCTGAAAGCAAGAGCTTTGGCACCAGGTGAGTACCAAGGGTGTGAGGGAGCTGCTCTTCCCACACCCCACCCCTATCACCACAGCAGCGCCCGCGGTTCGGCCACGGACTTACCGTCGTTCGGGAAATGTCTGCGTGTATATAGCAGGCCTTACCAAAGCCAAGAGATTGCATCCCGACCCAGGCAAATTATAATCGTCTAACATCATAATCTTTTAAGAGCAAACACAAATAGAGTGCTTATTAACACACCAGGCACTGTTTTGAGAGCATTGTGTATACAGTTGACCCTTGAACAACACAGATCCACTTATACCTGGATATTTTCCAGGAGTAAATAGTACAGTATTGTGTGGTCCAAGGTCAGTTGACTCTATGATTGGTAGACTCTAAGGATGCAGAATGGTGGGTGCAGAGGAACCGAGCTGTGTATACAGAGGGCCAACTGTAAGTGATACCCGGATGATCCCGTGGCTGTTGGCACCACTAACCCCACATTGTTCGAGGGTCAGCTGTACTCATTTTATCCTCACAATAGCCCTATGAAGTAAATTCTGGTTTTACCTTCATTTTACATTTGAGGAAACTGAAACACAGAGATGTTAAGTGTCTTGTCCCAAGTCACATGACTAGTACGTAGCAGAGCCAGAATTCAGTTTTGGGCAGTCTGGCCTCAGAGTTTCTACTCTTACAGAACTCTGCTATCTTGAATAAATCTTACATCCGTTTCTAGTTAGAAATAGGTTTTATTGAAGCCCTGGTGGCTCAAATAGTAAATAGTCTGCCTGTAGTGCAGGAGATTAGAGTTCGATCCCTGGGTCAGGAAGGTCCCTGGAGCAGGGAATGACTACCCACTCCAGTATTCCTGCCTGGAGAATTCCATGGACAGAGGACCCTGGCGGGCTACAGTCCATGGAGCTGCAAAGATTTGGACACAACTGAGCAACTAACACACACACAGGTTCTATTAATATTATACAAATTTAAGGCAAGAAGTATTACTGGAGTTAATAAAGAGGAAGAACAGTTGATTCAGAAGTCTATAACAAAAAGATAACTAGGAAATCTTCAAATGTGTTTAAGAACACAAGGTTTCAAAGAGGAAATCACAGTGGAAATTAGAAAGTGTTTTGAATGAAGTGATAATTAAATTGCAACATATCAAAATTTGTGGGATATAGCTAAAGTGGAGATTAGAGGGAGATTCATAGCTTTAAATAATTATCAGGAAAGAAAAAAGCTTGAAAATCCATGATTTAAGTTTTCATCTTAAGCTAGAAAAAAATTGGCAAATTAAGCCCAAAGAAAGTAGAAACAAAGAAAGATATAGGCTGAAATCCATGAAACAGAATATAGGCATACAATAAAGGAAATCAGCAGAACCAAAAGTTGGTTCTTTGAAAGCATCAATTGCAGTTAACTATAAGGCACCTCAGTACATGTCCTTCCTCCTACTGCCCCCGCCAAATACCAAATTCTGATTTAGGAAATCAGTAGTCGAGTGGGATTTTTTTTAAAGCCAGTCCACCTCCCACAGAAATGCGTTATACCACTGTCGATATCAGATTGTCAGTTCCCTTTTCAACTTTGAGTCTCTGCAAATTCTTTTCTAACTGTTCTCCTGTCTCTGTTTGTTCCATGCTAAGCAGATGGCCCAGAAATTAGCCAAAAGCAGGAAGAAGGTGCAGTACAAACAACTTCATCAGCTTGATGTGATGCCTGTTTTATTTTTCATTTATTTATGTTTTGCCTTTTTTCTTATTCCGTGTTTTTGTTTTCTGCATCCAGCAAGTTTTTGTTCAGATTTCTTTTTGAACCGCCCCATAAGCCAACGTTTCTCAAAACTCGGTTGCCCGAAGTGGCTGTTTTCTGTTGCTCATTAGTCATCTCACTCCAGAGGAAGGCCAGGGGGCAGACTGGGAATGCTGAAGGGATCCTGCAGTACTGTGCAAGTGCCCACCTTTCAGGAGCATTCACGTGGCAGGGACCTGCGTCTGCTCAATTCTAGTCATGTTTGATTTGTGGATGTGTCAGATTGCTGGATGCAAAAAAGAAAACTCGCTAATAACCACATGTGTGCAGAGTCAAGCCCTAAATGAACCAGATTGGTGCGCTTTTTTTGGTTGTGGAGCTTCCAGGTGCTTAAGAGCTACCCGTGGGACACTGAGGCATTGGGGCTCGCTCTTAATGGGATGGCTTCCGAAGTGGGTACTGCTTCTGTGTTGCTGTGGTATGTGGGAACATGAAGACCCTCTTACCAGAACTGCCTCCAGCTGCCTTGTCTGCACCTGCTGTAAACATCGACACCTCCCACCCCAATCACTTGAGCAGGAGCAAAGTCTGACTTCTCCAAGGTTCTGGGAGTATGAGTCAGTCACCCTGATTCCTTCAATCTGTTGGGCTCTGAAACCCTTGCAGAAAGTGCCATTCACGTCATTGTTCAGAGAGTTAGATCTGCTGCAGTGAGCTACTGCTTCCATGGCGGAAGAGGCAAAGGGCGTCCGCATTTCCCCTGTAGCCTGGAGGTGCTCACTCCTGTCCCTGTGTCCATCCTCTGTGTGGTCCCTCTGGCTTTGGCAGCCTCATTCTGGAGTCTAAATCGCTGTTCTGGTGACTGTGTCTCAAAGCCTCTGTGTGTGAGTTAAGCTTGCTCCCACGCACCTGGGTCAGAGCAACTTATTAAGCTTTCCCTTGGTGCATTTTCCTTCTCAGGCTCCTGAAGGTGAATCTCAGCCAATGACCGAGGTGGATCTCTTCATTTCTACCCAGAGAATCAAAGTATTGAACGCCGACACGCAGGTATTAATTCTCCGGCTCCCACCTTCCTAGGGGGTGACGCTTAGCATGGCAACCAGGAGACTGTGCCCTTGTCTGTCAGGCAGCTGTGCCCAGATGCTGGCTGGCTTCCACACAAGCTCGGAGGCTGTGTCTGCAGTGCCTGCTGCTCATGTGGGGGGTGGGGGTTAGGGAGGGACTTGGTAAGGAAGGCTGGGGCTGTTAAAGAGCGAAGGGAAAAACAAACCACAGATACTGTTTGTTAATAATTCTCACAAATCATTATCAGAAGATTCGTGAATTTAAACAGATTAGCCTTTGAAGAAATTTTGTTTAAAACCACACATATACACGTAAACAAAACACAGTAATTGCTTGCAGATTTTTTTATTTTTTTAGCTTCCCCACCAGAGGTTCCCCAGGTGGCCCTAGTGGTAAAGAACCCACCTGCCGGTGAAGGAAACGCAAGAGATGTGGGTCCGATCCCGGGTCAGGAAGACCCCCTGGAGGAGGGCATGGCAACCTACTCCAGTGTTCTTGCCTAGAAAATCCCATGGACAGAGGATCCTGGTGGGCACGATAGTCCAAAGGGTTGCGAAGAGTCTAGCATGACTGAAGCGACTTAGATTCTGCTGGTTGTAAAATGATTTAAATTCCTTTTCACATACCACAGACCACTTCCTGCTCTCAGTTATCACCAGTCAAGGGAATTGCCCCCAGGCCTGGGTGGGTACTTGTAAATTTGCCAACACAGTGTTTGCAGTGAGCCCCAGAGCACCGCCACCCACTCCTACACCCGCAGCGTGTGTGGACTGCACTTGGCTATGCTATAGGTGGCAGACTCTCTCTTGGGTCTTAGATGATGCTCTGGACTCACCAGCCTCTCCCGTCTCCCCTCCAGGAAACGATGATGGACCACCCTCTGAGGACAATTTCCTACATCGCAGATATCGGGAACATTGTTGTGCTGATGGCCCGCAGGCGGATGCCCCGCTCCAACTCCCAGGAGAACGTGGAAGCCTCCCACCCATCCCAGGATGGAAAAAGGCAGTACAAGATGATCTGCCATGTCTTTGAGTCTGAAGATGTAAGGGTGGCCTCCTCTCATCTCCCTCCCCGTGATCTGATCTGATCTGAGGTGCCCTTGGGTAAACGGGTTCCCTCTAGTTCTCAGAACCTTAATCATAGGTGAGACAAATACTTACTGAGCACTTACTGTGTGTCAAGCCCTGTTTTAGTGCTGGGGATATGAGGCTGAGTAAAAGACAAGGTACTCCTCGTGAAGGTTGTAGAGAGACAGAAAATGAATAGATGAATATAGTTAATGTAAAGTTAGGCAGAGGAATGTTTAATCAGGAAAAACTAGGTCAAGGGATAGAGGGGTAGGGGCTGTTACACGTAGAGCAATGATCAGAGTCCTTTCAGAAGTCACATTGGAGCTGAACCTGAGTAGAGAGTGAGGAAAGAACAGGTGCCGAGGCCCTGAGACAGGCCTGCTGACGGAGTATGGGGAAAGGCAAGGAGACCAGCCGCTAGAGGGCTATGCAGGACTGCCCTTTCCTGATAGGAAAGTTGGCGTCCCTGCTCCTCCCCACCACATGGCATGAGCACCAGCCACCCACTCCTTGGCAAACCCAACTGCTCCTCCAGTCACAAAGCCAGGGACTCCTGACACTCATCTCTCCACGTGATAAAGTCAGCAGAGGAAGCTCATTTAAAACAGAGATGAGGCTCCTCCTTCCCTTGAGCCTTCTTCTCCAGTGGTCCCTAGAATTGCTGGCGAGGCCACTGGGCTTCAAGCTATTTCAGCACCATCCTTTTCCCAAAGCTCAACAGGCCTTGGCAGCTCCCTCCAGGCCAGGGCCACAGCCCCATGATGGTTTCAAACTGCAGAGCCTGCCTGGAAATGGCCAGGTCAGTGCCATTGACTGAGATAAATTTTCCTCCTGCCACAGTGAAACAAGCTATCTTTCTCATATTGAGCAGAGAGACCTTATCTACTTAAAGAAAATTGCCGCCGGTAGCCTTGGCTCCTTAAAAGGGGCTGTTTTTCTGCCAGAGAGTATTCACTGAGACGCAGTAATGGCCTGCCTCTAAGAAGTTAGGAGTTAGAGGCAATTCTCCAGGGAAGCGGAGCCCTCATGGCTGTAGCCTCAGACAGGAGGAGACGCTTACAGGTTTGTACCAACTTTTACTTGTCTGGTTTTCAGCTCCAGAGACAGGTTACTGAGAAGACAGAGAGCTTGAAGCACCTGTCCTGGCCTTTCTCTCCACTTTTCCTGTGAAACTGAGACCCAACTTGCAAACCGGAAGAAGGTTCTTATAAAGCTCCAACAGAGTAACATTTAGAACATTGTTTCATGTGTCCTGCAGGCCTGCGAAAAGGTAGCATTAGCTCTGCTTACTAGACGTGAGGTGCAGTTCAACCCTCAGCCCCCTCTCCCAGGCTTGCTGCTCCTAAAGGAGGACTTTGTCTCCCTTGGGGCTCCTTTGGGTCTGTAGGGGAGACAATGATGGGAAAGAAGGAAGAAGCAAGAGTGGGCCTGGAAGTCTTGCTGCTTTGCTTCCAAGGCCCAGGATAGAAGAGGAGAGCATGGGCTCCAGAGCTGGGAGACCTGCATGTGAATGCCCCCTCCATGTGTGGGCTGTGCAGCTGCTCCGTTTCTATAGAACAGGCTGCCATGTGGCTCAGGTAGACCCAGCAGAGATGGGAGTAGTCTGAGCTGTTGGCCCGGTGCCTCCACTCAACCATGGTCGGGAAGTCCACTGACTGTGTTCTCAGACACTTTTTAAAGTTTGTCTGTTCACATGAGCCTCTGATGCCCACAGCGATGCCTTGGCAGGAGGCAGTGTGGTGGTCCTTGGCATGACATGTGATGTCACCAGACTCTCAGAGTGAGAAATGTTAAGCAGCATTTCTTTCCCCTAAGCCAACCAGGCAGAAAGTTCTGATTTCACTGTTAGTTAACTGCTTTCAGCAAAAATGACTAAAGTTAGGGAAAGGAGGAATGGAGATGAGAGTTGTGTGTTTGAAACATTGCCCTAGAGCATGTTGTTTTGTGGGTTTTCTACCCCCTGGAATTTGAGAGAGCAGCAGTACCAGGGGTGGGCAGGAGGTCAGCTCTGGCATTAAGCTGCCAGGATTCTCAGCCTCCAACCCCATCCCAGCTTAAGCTCTCAACCTCCTTTTCCTCATCTCCCCAATGCGAACAAGGAAACAATATGTAAAATAGATCCACAGTTTTAAAGTCTAAGAGCTCTGAGAAACAAAAGAGATTTTTGTACTCATTTGGCTGATAAGCTTGCTCTGAGCTGCAATGAGACACTTTATAGGATTTGTCCAGCTTACTATGAATCTCACACATTTTGTTGCAGGAATATTACTGAGTGTGTTTAGGCACTTCTCCAAGCTCTAGTGGGGTTTTTACACAATGTATGATGTATGCACTCTGTTACCTTTCTAAAATTTGAACATTTCTGAATTCTGAAACACTGCCCTCAGAGCTTAGGATGAAGGCTTGTGGACCAGTCATACTTTCATCATAGACTTGACATGAATTTATGTGATGCTGTTTATACGGGACGTGATGTGGCACAGGCTTGGTTGCTGCTGGCTCTCCCAAGTTGTGGTGTTGATTAATTAATGCAGGGAAAGGTTATCAAATTCCAGTGCAGGAAAAAGATCACCGGAACCAGAGTTCCCATCCTGTGAGCTGTGTGACCCTGAACAGGTTGCTTTGTATCTCTGGGCCTCTCAGCCTCCTCACCTAGAAAATGCGGGCTTGGACTCGATCAGGGTTCTCAGTTCTGTTGGACCCAACATTTCTTTCACATAGCAAATATTTTATAATGTCCCATTCATAGACAATATGAATGAAATTCATAGATCATTTAATCTCCTTTTCTGAAAAAGTTTTCACAAAATAACCAAATTATTGCCATAAATGTAATACAGAGGAGAAATAAAAGGAAAGCTAAAATAAGATTGTTGATAGCTAAAACAAAACAGTTGATAGACACATTCGTGTGCACACACACATGCACACATGAAGAACCTCTACACTCCATTGCCAGTGTACCGAGTGACAGAGATAATTTATTGGCAACCCACATCTCACAAACATCATTGATGCTGATGATTTTCTAAAGTCATGAAGCTTACTCGTGGTAAAGTGTTGGATAAAACATCTTTTCTCAATTCACATAATAGTTATATTCATGGAACGTTCACTGTGTTTTAGAGCCACACAGTAAGTCTTGTGGTTTTATATAAGCTAGAGTTGAGTCCTAGACTCAGGTGATTGAGCACAGGTGTTATATGTACATGAATGTCTGGGGGTGGATATCTTAAAATTGTGCAGGATGTAAAACAGCTCATCCTGGGCAAGACTGTCCTTTGCACAGCAGTAAGTCCAGCATCTCTGACTCCTGTCCACTGAATGCCGGGAGCTCCCTATGATCATTGTCATAGTAAAAAGTGTTCTCACTAATTTTGGAAATGCCCTCTAGAAGGCACCGCTACGCCATGGAGACCCGCTGGGCCAGTCAGTGCCTAAGGGCCGGCAGGCTTCAGGGACCCGGGTCATCTGCCGGCAGCTCTGGCCTGCTGACCCTGTCTGTCTTCTCCAGGCCCAGCTGATCGCACAGTCCATCGGGCAGGCCTTCAGTGTGGCCTACCAAGAGTTCCTCAGGGCCAATGGGATTAACCCTGAAGATCTCAGCCAAAAGGAGTACAGCGACCTGCTCAACACCCAGGACATGTACAACGACGACCTCATCCACTTCTCCAAGTCAGAAAACTGCAAAGATGCAAGTACCTCCCTGAACCTGTTCCCCAGGCTGGGCCGGCTGGGCCTGCCCACCGAGGAGGGGAAGGCAGGGTGCTGGGGTGGAGCATGGTATTTACAGGACGTTGCGGAGTGCTCAGGCCCGTCTCTGGCTCCCCTCGTGTGGCCCAGGTTCTTAAAGACTTCAGCTGAGGGCCATGGCCAGCGAGGCAGGGTGTCCTCTGCCAGCTGTGACCCACAGCTGACTTTGGGATGGGTTCCAGAAACAGACAGGACCTAAACCCTGTCTTTACAAGCTCCCAGTCTAGGAAAGGGCACATTTATAACAGGAAGAATCTTACATGATGTTGCTGGATGGGCACTATTCAGACAGCCGTGCCTGGCAGAGTGGAGCTGGTCCAGGCTCTCTGGAGTCAGATGAGGGGTGCTGGGCTCCCCTGGGACCGAGCTCTGCAGGAACAGCTGGAGGAAAGCAGGGCCATCTGACCTGCTCTGGGGTCTGGGTATTCTCTGAGAAGTGTAGAGGAGTGCAGAGGGCTGGGCCCCAGTAACGGAAGCATGAGGTTTCACACACCCAGGAATCATCTGGGGAGCCACGGATGAGGCATTGAGGCTGGACTGCATATGAGAGGATGCAGGGCCTGGGTCAGAACTGGCAGGCTTGAGAGTCCAGCAAAGGTGAGGGGCCTGGACTTTATGCCAAGATGTGGGCCAGTGATCTTTTAATTCATTCATGGATGATAGGTGTCCTAGGTTCCCTGGAAGCAAAGCCTGAGATGGGAATTCTGGTTCAAGGGATCTGTGGGGAGGTGGGGGCAGGGCGCACTCAGGAAACAGTGAGTGTGGGCACAAGGGTGGTGGGGATGCCACGGAGGACTGTGGCCTCTCTGGGGATGAGCATCCTTTGATCCAAATGGAAGCACTGGGTCACACATCACAGGACTGTCTTGTCCCACCTGGAGCCAAAAAGGCTGGCAGGCCTGTGCCCAGAGCTCATCAGTCATTGGCCGTGAGGTCAGAAGGAGGTAGGAGAGTGTACTTGTGCTCAGAGTTCCCCAGACTGGGGGCTTCCACAGCAGAAATGCATTGTCTTCCAGTTCTGGAGGCTGGAGGCCTGAGATCAAGGTGTCTGCAGGGTTGGTTCCTCCGAGGGACTGTGAGGGGAAGACCTGTCCCAGGCCTCTCATTTGCTTGTAGATGGTCATCTTGTCCCTGCTCTGTCTTCACTCTGTGCATGTCTCTGTGGCCACATTTCCCCTTTTTATAAATAAGATACTAATCATACTGAACTAGGATCCACCCTAATCATTTTTATTTTAACTTGATTGCCTATGAGAAGGCCCGATCTCCAAACAAGTTCATGTTTGGAGGTACTAGGAGTTAGAAGTTAGGACTCCAACGTATGAATTCGGGGGGTGGAGGGGTACACGATTCAACTCCTAGTAGGTGGTGACTGCCATGTGGCTTAGGGCAGTTCTCCAGGAAAGGGGCCAGTTGTGAGCAGCAGCAACAGTGGGGAAGAGGACACCAGCCCATGAAGGGACTTTGTCAGGCCCCAGCAGCCCCCACTCCAGTATGTGTTTGAGCATGTGTGGATTTGTAAATGTGAAGAAATAAATACACACATACTCTGTTGGTTGCTTCCAAGAAGCATCTTACATGTCTATGGTGTGTCTGCCTTATCAAACTGAACATATCTGAAACCAGCTCCTGGCTTCTCTGCCCAGCTGGGGAAAGCCACAGTAATGATGCATATCTAGGGCCAGTGTTTTTGCACTTCCAACCTTTTTCTTTTTTCTTAACTTTCTTGCTGCAGAGAAGTGTTTCTGTAATGCATGTTTATTTTGACTCAAAAATCTTAAATGTTGGAGGGAATTTATGAGGCACTGTGAAGCGGGGGATCTGTGGTAGAATCCAAAAGCTATACTGGAAACCATAAGGTCCTACCAGAACCCCCACCTACGGTCTCTTTTGCCCTTCGCTGGGGACTGCAGGAAAAACAAACAAATTATGACACCCCTGTGGTTGTAGCACCAAGGCAGGTACAAGTGCCGAGTCTGACTTGCACAAGTCTGACTCTTTGTGACCATGTGGACTGTATCCTGCCAGGATCCTTTGTCCATAGGATTTTCCAGGCAAGAATACTGGAGTGGGTAGCCATTCCTACTCCAGGGGATCTTCCTGACTCAGGGATTGAACCTGGATCTCTTCCATCTCCTGCATTGGCAGGTGGATTCTTTACCACTGAGCAACTGGGAAGCCCCAAGGCAGGATGGCTTTTATGGAATAAGAATTACAAAAAAGGGGTATGTGCCTGCATGACATCATTTCTTACCAACCCCAGATGCCATGGAGTACAGAGAGGACAGCATTTGTCTGGGTTGGAGTCATCAGGGAAGTGTCTGTCATGTTTCATCAGGACAGGAACAGGGGAAATGCCTTGACTTCTCTCTCTACCCAGGATGGTTGCTGATTCAGCCTTTCTAAGTGTTGTGTTTCTCCTTTCAGGTCTTCATAGAGAAGCAGAAAGGGGAAATCCTGGGTGTGGTGATTGTGGAGTCTGGCTGGGGATCCATCTTGCCAACTGTGATCATAGCCAACATGATGCACGGAGGCCCAGCAGAGAAGTCAGGGAAGCTGAATATTGGGGACCAGATCATGTCCATCAATGGCACCAGCCTGGTGGGCCTGCCTCTGTCGACCTGCCAGAGCATCATTAAGGTAACTTATAGGAAAAGTCCAATGCCATTGTAGACCCAAGATGACATGAAGTCATTGAACATATTCTGAGTACCAGATACTAAGAAGTACACAGTAACACCACTGACACACCATGCCCATTGCAGACATCACTAATCAGTCACAGCACTATCTCCCACTAAGACTCGGCCTCAACAGAATTTTTCTCAGCTCAGTAATCAAGACACCACATAGAGTCAGCTCGGTGTGCCTGAGGTGACTTGCTATCCCTGTCACAAGTCCAGGAAATGCTTCAGATGCCAGAGCACTGTCTTCCACTCTGATCCAGGTAAGTGTGTGCTCCCCAGAGCCTGCATAGCATGATTCTCACATGCCAAGTGGAAGGAAGGAAACTGGCACCCCCTGTGTACACCTTCTGCAACCTGAACGTAATTATTTCTTGTTCAACCTGAATTGATGCTGTTTCATAAGACTGAGAAGAGCTACTTAAAGGAAAATTGAATATGAGTATTTAAGGGGAAGAAATTAGATTTTCTTAGAAACAAAGCATGCAAGTGTAGTCTCTTGAGCACACTGGAACTTTCTGATTGCATGGCCAATAGGAACAAGAATATTTCCCTCCACTGCAGTATCTGGAGACCCTACCAGCTCTGTAGCAAGCACTGTGGTACAGGCCCATTGCGATCCTATGACTTTCTTGGGTTCCTTGGGGTTTCCTGAAAGACTGTAAACTAGAACATAGCTCTGGGTGTGAGTATGAGAGAGAATAAATATGAATTCATGTAATAGTTATTCTAAGCAGGAGAAAATCACAAGAGACAATATCCTTGGCCAAGGGGCCTCGGGTGGAAGAAAGGTCGAGGTAAGTGTATAGGACAGCTTGTTTTTTCCTTTTTTAATGTTATACAGGAATTTTTCTTTTTTTGCCTGCTTTTTGCTCAGTATTTTTATTGAAGTATAGTTGGTTTACAATGTGTTAATTTCTGCTGTAAAGTGATTCAGTTATACATGCATATACATTCTTTATTGTATATTCTTTTCCATTATGGTTTAGCATAGGATACTGAATTATAGTTCTCTGTGCTAGACAGTAGGACCTGCTGTTTATCCATTCTGTGTCTAAAAGCTTCCATCTACTAACGCCAGCCTCCCACTTCATCCCTCTCCCGGCTCCCTCCACCTTGGCAACCACCAGTCTGGTCTGTTTTTGTGTTTCTGTTTCATAGATAGGTTTATTTCTGTCATATTTTGGAGGTGCCTGTAAGTGATGCCATACGGTACTTGTTTCTCCCTTGGACTTACTCCACTTAGTGTGATAATCTCCAGTTGCCTCCATGTTGCTGCAAATGGCATTTTTGCGTTCTCTCTATGTCTGAGTGATATGCTAGTGTACATGTGAGCCACATCTTCTTTATCTATTCATCTGTGCACAGACATTTAGGTTGCTTCCATGCCTTGTCTACTGTGAATAGTGCTGCTATGAACACAGGGATGCATGTATCTTTTTGAATTATAGTTTTGTCTGGATATGTGCCCAGGAGTAGATTGCTGGATCATATGGTAATTTTATTTTTAGTGTTCTGAGGAACCTCCATACTGTTTTCCATGGTGGCTGCACCAACAACTTATATTTTCACCAGCAGTGTAGAAGGGTTCCGTTTTCTCTAAACCTTCTCAGCATTTGGGTTTTACAGACTTCTTAATGAGGGTCATCCTGACTGGAGTGAGGTGGTACCTCATTGTAGTTTTGATTTGCCTTTCTCTAATAGTTAGCGATGCTGAGCATCTTTTCATATGCCTATTGACCACCTGTATTTCTTCTTTGGAGAAATGGCTATTTAGGTTTTCTGCCCATTTTTCAATTGGAGTTTTTTGTTGTTGTTGTTGAGTTGTATGGGCTGTTTGTATAGTTTGGATTTTCCGCCCTTCTTGGTTGCCTTGTCTGCGAATATCTTCTCCCAGTCTGACGGTTGTCTTTTCATTTTGTTTTGCCTGTTTGTTTTTAATGAAACAAACTCATAATCACACCCAGAAAGAAATAGCCCTCTTTGGCCTCATTTTTTTTTGTTATATCTTACACTTAAATTTTACCTCTTGCTTAACATACATTAAAGATAAGATTAAAGAACATACTTTAAAACATGCATATTCATTCAAACATGTTTAACTGGGCTTCTGTTAGGCTGAGCTGAACTGTGGAGGAGCCAGGAGGACAGTATGCATCTGGGGGATAATTATCAGTGAAAGGATTCAGTGAACCCTCGTGGCAACATAAAGCTGAGATGCTTAGAGCATTCAAAGTAGATTGGTGGTGGTGGGATCTTGGTGGATATTGAAGGAGGGGTAAGACCCAGGTGGATACCAGAAGGAAATTGGCCTTTGGGAGTTTCTCCTGGAATTGATGGACGGTGGACGAGGTTTGTGGTGGGGAGAGAGAGGTTTGAGCCAGCCTAGAAAGGCTGACCTGATAGTGTGATCATGTGGAAAAGCCAGGGAGGGCCAGGAACAGAAAGAAAGGACCCACTTCTGGCTTCTCACTCATACATGCCAAGGTTCACACATGCCCTTTCACACCAGAAGCAAGTTACTTATTGAACACCTGTGCATGTGTGTAGGTACCGTTGTGTGAGCTAGGAAACAGGCATAGAAGATGATATAATCATTCAAGGTCGTACAGCGTGTCAGTAGTGAAGCCAGGTTGCTCAGCCACCTTGATATCATTCCAGCAGCATCTGTGATCAGACCCTAGGGAAGTTGTTCTCAGTTTGGGGGATCTTGACCTCTGGGGGAGACAATGGGCAGTGTCTGAAGACAGTTTGGGTCATCTCCTGTAGGGAGGAAGAGATGCTGGCATTCAGTGGGCAGAGGTCAGTTGTTCAGAACTCAGTCCTGTCCAACTCTTTGCGACCCCATGAATCGCAGCACGCCAGGCCTCCCTGTCCATCACCAACTTCCGGAGCTTGCTCAGACTCATGTCCATCAAGTCAGTGATGCCATCCAACCATCTCATCTTCTATCATCCCCTTCTCCTCCTGCCCTCAATCTTTCCCAGCATCAGAGTCTTTTCCGATGAGTCCTCTTTGCATCAGGTGGTCAAAGTATTGGAGCTTCAGCATCAGTCCTTGCAATGAATATTCAGGGTTGACTTCCTTTAGGATGGACTGGTTTGATCTCCTTGCTGTCCAAGGGACTCTCCTAAGGTCAAGGATGCTACCAAATGTCCTGCAATACACAGGATGAGCCACCCAACTAAGGAACACCCAGCCCAGTGTCTAGGTTGAGAAAGCCTGCCTTGGGAGATAGTTCAGTGTGGGAGAGAAAGGGAGGTTGGTGAGGGAAGGTGGGGGTTGATCTGTGCCTGGTTTGGGGCAAGGTTTGGGGAGGAGGAGCCAGAAGAGAGGATAACTTGAGTTGGGGCCGGGGCCTGGATGGGAAAAAGCCAGGCTTCCTAAGGACTGTGGGGCTGTATACCCGAGCCCATTACACACCAGCCGGGCAGTGCCCAGCTCTTGGCACTGGCCACCTTCCTTCCTCTTCATAAAAAGTAGCCCACAAGGGAGGGCAATGGGAGACATCCAGTTCACAGATAAGTCATCCGCTACTCAGAAGGTGCAGACATGTCTGCGACCCCCTCCACCACTCACTGCCTCTGCACGGAGGAGGCAGACAGGGTGAGGCTGTGAGACCCATGAGGCCCGTGCTGCCTTCCCGTGGTGCCTCCGGGGGCCTGGCCTGCTGTCCAGTGCAGCACACAGCAGGGTGGAGACTCACTAGCACAGGATTCGGTCAGCACATTGTCTGAGCAGTTCCTAAGGGGAAAAGGTTTGTTTGCACACGCAGCTGACCTTTGATGTCTATAAATGGAGTCTCTCTGGAATTGGAAAATTAAAAGGCCATGTGGTGATGAAAACAGGTGTAACTGATGAAGATGGAAAGGAGGAAAGGCAGCACCTTTGTGGCCACCCTGGGCAGAGAAGCACTTATCAGGCAGGCCCCAGCTAGGATGGCACTGCGGGATGCACGACCTTGTCCAGTGGAAAAATGTGACTGGCCTAACCACATCCCCCTCCCCACTCCCACCCTGAGGATTTTCCCACTGATTTCAGCTAGAATTCCCACTGTGGGATGAAGATGTTTAATGGCTTATATTCGTTTTTATCTAAAAACATCTCTCTCTTGCCTGTACCTGAGCAAATGCTCACATTGCCCCACCCCACCCTCTAGGCCACTGCAGGGGACCATTCTGGGCTTCTTCAAGGCTTCCCCACCCCACCCTCTAGGCCACTGCAGGGGACCATTCTGGGCTTCTTCAAGGCTTCCCCACCCCACCCTCTAGGCCACTGCAGGGGACCATTCTGGGCTTCTTCAAGGCTTCCCCACCCCACCCTCTAGGCCACTGCAGGGGACCATTCTGGGCTTCTTCAAGGCTTCCCCACCCCACCCTCTAGGCCACTGCAGGGGACCATTCTGGGCTTCTTCAAGGCTTCCCCACCCCACCCTCTAGGCCACTGCAGGGGACCATTCTGGGCTTCTTCAAGGCTTCCCCACCCCACCCTCTAGGCCACTGCAGGGGACCATTCTGGGCTTCTTCAAGGCTTCCCCACCCCACCCTCTAGGCCACTGCAGGGGACCATTCTGGGCTTCTTCAAGGCTTCCCCACCCCACCCTCTAGGCCACTGCAGGGGACCATTCTGGGCTTCTTCAAGGCTTCCCCACCCCACCCTCTAGGCCACTGCAGGGGACCATTCTGGGCTTCTTCAAGGCTTCCCCACCCCACCCTCTAGGCCACTGCAGGGGACCATTCTGGGCTTCTTCAAGGCTTCCCCACCCCACCCTCTAGGCCACTGCAGGGGACCATTCTGGGCTTCTTCAAGGCTTCCCCACCCCACCCTCTAGGCCACTGCAGGGGACCATTCTGGGCTTCTTCAAGGCTTCCCCACCCCACCCTCTAGGCCACTGCAGGGGACCATTCTGGGCTTCTTCAAGGCTTCCCCACCCCACCCTCTAGGCCACTGCAGGGGACCATTCTGGGCTTCTTCAAGGCTTCCCCACCCCACCCTCTAGGCCACTGCAGGGGACCATTCTGGGCTTCTTCAAGGCTTCCCCACCCCACCCTCTAGGCCACTGCAGGGGACCATTCTGGGCTTCTTCAAGGCTTCCCCACCCCACCCTCTAGGCCACTGCCAGGGACCATTCTGGGCGTCTTCAAGGCTTCCCCACCCCACCCTCTAGGCCACTGCCGGGGACCATTCTGGGCTTCTTCAAGGCTTCCCCACCCCACCCTCTAGGCCACTGCCGGGGACCATTCTGGGCTTCTTCAAGGCTTCCCCACCCCACCCTCTAGGCCACTGCAGGGAACCATTCTGGGCTTCTTCAAGGCTTTGCGTCAGTATTACTTGTTTCAGTGCTGTGTCTGTGTTCCTTGCAATGAATTTAATGAGCAGCTCTCATCCTGGTAAATCAGTGCTTTGCAAACTCTGATTTGAATCACTCAGGGATCTTGTTAAACTGCAGGTTCTGAAACAGTGGGTCTGGGATAGGATTCTGCATTTTCAGTAAACTCCTGGGTGGTGACTTGGCCAGCCTTGGACTTGAAGAAACAAGAGTCTAAAGCCGAGTGTTCTGCCTCTTGTCACTGGAATGCGTGTTGGCCTTTTCTCTCTCTGGTTACAGCGAACAGAGTACATTCCTAGACTAGATTACAGGTATTGAATTGTTTTAATTACCTTCTTCCCTAGCTCTTATTTTTCCTGTCATAATTCCTAAAGCATAATTAGTGGTAGGCAAGCGTGTTAGCATACCACCTGTTCACACCCTCACCTCCATGGTCCTGCCCTTCAGGTTTGTTTCCTTTTTGAAAGTAGAGCACCACTTTCTTACCTTCAACAGGGTCATACAGGGCTGCTTTCCTGTTGCTATGGAGACCATTCTGCCTCTGCTTTTCCCATCCCCTCTTCCCTACTCTTACCCTCCCACCATATTCCTTAATTTGCTGTACCATTCCGCTGTTGTCATGGGAATGAAATGACCATTTATTTAAATTGGCACCTCCAATAAAAGGGCAGCTGAGAAAGCCACGCTAGTGGAGCCCAACTTGGAGCACAGATGCGGAACAGCAGAGCGCGTGCACGTGTGGTCTGCCTGTTTCACTTGCTGTCTCTCTGAGCTTCATCGTGCAGCAAGTCTCTCGAGGCTAGATCAAGGGGCACCTCAGCATCTTGAAATCAGTTCACAGAAAAGGAAAGAGCCTACCGGACCCACGTGAACTTTTTAGGTAACACGGAGAACCCAGAGTCCTTCTCTTGCTTTTCAGGAGCTCTCCAAGGTTTCCTGAACCTCACAGGCACACCTGAGCCACCCCAGAGATTTGCAGGGTGGAACACTTAAAGCAGGCAGCTTTGTCTGGAGGCTTGTTTCTCACACGTGCTCCTCGTCTTCAGCATTCCTTGCTCTGGTCTCTGGGAGGTGTGACGAGGAGACAGAAGAGGGGACTCTGGCTCCCCTGGTTTCAGCATTCTTTGCTCTTGTTTTCCACACCCTCCGGGTCTCAGGGTCAGGGTTGAGGGGTTGTGACGAGGAGACAGAGGGAAGGGACTCCGGCTGCCCTGCCTATGCCCACAGCCCTCCCCTGAGCTCACTGCGGCCCAGCTCCACCAACTCCCAGCACCTTGTGTCTTGGCACATTGCAGGTGATCCGTAAGTATTTACTGATTGGGTGAGAAAGAAGCAGCACTCAAGGGGCAGAGAATACATGTACGAATGGTATCTGAGCAGCACCCCCGACGAGAAGCTGATTTGTAATGTTAGAAATAGCTGTTTCTAAGCATGATGGTTGAGATGTGGTGTTGTCAGCCGACGCATTTAGGAAAGAATAAACATGCATGACAAGGGCCAAAATTGTCACAGCTAGAGATGGAAGAGCCCTTAGTGGGTGTCAGCCTTTGTTTTGAAGACATGGAGACTGAGATAGAAGGAGGTAGAACAGAGGGCCTGAGACCCCCTGGGCTGTGGTGGGGGAAACGCAGCTGGAGCCCAGGTCTGCTGCCACAGCAGAGGCCTCTTCAGCAGGTCCCTCTGGTCACACTGTTGGGCAGAATTCCAGCACACGTCACCCTGGGCACAGGTGACGGGACTGGCTGTTGTGCGGGAGGGAGGCCTGGATCTGCACAGGTTGCCCTTACTCCAGCAGAATCACCTCAGCTCATTCTGTTGCTCCTGGTTGAAAACCTTTCTGGAACCAGAGAAGCCTCCTAGAGCTGTTTTAGAAACCAGAGAGATGCTGGTGACAGCTCCTGCATTGCACACACACCACCGCAAGCCAAATCCCAGCCACAGGGAGCTCCAGTCCCACAGAAAACAGCACCTTAGGACCCTGAGGGTGCAGCTGGAGGGGGGAGTTAAGCCGAACCCCTCACAATGCACATGTTGAGAGGACAGCCTGGAGCCCCCAAAGGAAGTGGGCAGCCAGGGAGCAGGAGCCCTGAGGAACTCTCACCCCAGGTAGGAACGTAAAATCACGGCCCCATGCAAGGCTGGGGGCACAAGTTCGTTCTTTAGTCACTCTCTCTGGCTTCTCTGCTGAGCAGGCCTTACTCATGAATAGCACACATCATCCAGGTATCTGTGTGGCGGATCATTGAGTAGAATATGTTCTGAGTTTAAATACAAACACACATGGGATGTTGTCTTGCCGTGGGTGAACCTGGGTGAGTTGTGGAGCCTCAGTTTCCTCTCCTATAAAATGGGCATAATCAGAGCTACTGGTCTGTCAAGGAGATTAAAGGAGACAGCTCCTGTGACTCTCCAGGTCGGTGCCTGGCAGGAGTCAGCGTGCAGTGACAGGTGGTTCGGCTGGTTTCGTCATCAGGATGGGTTTTGATGGTCAGTGACCTTGGGGTGCTCACACACATGGGGGTGGCTGCATCTGGGCACCAGGCCAACCGGTTGTCACCCTCCCCCAGGTGTGGCTATTCCATGCTCTCACAGAGCACAGTGGCCACCGAACTGAGTAGAAAACTGACGGCTTAGACCATCCCTGAGTGCAGGTGAGTTTGTTGTTCTACAGTGGCGATTTATAACCGTTGTTCTCAAAATTGAGTGTATCCCCAGGAAATGTGTCGACCCGTCACTGGGAAGACTTGTTAACACATAGGCTGTTGGGTCCCACCCCTGGAGTTCCTGATGCTATAGTTCTGCCTGGAGGCCAGACTCGGCAGGTTTTTTTATTGAGGTAGGACTGATTTGCTATATTGTTAGTTTTAGGTGTACGGCACAGTGATGCAATTGTCCAGGCATATTATTTATATACATATATATTCCTTTTCGTATTCTTTTCCCTTGGAGCTCATTAAAAAATTCTGGGTTTGGTTCCCTGTGCTGTACAGTGAGCCCTGTTGATTATCTGTTTTCTATATAGTAGTGTGTACATGTTAATCCCAGCCTCCTTATTTATCCCTCCCCCATCCTGCATTTCTAACAATAGTAGCTGATGATCCTGGGGCTGCTGTGTGGGGTCCCCACTTTGAGAACCTGTCGGCCAAGCATAGGAAAGCCAGACAACTAGAGGCCAAAAAACCCCCCTATCCATCCCTTAGTCTAAAGCGTATCTTCATTACTTAGAAGCAAAAGGAATATGGGTCACTCCTGCCACTCAGAGGGGCAGATCACACTCTTGCCACAAATTCTGTTGGCACTGAAGTCACCTAACACCAGTTTCACCTCTCAGCTTGGCAGGACGCTTGTGAGGAAGGCAGAGACCTGAGCAGAGGCTGCGTCACCCCAGTGCTGACCCCAGTGAGCTTCGGACAAGGCAGATGTAATGTCCATGTTTGTGTCCTCATCCATAAAAACCTGAAGTAGGAGTCCTGACCTCCCGCAGAGAGAGAGTCTGCAGACCGCTTGGAGAGTGACAGCGGGCACCAGCGACTGGGCGATTTACAGATTTCTGTTCATAGGTCACCCTTCAGGCTGAAACAGATTTGTCGTTGTCCTCCAGGCCCTCTCTTTCTGCTTCGCCTGTCAGGGGCACACACTGGACCCATCTGTGAAATGATGGGGGTGGTGGTGGGATGCGGGGAGGGGCGTCTCCGGGGGATGCTGCAGACTGAGTGGCACAGAGCCCACCTTTCCCTGGCCTTCCTCTGTTGGCTGCTCCCTCCTGGAGGACAGGATGTCCACTCCCCCTGATCTCGGGTGCCCTTGGCCTGCAGCACCCTGAGGCAGGGTTTCAGTTCCCAGCCAGATAGCGAGGGCAGGCACTAGACCACCCGGGACCAGTGGCAAGATCCTAACCCATCAGCTGTGCAGAAACAAATTTCCACGTACAGCAGGAGAGTAGTGAAACAAGTAAAGTGTTGATTAGGAGGAAAAAGAATACGGTGTGTGTGGATAGACTGACACACAGGCCCAGAGTTGTGCCCTTCTGGTAGTCTGAATCACCTTTACGGGGTCTTTCCTGTGAGTTTCCTTTGCTCAGTTGTCTTGAGTATGTTAGGCATCTCAGGATCCTCCCAGGTGTGCACGTGTGTCTCCTAGCCAGGATGGATTCTAGCGAAGAGGCCTGTGGGTAGGTTGCCATCACTTACTGTCGGGTGACACCCTCTCTCTTTTGACCTCCAAGAAGACTTTCTGCACAGGTGTCGTTGGGGAGGTCTCCCTAACTTCAGGAATGAGGAATATGTGGTCTTTTGTCTTTTATCTGGGCAGGGCCCAGCCTCCTACATCATCCTGCTTATATGGAGTTTCTGTCCACAGGGGAGAAACTGTTCAACCTGGGGTCCATCCATCTCCTGCCTCAACCCTACAGTACCATCTTTTAGGAAGAGCTTCTCCCCTTTGGAGGAGAGGAGCTGCGGCAGGCCTGAAACCTTTCCTGAGCAGCTAGCCTCACTTGCTGGGAGTGCAGTGAGGCAGGCGTCTGACAGGAGTACTGACTTCTCCCTGTCTCGCCTCTTAGAGCAGGGCCCCTGGCCACAAGCCAAGCAGTCTGTGTACCCAGTCTTTCTTCCTGCATGCTACAATTGAAGCAGGCTGGAAAGCACCTGCTGTAGCCATTCGGTCTGGACCAGAGGGCAGGTAGGAGGTCCCCGAGGCAGAGCACACAGCCTTGCAGACAGAGAGGGAAGCTCATTTCAGGACTGAATGACTTTTGTCTGGCCCCTTCCTCTCGGGTGAGGCTCGCAAGCTGGTGGTGGGACCAGCAGGGGCAGATTCTTCCCATTGCCTGAGTGAGGGAAAGAGGGGCTTTGTGGTGATTTTCTAGGGGTGCCTCTGCATAGACCCAGGCCCTGGTCCCTGCTGAGCAAATGTTCAGAGGGCAGGAAGACAGGCTTGAACTCAGCTGAAGTCAGACCAAGTACAGGAGGTGTAGGCTCAGAAACCAGCTGAAGTCCCTCTTTATCTTTAAGAGACCAACATGCTTCCACACTCCATCCCAATTTAGAGGGAGGGGTAAGTTACCAGAGAGCATGAAATCAGAAGATGATTTCCAAGATCTTTTTCCGTCTACTTCCTGCTCTACCAACACCCTCTTCGGTCTCACAAGGAGGTCTTCCCGGACTGCCGTCTTGCCCCTGCGCCCTGCTTCTCCCCACGTGCACCTGGAAATGTTCACTAACTGTAAGATCCCTAACAGGCAGAGAGAATGGGGAAGTAGGACCCTCAGGGGTGAGAGAGAACAAACCCGATGAATTGGGGCATTGCTGTGAGTTACATGTCCTTTGTTAGAAAAAGAGGAATTGCTACGACTGTGACTTTCAGAGTAAAGTTCCTTTAGAAAGCCTGTCTCTCGCCTGTCCGGAAGAGAGATTGTACATCCTTCATCCTTCAAGCCATAAACCACACTTGGCAGTTTTTCTCTTAACTGTACAGATGACTGCTTTTTTCAGATGCCTTGCACGCAGCCCATTTCCCTGCTCACAGAAACTAGTCGCTTTGCAGGCTGAGCAGGGCAGAAGGGCTCCACGTAAGCCCAGCAGTTTTCTCCCCTAGGTTAACAGTTTCGCCTGGACTGTCCAGCTCGGGCGCCATCCAGCTGGACGAGGGGCACTGCGCGGGCTGACCAGGTGCCGAGGCTCCATGCAGCATCTCCTGCCTTTGGTGCCGTCTGCTCTTACCTTGTGTCAGCCTTGATGGTCATCAGTTTCCCTTTTATTCACACTGCAGGGCTTGAAGAATCAGGCTCGGGTGAAGCTGAATATCGTGAGGTGTCCCCCAGTAACCACCGTGCTGATCAGGAGACCAGACCTTCGCTACCAGCTGGGGTTCAGCGTCCAGAATGGAATTGTAAGTTCAGCCCCATACCTCTTCCAGAAGTCTGACCCATGAAACCAAGGCCCAGGGTTTGGGTCTTTGGGGGGGTATTTTTTACAGCTGGTTGGTTCCCAGAAAGAATCTGGCAAGAGAGGGGTGGATGGGTGAGGCAGACCCCCTTCCTTCATGGGCAGAGAATTCGGTGCCTCCCCTGGGAGGAGAATGGTCCTCCCAGCTGCCAACTTGAGACAGTTTGGGAGGTGCCCACCTTCCCCACAGCCTTGGCTGAGAACCCAGCTCTGTGGGGCTTATGTGTGAATGATTTCCTCCTTTCCTTCTTGACCTGAATTTGGCACTTCGGGGATAAAGTGTATTTTTATCACTTGGATGTCTGCTTTCAAATACTGGGTTAACTAAAAAGTTCATTTGGGTTTTTCCACAAGATGTTATGGGATGAACCCAAACAAATTTTTGGTCAACTCAGTACATCCCTTTTTTCCCCTTTATTGTGCTAAAACATACATAGTAGTAAGTTTGCCGTTTAAACCATTTTTAAACATACAATTCAGTGCCTTTATAGGACATTCATGAAGGGGTTGTAACCATGCTTCCAAAACTTTTTCTTTATCCCAGACAGAAACCCCATATTCAGCACTACTCCCCTTCTAGACTCAGTAATTCTGGGCTTTGGTGACAAATCTGAAGCCTTCTGGATATTATAGACTTTGGAAGTGCCCTCCTTCTCTTTGCATTCATCTTTTCAGATGGAAAAACCTATACTTTTTCCTCCCTTAAATTTTAATTGACTTGTAGGTAATTAAAATTTTATTCCAAGTGTGTCTTAAGAAATACCTTTGAAGTTCCCAGTTGGAGTTGAAATATCTAACCCACTTTATCTATTTTTTGTACCCATGTAGCCTCATTTCCTTCTTCAGAGAAGAGCCAAGGTTACTCCTTATAGTTTTGATCTGACAACCTGTTTTTATCAGTTTAAACTTCCTTGTGTATGTTTTTCCAAAGTTGAATAATATTAGGAGTTGTTCAGCTGTTAACAGAGGATCGTCCTATAAGAGATGCAGAGCCCTCAGTTTGTCTCAAGTGTGGGAAGCGCCTAAGGGCCTGACTCCCAGAGAACCTGACAGGCTGAAGGGTCCGCGCGCACTCAGACACGGAAAGTGTGTTGTCCCGAGCCGAGGCAGTGTCACCTGCATAGGCTTTTAGAGAAAGGTGCAGTCAGGAGTGAAAAGTCAGCCACGCTCCTCTGGGATGATTCCAACTGCTTTGTGGGTGAGGCGGGGTGCCTGCGGCTGCGGTGTGCAGGCCAGAGCCCTCCTCCAGCCTCCAGCCTCTGCCCACCACCGTGCCTGGCCGCACTGAGACAGGAAACAACCACGGTAGCATTTCTGCCAGCGGGGAGTGGAACAAGGACCACTGAGTTGGGAAGGCCTCCAGCTGGCCCTACTGTGGCACACACAGTGGGGTTCTAGCAGGTTCTAGCCCCAGCATAAGTCAGGTAACTGACCCTAAAAAGCCAGCTGCTAGCATCACACAGTTCAGTGTTTGTGTCCCAGATAATACTAACCTGCGTCTGACAGTTTGAAAACACTGGCAGCTCTGTGACAGGCCCAGACAGCTCTTTTTACCAAAGCTGAGCTGGGATGAAAAGTAGTCTGAACTCACGGTGCCGTGAAATCCAGTGATGTGCTGTATTCCCTGTGCAGAGTGCGTGAACACAAGGGGGCCGTCTGGGGGTCCAGAGTCTTCTTGCTTGTAGAAACAAAGATGTAAACGTCCAAAGCCTGACCATGGCAGCTTCTCAGAGATGAGAGCACTGGGGGTGGAAAATTCCAGAAAAGACAGTCTCCTGCCCCAGTGGGTTTCCTAGCAGGCGGTGCCCCCCCAGGATGGGTCACTTGGCCTCTGACTAAATATGGCCTTCGACTCTGACAGATCTGCAGCCTCATGCGAGGGGGAATAGCAGAGAGAGGAGGCGTCCGCGTGGGACACCGCATCATTGAAATCAACGGGCAGAGCGTGGTGGCCACCCCACATGAGAAGATCGTCCACATCCTCTCCAACGCCGTGGGGGAGGTAGGGGAGGAGCCCGGGGTAGGAGTCCCCTGGTGCCTCTCGTCCCAGCCAGGAAGCCCTCCTGAGAGTTCTTCCATATCCTGAACACATCTCCACGACCACACTGTCTTGGACCAGAACTGAAACCCAATAACAAGTGGTTGTCTGAGAGCTGTTCCTCAAAAACATCATCACATCACCTCAGCTTTCTCCACCGGCGGTATCTGCCCACCTCCTCTTCTGGTTCTCTAACCTGGGCATATTCTCTCCGTGGCTACCCAGTTTTCTCCATTTTTCCCAGCTAATCCCACCAAATGAGCCTGCAAGATTAAAGTCTCAGATTCAAGTCTAATCTGCAGCTTCCTGGTATGGCCAGGCTGAACAGGGGTCTGAACAGCTGGGGGAGAGAGGGAGGCAGGAGCAGCCAAAACCCCACAGTTGTCCTCCTGTTTTAAGGGGTTTTCTCCTAAAAAAAAGCCAAAGCATGATGAGAGCCAGAGCTTTGGGGAAGGTAGAGCATACTGGTTTTCAGTCTTCACTCTCTATCACCCCTAATGTTTTAGAAAGCCCATGGATTCTGCTCTTCCTGGAGGCTGCCTGGGTCACATCCGTGTTAGGAATGGGGTGAGGGGGGAGGAGGGGTGTGCCTTGAAAGGCATCCCAGCCGTGCGGCGGCCCCCACACAGCTCCCGAGCCCCTGCCCGCCGCTGACACGTGTTTCTACCTGCAGATCCACATGAAGACAATGCCGGCTGCCATGTACAGACTGCTGACAGCCCAGGAGCAGCCTGTCTACATCTGAGGCCGCGCCCCGCGGCGGCGTGCATGGAGGCCTCTCCTCACTTGTGGTTGTGTTTCTCGTGCTGCATCTGTGTGCCCACCGAGACCTTCCCCTCTCACGCCCAGCACTTGGTTTGACACGGAGGAAGAGAATCCGCAGCGACCTCCCTCTCTCCCTCTCCGGTTTGCTTTGTTTTAAATGCCAGGGAAGTTTTGTATACACTCCTTTGAGGCTGGAGAGCAGGTCAAAGCCACCCAGAATCTGCCGAGGACCTTCCTGAAGGGCCCTTGCGGGAGGGGGCCTGAGGAGGGTTGTCACCACGCCGCATCCTCCCTTTCCAAGAGGTGCAGACCTCTTCGGAGGAGCCCCTAGGGACGGTGAAGAAGCCGATTCCGCAGTGCCTACAATCCAATGGCTGATCTCTGCTCTCTTCCAGTCAGTTCATGGGAATATGGTAGTGGGGGGGCCGGCCCACCATGTACTTGGGGCATCATACGCTATTTCCTCCCAGAATTTCTGAGCCAACCTTATGCCTCTTCTATAGCCAGTTTTAGTTTCAACATAATTGTATTTTCTAATGTGAACCTTTTCACCCCGGGATAGAAGGGGAACTACTGGGACGCAGATACCTGTGCAGAGAACTGGGTGATTCCCGCAGTTACCAACTGTTCGATAAACACAGGCAGGTACTTCTGCCTCCTCCTACACCACACGTACGTACACACGCCTCACTTGCATATATTCCACCCTGCCCTCCTTCCCGCCACCGGTGAGGCACCCAGAGCCCCTGGAAAACCCACATGGCCTCTCTGTGAGGCCCCTTCCCCTACAGGTGAGGGCCACAGGGGCTGGTGAGTCCTGCCCGGAAAGAGACAGCCCTCTGAGGCTGAGGTCCGGCCCTATCAGTGGCTCCTTGGCTCAGGGGGTTCTGGTGGACTCCCATGTACCCCCCCACCCCAACATACACACCCCACACACACTGGCAGTCTGGACAGGATGGACTGCCCCCCTTGAAGATGAGGAACCCGGTGTGATCGTGTTACGCTTCCTGGTCCAAGGTGGGACCAGCCTCCTCTTCTCAGGACCACGAGGCAGGATGTGACATTTGAGAGGCCAGCACGGTACATAGACCACCAAACTAAGGGGACAGTCGTGACCTCAAGCGATGCCTAAGAATCCCCAGATGAATTCCAAAAACATCTTGCTGCCTCGGGGGCCTGAAAAAGCTTTTACTTGGTGTGGAATGTTACGTGTTCTCATCAGGCGCCTCACGTCCGCGGGTTTCATTCGTCTCAGTTCAGTGCAGATGTTTTTGTAATACCATGATTCTGAGCCAGTCTTCACTTACTCTTGGTCCAAAGAGCACTTCTGTTTTCACGTGGGTGGGGTGTGGCTTCGTTTGGTTTTTGTTTTGTTCCATTTGTGACCTCCACAGAGACAGGGTAAGAGAAACTATTTTGTGATATTATTATAGTCCCTGTTCTCAACATCTGGGCTATTTATGTTGTGTCTGTGGAAATAGCAACCTGGTGAGCATATGTTGGGTAGTATGGATTTATACCTCGAACAGAGGGATTTCAGGGAGGGAGAAAGTGAATGAGAAAGACTGGGAATGAGAGATTGTGCAGTCTGGGATCTCTGTGCTGAGTTTTCTGCTTAAGCAGGAAAGCCAGGTGCTTCAGTGGCATTAGTGGCTGGACTCCCAGTGTGACCGTGGGTCAGACCCTGCCAAAGAGGGGCTATGCTGCCCACACATCTCCCCTGGGAAGGGGCTGCCCCTTCTCCAATGGTCCAAAGTGGGCAGTATGGGACCCCTGGACAACTTTTGAGGACAATTAGCTGAATGTTATTAAGTAGGAGACCAGCCCCAAGGCTAACCCACTGCGAACATGAGGAGTCATGAACCTCAGTACCATTTACCTAACTGTAGTGTCTGATGACAAACAAAGAGTCCTGAGATCACCTTACCTTTGCCAGAGACAGTGGGTGAAACAGGAATGCAGCATTCTGGGTGATATTGGGGTATAACCAGGAAAGGCTTGTGCCGTTTTCTCCCAGGTGAACTCTCGAGCCACCTGTCCCCATGCCTATTGAGAGGCGTTGGTGATCAGCCACTGGACAGGAACCCCGCCAGCACATCCCTGTGCAGCCCCCCAAGTCATTACAATGCAGTGTCTTCACCCAAAGGAGAGGAGGAGGCAGGCTACACTTCTATTGCTACCGCACAAAAATCTAGAAAGTCTGATGGGTGTTTTTGCCAGTTTGGTAAACTGTCCTGGGAGACTAATGTTTTCGTATAAGATCATCTCACCACATACCTTTGTGTCAGTAAGAGTGGCTCCTCATGCCCGGAAGGCCAGATCTCTAGCTTGGTGGAGGTTCAGTCAGCTGTAGCGTATTCTTACCTGCCTGGCTGCCTGAGGGGAGTCAGCCCATCTTCAGAAGTTAACCAAGAGGCAGGATCTTAACAGTAACTCCGTTTGGGATGTCTCACGGGAAGTGATGGCCTGCTTCCCTCTGACATCCCAGTATATATAGTTACATATGTAAATATCTGAAAACCCTGTGTAATGGTGAAGACTACGTACAGGGCAGCCTTCCCAAATGCGGCCCTAGGCAAGAAGCCACTCTTGCCACTTGGCTTGGACGTGCTGGTGACTCAGCTTTGGGGATAGATTCCCAGATCCATCTACTCTTCCTGGTCCAGCCAGGATGCGCCAGAACCTGCCCTGCCTCTGCCTTCTCAAATGTGACCATTTCAGGGAGCCACCCTCAGCCTTGGGTTCATGAGAGGATGAAGCCCCCAGAGACCAGGGCCTGGAGCCTGCTCCCCTAGGCCTGGAGCCCATCACGGGGCGTGGACTCTGAGTCCCTGCATCCGGGTCTGCATTCCCAACATTGCCCATCAGCCCTGGCCTCAGAGAGTCCCAGAGTAACCTACTACCTCCCCATCGCTCCCACTATCCCGGTCACACCTGCCACCCCGTCTGCACGCACATGAGACCTGCCCCCAAGCCCAGCAGTGAGGCTGTTACCAATGTTTACAATTAGGGGCACCTCCTCTGAGGCGTATTTACTCTCCCACTCCCAAGGCCACTTGCTGGTTTGAGTTTCATGTCCGTCTGCCCCTTCCCTGGTTGAGGCCGACTTGAACACAAAGCCCTGATCTTATGTCCCGACCCTCCATCAAGGCCATGGTGAGGACTGTGTGGGAAGGATATTCCTTGTACATACTCAGCACAGCCCCTAGAGTTTGGACTTGTACTATTGTTCTGTAAAGAGGGTGAAATAGAGCTTATGTAAAGCGTTGGGAGAAGTATAGTATTGTATTTGTAACAATATGGTTCTTTGTATACACAAAACTCCACGATCTCTATATATAATTATAAATATATATAAATAAGATATATATACACGTGAGCCTGGAATGTTGATGCCGCACACCCACTGAATGTATCTCCCCTGACAGTCTGGTCACTGGGCTGGCCCGCCCTCCCCTCCTCCGTACTGTTTTGGGGGTTGTGATGTATTTAATGTGTTCTCTTCCTTTATTTAACTGAACGCTAATGTCTGTAAGAGTTGCCGCAACAATAAAGAAGAACGTCACCTCTTGGCCCTGGCTGAGCGTCCTCATGTTTCAGGGGAGGGACAAGACAAAGTGGAGGAAAGATGTCATCATCCCAAAGGCTACCTCCTACCCATCTCGTGGGGCCTGCTCAGTGCTCAGAGCCCATTGCCTAAACAGGCAGGTTCTGTGAATCAACTCAGCTAGGAAACACAAATGGCTGCGTCAGCTGTTAGAAAGTCCACTGTCTCGTCGATCTCCTGGGAGCACACTGAATGCGACATAGGAACCCTCAGGGCTTCTCAGTGAGGGAAGGGAAGTAGGAGTGAATTACCTCCCCCAAGAAATCTCCAGGGAGGAGAGGTAGCCCTGCTTAAGTGGACCGCAGAAGGAAAAGTTCCCTGTCCCATCCCCTGCCCCATCACAGAGGACAGAGGAGCTTGGCAGGCTGCAGTCCATGGAGTGGCAAGAGTCGGACACGACTTAGCAACGGAACAATAACTGAATCATTGCTGCACAGCAAAAATTAACATTGTAAATAAACTGCTGCTGCTGCTGAGTTGCTTCAGTCGTGTCCGACTCTGTGTGACCACATAGACGGTGGCCCACCAGGTCCCCCGTCCCTGGGATTCTCCAGGCAAGAACACTGGAGTGGGTTGCCAATTCCTTCTCCAATGCATGAAAGTGAGAAGTGAAAGTGAAGTTGCTCAGTCGTGTCCGACTCTTAGCGATCCCATGGACTGCAGCCCACCAGGCTACTCCACCCATGGGATTTTCCAGGCAAGAGTACTGGAGTGGGGTGCCATTGCCTTCTCCAGTAAATAAACTACAACAACAAAAATCTGACTCACACAAATATAGAATGAAGATGTTATCAAAGATAGAATGAACATGTATCAAAGATTTGTTAANTCCCATGGACTGCAGCCCACCAGGCTACTCCACCCATGGGATTTTCCAGGCAAGAGTACTGGAGTGGGGTGCCATTGCCTTCTCCAGTAAATAAACTACAACAACAAAAATCTGACTCACACAAATATAGAATGAAGATGTTATCAAAGATAGAATGAACATGTATCAAAGATTTGTTAACTCACTAATTGATAACATCCTCTGGATCATTGAAAAAGCAAGAGTTGCAGAAAAACATGTTTCTGCTTTATTGATTATGCCAAAGCCTTTGTGTGGATCACAATAAACTGTGGAAAATTCTGAAAGAGNCTGGGAGTTGGTGATGGACAGGGAGGCCTGGCGTGCTGCGATTCATGGGGTCGCAAAGAGTAGGACATGATTGAGTGACTGAACTGAACTGAACTGAACACTGTTACAGGTGTGTGTGCATACGTGCTAAGTTGCTTCAGTTGTGTCCAACTCTGTGCGACCCTATGGACTGTAGCCCACCAGGCTCCTCTGTCCACAGGTTTCTCCAGGCAAGAAAACTGGAGTGACTTGCCATGCCCTCCTCCAGGGGATCTTCCTGACCCAGCAGTGGAAGCCACATCTCTTATGTCTCCTACATTGAGAGACAGTTTCTTTACCACTAGTACCACCTGGGAAGCCCACTTTTATAGGTACTTATTACAGATAAGTAAGTGTAAGACATTTTGTTTTACCTGAGAAGTACCAGCCATGTTCTTGTATAATGTCCACTTTTATTGAAGGTGGCTGGGAGCTTTGCTCAATAATAACTCTTCAAAAGCCTCAAAGCAAGGAGACAGGGGATGTGGGGGACCTTTAAAAGCCAAGGATTCACTAACAGTCATAGAGAGGGGCTATTTTCAGGACTGCAGACACAGCTTTTAATGAATATCCAAGATGGTCTTATACTACATTCTGAGCAAGAAGTCCTCTGGGACTGTAGCAACCCACTGAAGACAAGAACCTGCTTAAACAGATGGAAAGATTTCAGGTATGCCATGGAAGTGGTACCAGAATGATAACAGAGAACCTGGTAGTTCTAGAGTATGTCCAGACTACTGTCTAGACTAAACTTTGCTATGTGTGAAAACGACCTGGAGCACTTGCTAATAACACAGACGCACAGGGTTCACTCCCAAACTCTTTGATTTGGGCAATGAAGAGGCGGGCTTCGGTCGCTCCATTTATAACAGTTCTCTAGGTGAATGTCATGCAGATGACAGTGATACCATACTCTCAGTATCATATCATGGCCATCCTCCCAACTAGCTACTTATGCAGTGATTACTGGAAATTCTCTACTAGGGACTGAGAGACAAAAAATGGTTCCTGGCTTAACAATTCTATAATACCATAGTAAAATAGTCTGTTTATATTCTGAGGGCTATAAATATATAGTTTAGAAGTGAAGTACAGCAGACATTAAAAGGTAGGCACAATTACTGACGGTTGAGGTATTTGAAGACTGCAGAGAGCAATTAGGAATAGTTATGGGACTTGAGGGAAGAGAAGAACTTAGACAAATGGAAAGAGAAGGAATGTTATGAACAGAAGTGTTCATAACAGGAATATAAAAAGAATATTTGGGACAATGGTGGATATAAAGCTGTGGAATTTTAAGGGATCTTAGAACTCTTCCTTCTCTCTTAAATTTCAAATGAGAACACTGACATCCATAAAGTTAACCAGCTTCCAGCTGATAGAATCATAAACCTTTGGAACTTTAGAGGGATTTAGTTCAAGCAGCTCTCCCAGAAGAGTCTATTTAATCATGTTTAGCAAAACAAATCTTATGATATCTGGGGGCAAACAATAATTATTTTACAGCATCCCATCATATTGAACATATTAAAACATCTCCCCACAGTGAACATAAATCTGTCTTTCACAAAGTTCGTGTACTTAGTTGCTTAGTAGTGCCCAGCTCTTTGTGACTCTGCGGACTATAGCCCTCCAGGCTCCTCTGTCCATAGGATTTTCCCAGCAAGAATATTGGAGTGGGTTGTCATTCTCTTCTCCAGGGGGTCTTCCTGAATCAGGGATTGAAGCTGGTCTCCTGCATTGCAGGCAGGTTCTTTACCATCTGAGCTACCAGGGAAGCCCTCATTTGACAATACTTCTCAAGTAATCCAACATACCAAATGAACTTAATTAGTTAAATATCTTTCTTTCAGGTGTTTTAGGGGCCCTTTGAAGCCATTCATCTCACATGCTAGTAAAGTAATGCTCAAAATTCTCCAAGCCAGGCTTCAGCAATATGTGAACTGTGAACTTCCTGATGTTCAAGCTGGTTTTAGAAAAGGCAGAGGAACCAGAGATCAAATTGTCAACATCCGCTGGATCATGGAAAAAGCAAATGAGTTCCAGAAAAACATCTATTTCTGCTTTATTGACTATGCCAAAGCCTTTGACTGTGTGGATCACAATAAACTGTGGAAAATTCTGAGAGAGATGGGAATATCAGATCACCTGACCTGCCTTTTAAGAAATCTGTATGCAGGTCAGGAAGCAACAGTTAGAACTGGACATGGAACAGCAGACTGGTTCCAAATAGGAAAAGGAGAACATCAAGGCTGTATATTGTCATCCTCCTTATTTAACTTATATGGAGAATACATCATGAGAAATGCTGGACTGGAAGAAACACAAGCTGGAATCAAGATTGCTGGGAGAAATATCAATAACCTCAGATATGCAGATGACGCCACCCTTATGGCAGAAAGTGAAGAGGAACTAAAAAGCCTCTTGATGAAAGTGAAAGAGGAGAGTGAAAAAGTTGGCTTAAAGCTGAACATTCAGAAAATGAAGATCATGGCATCTGGTCCCATCACTTCATGGGAAATAGACGGGGAAACAGTGGAAACAGTGTCAGACTTTATTTTTCTGTGCTCCAAAATCACTGCAGATGGTGACTGCAGCCATGAAATTAAAAGACGCTTACTCCTTGGAAGAAAAGTTATGACCAACCTAGATAGCATATTCAAAAGCAGAGATATTACTTTGCCGACTAAGGTCCATCTAGTCAAGGCTGGTTTTTCCAGTAGTCATGTATGGATGCCAGAGTTGGACTGTAAAGAAGGCTGAGTGCTGAAGAATTGATGCTTTTGAACTGTGGTGTTGGAGAAGACTCTTGAGAGTCCCTTGGACTGCAAGAAGATCCAACCAGTCCATTCTGAAGGAGATCAATCCTGGAATTTCTTTAGAAGGAATGATGCTAAAGCTGAAACTCCAGTATTTTGGCCACCTCATGCGAAGAGTTGACTCATTGGAGAAGACTCTGATGCTGGGAGGGATTGAGGGCAGGAGGANCTTTGAAGGAAAGCTATGACCAACCTAGACAGCATATTGAAAAGCAGAGACATTACTTTGTTGACAAAGTTCCATCTAGTCAAGGCTATGGTTTTTCCAGTGGTCATGTATGGATGCCAGAGTTGGACTGTAAAGAAGGCTGAGTGCTGAAGAATTGATGCTTTTGAACTGTGGTGTTGGAGAAGACTCTTGAGAGTCCCTTGGACTGCAAGAAGATCCAACCAGTCCATTCTGAAGGAGATCGGCCCTGGAATTTCTTTGGAAGGAATGATGCTGAAGCTGAAACTCCAGTACTTTGGCCACCTCATGCGAAGAGTTGACTCACTGGAAAAGACTCTGATGCTGGGAGGGATTGGGGGCAGGAGGAGAAGGGGATGACAGAGGATGAGATGGCTGGATGGCATCACTGAGTCGATGGGCGTGAGTCTGAGTGAACTCCGGGAGTTGGTGATGGACAGGGAGGCCTGGCGTGCTGCAATTCATGGGGTCGCAAAGAGTTGGACACAACTGAGTGACTGAACTGAACTAAACTGATTAGGTTGGAGCAAAAGAAATTATGGTTTTGGACCCTGAATTTTAAATCATTATAACTAGGCTCAAACACACTTTTATTAATCAAAATAGGAACCATTACAATCAACACATTTTTTTGCCAAGGAGAAATAAGTCTGTTTATTCCTATAGCATAAAAATCCATGCTTTGGGATTCGATGAACTCTTGGAAAGCATTTTCTGAGTCCTGTTGGTTGTGGAAGCATTTTCCCTGCAAAAAGTTGTCGAGATGCTTGAAGTGGTAGTCAGTTGGCAAGAGGTCAGGTAAATATGGTGGAGGAGGTAAAACTTCCAATTCATTCAACTTTTGAAGCATTGGCTGTGTGACATGCAGCCAGCTGTTGTTGCAGAGAAGAGTTGGAAGAATCGGGCCCTTTCTGTTGACCATTGGCAAACTCAAGTATTGCAGTTTTCAGGGCATCTCATTGATGTGCTGAGCATACTTCTCAGATGTAATGGTTTCACTGGGATTCAGAAAGCTGTGGTGGATCAGAGAAGTGGCAGACTACCTAACAGTGACCACGAACTTCTTTGGTGCAAGTTTGGCTTCAAGAAGTGCCTCAGAGCTTCTTCCCAGTCCAACCACTGAACTGGCCATCAACAGCTGTCATATAAAATTCACTTTTTGTCACATGTCACAATCCAGTTGAGAAATGGTTCATTGTTGTTGTGTAGAATAAGAGACGATGACACCTCAAAACAACTATTGTTTTGATCTGTGGTCAGCTCAGGAGGCACCCACTTACTGTGCTTTTCCACCTTTCCAATTTGCTTCAAATGCTAAAGAACTGTAGAATGGTGGACGTTGAGTTCTTTGGCAATTTCTGGTGTAGTTTTAAGAGGATCAGCTTCGATGATCCTCGCAATTGGTCTTTATCCACTTTCAATGGCCGGCCACTGCGCTCCTCATCTTCAAGGCTCTAATCTCCTTTGTAAAACTTCTTGACCCACCTCTGTACTGTATGTTCAGTAGCAGCTTTTGGGCCAAATGAATTGCTGATGTTGCAAGTTGTCTCTGCTGCTTTATGCATCCATTTTGAACTCAAATAAGAAAACTGCTTGAATTTGCTTTGTCTAACACCATTTCCATAGTCTAAAATACATATAAAATAAACAGCAAGTAATAAGTCATTAGCAAAAAACATAAAGCAAGAAATGAAGATTAAAATGATGTAGAACATAACTACATTTTAAGAATGTATTCCAATATCAAATGGCAAAGTTCAACAGTACAAAACCAAAATTACTTTTGCACCAACCTAATATAGACCACACTCTATATGCTTTCTGTTTTCCCTAAGACAGTTTGTCAGACAATAGCTGGTGCCTAGGATGGAAAGATAGATAAAACCTAGGAGTTTCCAGTAGGGCTAGAGATTACAAACTAGGTTAAGCCAGCATGGTAAACTCTGTGTACAAATCAGGCAGAAAGCAAGCACCTAGTTGGCAGACATTACATTTGAGCTGGATTTTGAGAAATAAGGAGAAATGGGGTGGGGGTGGGTTGAATTTAACCATAAATGTAATCTGCATGAACTGTTTATGGACAAAAAATCCAAGACATGCTCTAATTTGGTTTTAAGTGAGTCCTCTCTGATGGTGAAGAAGAGGTGGAGAAGGGAGACTCAAGTTGAGGGAGTCGGTAGGATGTTCTGCTGTGTCTGGTACTGCTGTCCGCTCAATTAGCACAGCATTCATAAGATGTTAAAAAGAAAGCACAGATCTGAAAGCTATTTCCAGTGAAGATGGGCAGGACTGATGGGATCTGACAATCAGTTTTCAATGGGCAAATGAAGGAGTGATACATGTTGAGTTGGGGGTTTCGAACTTGGGAGACCAGGCATAAAACAATGTGGTAACTGAGATACGGGAATTCAGATATCAAGCCAGAAGGACAGGTGGTGAGGGAGGGAGAAAGGTAAGTAAAAATGATTGCTTTATTTTGAGGTCCTGGGGCTTGGACTTGTTTTGTTTCTCCTTGTGTATCCCAAAGCCATAGCACAGGACAAGGCATATTAACATGTTGACAAGATACCATAAAGAATAATACCCTAACCCCCTTCATTTTATTAAGAAGAAAATTCAAACCCCCAAAAGCAAAAGCTGAGGTTTATGGAGTTTGGTGTCTTGACAAGGATCTTCTAGCATTAGTGGCACTCTGCAGGGTTTGTTTTTTTTCTTTTTTGGGTTTGACTGGAATGTAAAATTTGTGGAGAGAAACAGAGGGGAGAGAAAGTTAAGACTAACCATAGGAAGAAGGCCAAAGAGTTGGCCATGATGATAACAAGGCTACATCATGGTTTTGAAAGGTGATGGGACTTCAGGAAAAGTTGTTCTTGCATTTTATGAGTTCAGAACACAAAACTGGGGATCACAGTGCTTGTGATCCAGCAGTTTAATCATCACACCTGAGCATGTGAGAACTTAGGAATGGAATTGAAGAGTTCTCCAAAACCAAAGAGAGCTAAACTGCTGACACTAAGTGTAATTCCTTACAGGATCAATATCCCATTACATTTTCCAGTGTTTGAGATCATTCCCTGATGTTCATTTCCCTGTGATTAGTCATTGTGGAGACAGGTCTTGGAAAGTTAGTCATTAATATTGCCCAGAGTAGGAGCACAGACACTTGACTGTTATACCTCTGATATTCTATCTTCCTCACTGGATAAAAGAAATGTTCCTGTGGTCCATGACAAGGGATCACTCTCCATTGAGACTATAGAGCCAAAATTGTTAGGAACAAAAAGAGATCCAAGTTGGTTCATTTTCCATCATGCCCCCAATAAGCATGTTACTTTGGACACTGTATCATCAGAAAGCTCTCAGTCAATTTTAATCAGGAAGCTAATTTCAAGGTCCTAATTCATGACCTTACATATAACAAAAGTAAATGATGAGAGACAATGAAATAACAAAATGGGAAAGCATTTTATCTTTAATAATTTTATAATTTAATATATCGCTATGAATATTTTTAGTTTCTTTTAGCTTATAAGGACTATTGAGGGAGTCAGGGGTTTATAATTTTATTCTTAGATTTAAAAGCATTTTCGTTCATTCTTTAAAATGGTCCCCCTTTTGGGGTACTCTTTTCCCTCAGAATTTCCCCACATCCCACCTTCCAGGATAAGCTCACGCTTGGGTATTACAATGGGAAAGGACCTTAAAGAACCACCAATTCACCTTATCAATCAGTAAGAATAATCTCACCCATAACAAAGATTTCCCCTAATTTATATGCCTTTGTTGTCAGACTCAAAGAAAATTTTATTAATAGTAGTGATTTCACAGGAAGATAAACGAGAATTCTGCCAATGCAGGAAAGGCTATAAACTTGTAGTAAAACAAAAGACATATTCCCCTGTAAGAAACCTGAGGCTGAGGTTTGCCACTTACCACCTTTATGATGTTTATACAAATCACTTAACATCTTTGAGAGTTATCTGTAAAGGACAGTAAAACCTGCTCTGCTCACTTCATAGGCTATTGAACAAATCAAGACAAATATGAAAAAGTGCTTACAAAATTATCAGGTTGGCCAAAAGTTAGTCTCGGTTTTTCCACAAGATGTAAGATGTTCCATAACATCTTATGGATAAACCCAAATGAAATTTTTGGCCAAGCTAATATATTGATATGTTATTGTTAATAATGGGCATGATGGTACTCTACCATCTCAGGGCCAGATTTGAACTTACCATTCCCAGCAACAGAATAAGAATACATTTGATGAGAAAACTGACAACTTGTTATTATTTTTTTTAATTGTGTCCTCTTCTGAGTCTTGTTACACTAGGGACTTTTTAAGGTTTAGATCTTGGAGTAAGAAAATGAAGAGATTGTGAAATAAATAGCCAGTGAACAGATGATTTTCTTTGAAATGACCATTAATTAAACAAATAGGAAATCAGATTGCTGGAAGATCCACAGAGCACTTCTCTGGAATATCAGTCCTTGGAACCATCTGCTGTGCGGTGTTTGGTGTTGCAGAATGGCCACAGGAGTTGTTTCTACTCTTGGCTCCACTGCAAAGTGAGTTTGGTCAAGTAATTCACTTCTCTGGCCTTTCTTTTTCCTCTTAAGTTACATAAGGGAATTATACCACAGACATAATTTCCCCCAGTCTTCCTAGCTATTAAAACATGTTGTACACCTAATCCACATGGCTCTTTCTCTAGTATTCTCAATTTCAGTAAATGGTACCACCCACTGGCTCGAGCCAGAGAGCCAAGTGCCCTCCCCATGCTCATCTCCAGTCCCTTTGCTGTGAGCAGAGCTCCCATCTTCCCATTTCCTACCACCACTTTTACTCTTGTTGAGCAGTGACAGAAGTCTTTGCAGAAGGGCAGCTGTGATCTTAGCAGGCCCCTGCTGTAACAACCGTTTAAAGCCTTCTATTCGACTTCCCAAGGAACCATTCCTGCCAGTGAGCCCAGTTGACTCTTTCAACCTCACCTGTCTAAGAAGGTGTTAGTTCTGTCTCAGTAGCAGAAAGAGAATTTCCCTCGCTTTAACCTCTTCTGGCCTTCTTGGTTAAAGGACTTAATGAAAAGCAGAGTGTAATGGAGAAAACAGTGCTTCCGTTTAGAAGATCTGGGTTCACACTTAGTTCTACCCTTGCTGACTATGTCATTTTGATCTGTTTCCTAATTAGTTTAAGCCTCAGTTTCTTCATTTCTAAAATAGTTTGATATTGCACAAGACTGAGGTGAAGGTTACATGAGATAACACATATGAAATGCCTGAGGGTCACCTCTCTTTACTCAAAATCCTTCACAAGTTAGTAATAACACACAGAGAAGAAGTGGGTCATGTGATATTCGGGAATCTGAATTCTGGCAACTGATAGACTTAAAGCTATCAATTGATGTTAGGAAAGATCACTAACAGACTTACATAGAAATCCAAATAACTTGTTGACATGCATTTGCCACACTGGTGGCTTAAGTATTAATAGATCCAATTGTATGTTCCATGTAGTGGTCAAAGGTTACCATAAAAGGTTTGGGAAATGCCTCTGAGATATGAGCAAAAATGCACTATGTTTAAACACAATATTTTAATGTTTGTTTGATAAAAGTAATTCCAGTTAATGAGCTAGTGTGAAAGTTCAAGTATAGAAATTGTTCAATGCCAAAAAAAGAAATTCACTCAGCTAAACCATGCTGCTCCATTACAAGCTTTACCTAACAATGCCAACCACTTTTATGGTTTGCATGGCAAACTTCCTATGATTGTCACAAAGGTCATGCTAAATGATGACTCCTATTCATCGGTCATAAATTTTCAAACAAGAAAATACCAGGAGACTCAATAAATTCCAGTGTTTTCTGTTGATCTGTCTTCTACTTTCCTGTGTTTTCCTTACAGTATGTCTACTATCCTTATTTTCCAGAGAAAGACCTGGACGTTCATTAGGCTTATTTGTAAACAATTTAATTTCCAGTTGTATTTCTGCAAGCCTTAAAAAAGAAAAGTTATACAGCTTAGAGTGCTTAACAGTTCTCATTTACTGTAAGCCAAATATTGTTTAATTCTGGCTTTATGTTTCTTTTTTCCTTAACCACTGTGATGTGCTTCGAAGGCAGGTTTCACGTGTGGTTTGCTCACTTTTGTAACCTCAGCACGTACTAAATGTTCAATAAATAACTGCTGAATGAACAAATGAATAAGTTTATGCTGTTTTAATAAGGGCTAAGTTTAATTTCAACTTTCCCCCCAATAAAACTTCTTTTCCATTTGTTAATTTTTAAAAATATGATCTAAACAACCCCATGAAAGTACAAAGAGAAACTTATGCTGCATTCAAGCCCTAACTCCATATTTTTGAAGTTTTGATGAATAGTTGTCAAGTTTAGAGAATGCTACAATGAGGAAAGGGAAAGTTCTTTGATCTTACTGTCACAGGGACTTCAAGATCAGTCTCCTGCTTTCAAATAAAAGAAAGATTAAAAATCAGATTTTATAATGGCTGCAACTGAATCACAGACTAAATGATTTGTCTAAATTATACAGCAGAGTGTTAATCAGAAATCAATTCACCCACCCTCTACTGTGGCATTTCTCTAACCATAGTCCAAACTCACAAAGATCAAGATTCTAAAAAGCCAAAGAAAAAGATATTTTCCTTCAATGAAGTTTATCAAGTTTCCATTTCATCTTCCTTAAATCTCTTTTTTATTTTCTTTGCTAAATCATCAACAAATACAGGATTCAAGTGGGATCCAACTGGAGACTCAGCATCAAATGGTTGTCATAATAAGTTAGACTCAAAACAAGGAGGAGTAAAATCTCATTGTAGATATTTTAATAATATTCTTTATAGAGCATTGTTTTTCTAAAATGATTTTCAGCAGAAAAAAAATCCTATGGAAAGTGAAGAAAAATCCTACTCCTATAAAGGAAAAGTTACATATACTAATAAGAAATCTTAGATTGTGACTTATCAATATAGAAGCTGAATTAAAATTCTTGGCTTTTTATATTTTAATGTAGGCCTTAAATCATCAAAGGAAGGTGGCAACAACTGTTATAAAAGATGAATACCTTTTCTAATCAAGTATCACAGTAATTATCAATATAGTGGAATTAATTTAAAATTCAGTCAGTGAAGCCTCCAATGCTTTCAATTACTCAGCTGGGTAATTTTACAGTGTATAAAACACTTGAACATGCCATGCAAATAGGAAAGCACAGAAGTGGACTATGCTCTTCCACCCACTGACGCTAGGGTACCACCCTGTTTTAACAAGTGATATTTGATATAAGCATTAGAGCCTAGCCATTATCCTTTCTAGTAGTTCTTGAGTAATATAGAAATGAGAACTTATATCAGATAGGATCTCAGATGTATGACTACATTTTGTTGGGAATATGGAAAAATAGCTAAGAACTGTATTTGACTGGCAGGGTTGATCAAAAAATCTGTAACTGCCCCTCATTTTTTGCTAAATCATTAAAAACACTAGTAGCCAAGTTTTACTATTCTCAATTTAATCCAACTCATTTCCCCTACATTCTGTGTACATTAAAACATGTCATCTCTCCGACGATAACTTAAAATATTTTGCAGCTCAGGTTACATAGAGTTCAATCTAACTCTTGTCTTGATTTTTTTTTTCCCCTTCACCGTTTCCTCTAGTGTCCCATATTGGAATCTGTGCATCAGATAGCATAGGGCTTGTTGTTGCAAACATTAATAAGATCTATCATTTGGGAACACTTACTTACACTTTGTTTCATCTCTAATGGAAAGGATTTCTCTAAATATTTACACCAGAACAGTTGTCAGAATGAATCCTGCAAAAGTGCTGGCATACTCCCAGGAGCAGGGAGCTGGTGTTAGGGGGAGGGGAGATTGCTGGTCCTTGGTTGTCTAATCTTAAGCAGTCCTAGATTTTCAGGAAGCTTCTTGCTGGAACATGAAGGGTTTGTATTAACAAAAAGGTACTTCAGTGTGTAGACCAATTCAAGTGAAGTATCTGAACAGCCACTTTCATTTATTGCTCTTGTAAAAATGGTTCTCCATTGGCTTTAGGTTTAAAGTAAAAGGGACGGTTTAGGTTTCAGAGACATAGCAAAAAAACTGTATATGAGGAAAGAATCTTGTACAGGAAGTGTGAAGAAACATTGAAATCATTTTATGCAATGGCCCTCAAGGTGCTTTAATATATAGAAATGTCTTGTTCCCTCCATGAATTGCAAGTGAGAGAGTCACCATGCAAGAGTTAGACAGGAGAGAAGTGAAACCTGCCAAGATAAATGCCAAGATAAATGTAGCAGTGTTTTATAAATTAACTCCACTGTCTGTGTGTTTGTTTTTTCTTTGGAAGAGCCTAAAATTAAGGCTATTCGACTCATCTTAGTAATGGTTTAGAATTTAAGGAGTGGATGAGGAAGTAAGTTTGGGCTAGAAAGGGCAGAGAAAATATCCTGCACAGGAAAATCTCGGCAATTTTCACTTGAAATGTGTTCTTATCTGATGAATGATGGTATTTCTGCCCCCCAAGTCTATGAATGAAGTAGTTTGGTTAAAAAACGATTCCACAAAGGTTTCTGGGTTTGCAAGCACTCCATTATAGTATGGGCAGTTTGGTAAGTTCAAAGGCAAACAGTTGACAATGAATTTGAGAAAGTCAATGAGATGTCCACGTGGGTACTTAAAACAGTAGAAGCAGCCCGAAATGGTCTAGAGCTACTCTTGCTGGAAATCTCCCTTATTCTATTGGAAGTTAAATGTTGAGGTATGGGCACATAATGCCCACAAGTCAGCAAACACACACGAATTAGGGCTGGCTCCGGGAGGCTCCATGCTTGGTAGAATGGCACATGCCATTGATTGTACTAGGGCCAAGAATGCATCGACATGATCCTGCAAGTCTAGCTGGCTTCCAAGGGAATCCCACTGATCTATGTTAAAAGCTTGGATTTACATCAAGCTCTGGACAGAACTGGAATGCTGGATGGATGTTTTAGAAATATGCCACAGGAGACACTGCCTATTTTAAATTACCTTAGTCTTTGTGGAGGAGGCTACAAGTTAACATCTTAATATTGGCATCAAATGAGTGTGTGAATTGAGACCAGAGGGGCTTAAGGACACTACCTTTGGGCTTTACTTCTTGTTACCTAATAGTAATGAGGGTCCTTTTAAACTGAGATCAACAAAGTGGTCATACATTGGAAAATAAGACTGAAATCTGTAAGAGACAAATCTTCAGGGACTCAATGAAAAGTCAAACTGTTAGTTGCTCAGTTGTGTCTGACTCTTTGCGACCCCATGGACTGTAGCCCACCAGGCTCCTCTGTCCACGGGGCTCTCCAGGCAAGAATACTGGAGTAGGTGGCCATTTTCTTCTCCAGGGGGTCTTCTCGACCCAGGGACTGAACCCAAGTCTCCCACATTGCAGGCAGATTCTTTACTGTCTGAGCCACCAGGGAAGTGGCTCAATATGTGGTCCTTTAGTTTGTGGCCAGGCAACATTCAGGTTCAGGTTCAGTTCAGTCGCTCAGTTGTGTCCAACTTTTCGTGACTCCATGGACTGCAGCACGCCAGGCCTCCCTGTCCATCATCCACTCCCAGAGTCTACTCAAACTCATGTCCATTGAGTCAGTGATGCCATCCAACCATCTCATCCTCTGTCATCCCCTTCTCCTGCCTTCAATCTTTCCCAGCATCAGGGTCTTTTCCAATAAGTCAGCTCTTTGCATCAGGTAGCCAAAGTACTGGAGTTTCAACTTCAACATCAGTCCTTCCAATGAACACCCAGGACTGATCTCCTTTGGGATGGACTGGTTGGATCTCCTTGCAGTCCAAGGGACTCTCAAGAGTCTCTCAAGACTCTCAAGAGTCAGGCAACATTAGTCTAAATCTTTTGTATTTCATGGCAGAAACTACATGTCATCAAAAGTTATGATACAAGTAAGCACATTTTGCTGCTAAATTTCCAAAAGTTAAGACTGTTCCATACATCAACATGAATCCGCCACGGGTATACACATGTTCTAATAAATGATTTTTTTGTTGATTCATCAAAAAAAAAAAAAAAAAGAGTCTTCCCTTCTTAAATCAGCTCATGGTCAAATTTAAGACCAAAGAAAATCAAATACATGATTTTACTAAACTGCTATCATATTGATAGCTGATCATGATAACTCTTTGGCAAAGGGCATGAGGTCAGAGTTTACTTGCCCAGTGTTACCTGGAGATTTCCAGTTGCCACAGAAGGCTGGCAAGAATAAGAATCTGACTTCCTGCCTTTCTGTGGATTTAAAAAAAGCAATATCACCCGTCCACATGTTTAAACAAAGAGAGACTCAGGTCACAGGAGTCTAAGGTTCAAGATCATGGGAGTACTGAAATATACTGAAGTCATTCTGAATCACAAAAGAAGGTCAGACTTACCACATTTAGGAGACTGCTCACTGGGGACTCTGTCTTTGTTCAACTAAAGATCCACTTGAGGTGACAGAGTAACCTTTCTGGGTATTTGAGGCAATGCCAATATTTCAAAGGTGAACTTTCACTGAGATGGATTAAGGACAGATATATATGTGCTACTTGAACATTTTCCCATAGAAAGGTTTAACAATCTTCTCCCATGCTAAGTTGCTTCAGGCACGCCTGACTCTTTGTGACCCTGTGGACTCTAGCCCTCCAGGCTCCTCTGTCCATGGGATTCTCCAGGCAGGAGTACTGGAGTGGGTTTCCATGCCCTCCTCCAGGGGATCTTCCCAACCCAGGAATCAAACCAGCTTCTCTTACATTTTCTTCATTGACAGGAAGGTTCTTTACCACTAGACCCTCTACTTTCTAACATACTGAGAGCTTAAAATTAAAGCACCACTTAGCTCTTAATAATTTTGACTTAGCTACTGACAGTGCCACACCTCAAAATGGTATTGTTTTCAGTAACAGAAATCCTAAGTTTGCTCTTGGTCATTTCCTAGCTCTAGAGATTTTAGAGCTCCTATCCTGTGTAACATACTTCTATTTTCTTATTTCCATATATTACTTCAGTAATATTATATCTAAATTGACCTTCGGATGTTTACAAAGGTCCCTTCCCTTCCCTCCCCATCCTAATCGGACACCTCTCGTACAAAGACTCAGGCTGCATTCCTTGAGTTCTTTTTATCTACTCAGGAAGGGAGGAGGAGAGCTTTCAGTGGTGGCAGCTGGAGCTCTGTATGTGTGGTTTGCCCTCGTGCAGGCAGACAAGGTGGTTTATAAGATGACCGTGATTTGCACTGGGCACGTATACTGGTGGCGTGTTTCCATCTCGTGCATGCGTAGGGTGAATAACCTATTGAGGAAAAAAATTGGTGGAAAAGCATTGTTTTCTGGTGGGCTTCCTGCTGCCTGTAACTCATGATTGCTCCCAATCCCCAGGGACAAGTAACTAGGTCTGACCACGGAGCAATGGCTCAAGCGTGCTGTGATGACCCTCTGCCCCCAAAGCCTGGCTTTCCTCAGTCTAATTGCTTTTGGCAATTGTGGTTATTGGGATTGGGCCTAGTGACTCCCTGGAACCCAAATTCTCCCAAGGAGCCCCCTTAACAAGCAGAATTAAGTCTGACAGGAAGCCCAGACTTCCACTTCACTTTTACATGGAGTTTTCCCTGGTTTATGGCAAGGGCTGAACATCATTCGTGGGCTAGAAAAGAATAATAAACAAGATTTAATGAAGATAACCACTTGAAGAAAAGCACAGTAGGGAGGAAGTAAGAACAGCAAATTCAAGAATAAACAACTTACTGCAAAACTTCACCCATTAACATGGGGTTAAAACTATGCTGTTTACAGTAGTTTCATTGGTCACCAGTAGTAGTCAATCTAAAGTTAGTCAGGAATTCTAGAAATCATAAAAGAAAAAGATGTTTATTTCTTATTAGAGGCTATTTCCTAACCATTTCGCTTTTCCTGAAAACAAAGAGGACTCTAGGGCACAATCATCTGGTAATACATGAAAACAGTTGCTCATGATTCTGTAGCTCTGAAAAAATATCTTTGGTATGGCTGCTGCCTCATCTTCCATACTATTTACAGCTTCCCCCCTGCTCTAGTTCACCAGCAAGCACCCTGACTCCTGAATCTACTTCTCTTGGCAGCAAGGTTCTCGTCAGGGAAACCAACAGCAGTGTCTGTTACACCCTCCATCATGTCCCACTGTGTGCACTCTGCTTTCTCTCCTTCGACTTTCTGCACAAGACAGTTTGAAATCACATGATCTTGGCTGTGCCAGTCAGTGCCACAAGTTTAAACAGGACTCACTTGAGTAACAATCTGGAGCTATCAGATAAACAAATGCTTTACATTTTAAAACTACTGTCTGTTCAGTGACACAGATCTCATCTCTTAACATAATCCCCACAAGTCTGTTTTGTTTGTCTAGCTCTCAAGAAACTGGCATTGTTTTCAAATTGTTCAGTTGTCAGTGTTATCCTCAGATGAAGGTTTCCATAGAACTTCTCAGTTTTGACTGCATCTGGGCATCACCAAGATTGCTTTAGAAAGTGCAGATGTCCAGGTCCCATCCCCAGAGATGGTTGTATCTGGTCTAGGGTGGAGCCTGACTTTTTGTTTTAAAGATCCCCAGGTGATTCTAATTTGAAGTTAGGGTTGAAAATCACTGTACCAAGGCCCATAAAGCAAGAATTCAGGGCGGAGGTTACTGTGAATGCTCATGGTAAAAGGAATATAAATAAGAGATTTTATGAAGCACCATAAAGATAACTTTTCTGGATAACAAACACTAGCCAGTGAAATATCTATTGTGGTTATAAATTACATAGAACGATTTTGATATTTAACTGCAAAATTACAGACTTTGCCCACATTCTCATGCCTTAGTTAGTCTTCTCTTGAACTGCACACCATAGATGGGAAGAATAATCTTCAAGTACTTCATATCAACTGTGCTATGCTATTGCTTCTAAGCAACTTTCTATGTTTAAAAACTATCAGCAGGGCAGGTTTAAGAAAGGAGAGGAAAAACAACCGAGAAAGGAAAGAGAGGCAGGAAAGAGTATCAGAATACCAGAAGCAACCTCTGGAGTAAAAGTCTGAAGAAGGCTTGTGGTTTGTTAAATGAGGAGGAAGGGATACTAAGCAATGAGAGTAAGGGAAAGAACACAAGTAGAGTAGGGTTTGAGAGCCTCCATCCCATCCCCCACCATGACTGCCTCAAGTACTCCAACCCCAACAGTTGAAGTGACATGAAAAAATCAAGGAAGGCCATGAGTTTTGGAGTCAGTCCTGGGCTGGAATCCCAAGTACCACATCTTACTCAAGTGACCTCAGGCAACTGATATGAGATCATTGGCACCTGTCTTACAGGTTAAGTGTGAGCACTCATTGAGATAATATTTGCAAAAACATCAAGGACAGAGTCTGGCACCCACGGGTGATTAAAACACAGCACCTATTTAAATCATCATCATCACATTACTCACTTTAGTAAATAGATACAAACGCACATTCAGATAGAATGCATGTGAATATCACAGTGGTTCTGAGAACTATAAAACTATAGCTGCTACAAGGTATCTAGACACACTTTGTCATGACATTTCACCTTTCTTGTCATCTAAATGTGACTGACTCTGCCTCTCCTTACAGGACAGCCTTTGACGAGATGACCGTGTTCACATTGTATGAGGGTCCCATTGTATGAGGGTATATAACAATGGGAAAATAGCTGCTCTTTTTCTTACCAGCTAATCAAGCCTATGTTAAGAAAATGGTGTTCTAAAATAAGCATTTCACAAATTATGTGATTTTATATTGTGTGGTGGTGGCTTGTATTATGTGGTTATAAAATGGGGGCTGCTTTACCACTTACTCTCAGGAATGTGCTTTGTATTGGGGTATAATTATAAATGTGCTTACCAGCTAGTTTTCTAAGGGCAATTTTTGAGAGTGAATATGGCGCATTGAATTATTGTGTATTCATTTTAGAAAGAAGTTTTAAGGTAACTAAATCTCAATCTCATGCCCCTGCCAGTTACTCAGAAGAAGGAGAACAGGCATGCTAGAAAATATATCCTGCTTCCTGATACGGAAGACCCAACTTGACTAGGAGAAGGAAGCAAAGGCATGGGACCTGGTTGTTACTGAGTAGCAGTGTTAGTCACTCAGTCATGTCCGACTCTGCGACCCCATGGACTGTAGCCAACCAAGCTCCTTTGTCCTTGGGATTCTCCAGGCAGGAACACTGGAGTGGGTTGCCATTCCCTTCTCTAGGGGATCTTCCCAATCCAAGGGTCGAATCTAGGTCTCCTGCATTGCAGACAGATTCTTTACCATCTGAGCTACCAGAGAAGCCCTAACTGGTTGTTACTGAGGCTAGACAATTACTCGGTGGGCATGTTGCAGAAGCAGTTCATGTTCTATATAGATGGGCTGAATTCCTTCAAGTTTCATCCATTCTGAGAATTTGTGTTTTATTTTATTTTTATACTTTTTATGGGGATATAATCGATTAACACTGCTGTGATAGTTTCAGGTGAATAGTGAAGGAATTCAGCCATACATACACATGTATCCATTTTTCCCCCAGACTCCTCTCCCATCTAGGCTGCCACGTAACATTGAGCAGAATTCCATGTGCTATACGGTAGGTCCTTGTTGGTTATCCATCTTAAATATAGCAGTGTGTACATGACCATCCCAAAGTCCCTAACTATCCTTCCCTCCATTCTTCCCCACTGGAGAATTTCTTATTTTAAAAGAGTGTACTTTAGGGCTTCCCTGATGGCTCAGTGGTAAAGAATCTGTCTGCCATTCAGGAGACATGGGTTCGATCCCTGATCTGGGAAGATCCCACATGCTGCAGAGCAACTAAGCCCACAAGCCACAACTATTGAGCCTGTGCTCTAGAGACCAGGATCTGCAACTACTGGGCCCATGCATTGCAATTACTAAAGCTCTCATGCCCTAGAAATCGTGCTCTGCAACAAGAGAAACCACTGCCCACACACAACTAGAGAGTAGCCCCTGCTCACTGCAATGAGAGAAACGCCTTCGTAGCAATGAAGGCCCAGCACAGCCAAAAGTAAATAAATAAAATTATACATATAAAAAGAATAACTGAACTAGCAAATCAGTAGAAAAGCACTCCTTCAAAATAAGAAGGGATTACATATATTCGTTGAAAAAAAAAAACTTTAAAAAAAGAAGTGAAACTTCCTCAATCCCATAAAGGACAACTACAGAAAACCTACAGCTAATAGCACGTTCAGTGGTGAAAGATTGAGTTATCTCCTTCTTAGATTAGAAACAAGGCAAAGATATCCATATTCACCCATCTTATATAAGACTTAACGGAGGTCCTATCCAGCACAATAAAACATGGACGGGAAATGAAATNATCCACGTGGAATGATATAAAAAAATCACTTTTATACTTTAAGGAAACATCTTTCCTTACTATAAACGTTTTTAGGTCTCCTAAGATCTGTGGCAAACTAATACAGTTCCATAGTTGATGAGACTTTCAAGTATGATTTTCAGTTGGAAGTCTTGGCAATGTAAAATTAAAGCTCCTGATACCAGTGACTGCTCTCTTATGTGCACAAAAAGGGCCATAAAAATGAGAAACCACAGTTGAGAATGATATATTAGGCTCCTTAAAACAGACGAAGTGAAGTGACGTGAAAGTGGCTCAGTCGTGTTTGACTCTTTGCAACCCCACGGACTACACAGTCCATGGGATTCTCCAGGCCAGAATACTGAAGTGGGTAGTGTTCCCTTACCCAGGGGATCTTCCCAAGCCATGAATAAAACCCAGGTCTCCCGCATTGCAGGCAGATTCCTTACCAGCTGAGCCACGAGGGAAGCCCAGATGAAGTGCCTTGCTTCTTCACCAGACCTGAGTCCTTTTACTCCAAAGTGTGGTGACAAATAACGCTTGCTTCCTCTTTTCCCTTCATAGGCCTTCTCCCTGCTCAGTCACTGTCGTAACACAGGGTCTTAGCACTTAAACCTGGGTCCCTGCAATTGCCACTTCCACCCCCAGCACAGGCCACTTCTAAAAGCCTGACATGTAAGGGAGTTCTGAAGCATCTCTCTGGTTGGGATTCCAAAACAGTTCCCTGTGACTCTTATGTCTAAGGACAAAACGAACTTGCTGAAGATGGAGTGTGTGAACTAATGCTACGGCTGTGGTCTTCTGGCACTAGAAATTGTGTTGGGGGTGGGGGGTGTGTGGGATATCATAATTAATTTAGTCTCTATGTTGATAAGTTACTTATTAATCTTTATATGATGAATTTACAAAATAATTGCAGATGGTGACAGCAGCCATGAAATTAAAATGACGCTTACTCCTTGGAAGGAAAGTTATGACCAACCTAGATAGATAGCATATTCAAAAGCAGAGACAGTACTTTGCCAAAAAAGTCCGTCTAGTCAAGGCCATGGTTTTTCCTGTGGTCATGTATGGATGTGAGAGTTGGACTATGAAAAAGGCTGAGTGCAGAAGAATTGGTGCTTTTGAACTGTGGTGTTGGAGAAGACTCTTGAGAGTCCCTTGGACTGCAAGGAGATCCAACCAGTCCATTCTGAAGGAGATCAGCCCTGGGATTTCTCTGGAAGGAATGATGCTAAAGCTGAAGCTCCAGTACTTTGGCCACCTCGTGGGAAGAGTTGACTCACTGGAAAAGACTCTGATGCTGGGAGGGATTGGGGGCAGGAGGAGAAGGGGATGACAGAGGATGAGATGGCTGGATGGCATCACTGAGTCGATGGGCGTGAGTCTGAGTGAACTCCAGGAGTTGGTGATGGACAGGGAGGCCTGGCGTGCTGCGATTCATGGGGTCGCCAAGAGTCAGACATAACTGAGCGACTGAACTGAGTTGAAATGAAATGAATACTTCTTATATTCATTTACACTCTAAGATAGCTGAGTTTAGAAGAAATAACTCCCACTTCTGCTCATGCTTCATGCTCTTGCACTAAAAGATTAAAGGCTGAAGGGAGTATAAGAATCATTTAGCTCTAAATTTTTAACCAACCACCTCACTTCACAGATGAGGAACCGAAGCTTTGTGTGGTAAGGGGCTTGTCTGGGTTATTCAGATTACAAGCAGCGCTGGACTTAAAACCCAGGTCTTCTACTTCTCAGTCTACTTTTCCCAAAACACACTTGGGATTCTCCCTCAGCGATGTCTCAGGTCTCCATCTCTACCATGGATTTATGTATGTTTGCTGTTATCCATCAAATTATTAAGGTCAGAGGGAAGCCTAATGAAGTAGTAATTTGAAGACTAGGTTGGATACTTGCATAAGGCATAAAGCATAAAGAGAGTTAAAGGCTATTAAATATGTATTTAATTGGGCAATCATATCCTTTAGTACCATTAAATTTTCTTTAAAAACTTTCAGAAGAATTTTAGTGACAGCAGATGGTAACTAGCTCCCTTGCCAAGATTACAAATAAGGCAGAAACATTCTTATCAGATAAGAGGCACCTGCAAACATGTCTTTTTTAAAATGAATTTTTGAAATTAGTCAAACTTTTTATGGTTTGAATAATTGTGAATAGTGAGGAAGTGGGAAGAGAAGTTAGGTAAAAAGAAGTCAGGTCTTTTACTTAAAAGTTTCATGTTGTTGAAATACTTTCAGAGCAGAAAGTGGGATTTCTTAATACTCCACGGCATCGTCAGCATCCCTACCATCCTTGAGAATGGAACATTCCATTCTTTTCAGCAGTGTTGGATAACTACTTTAATCAGAATGCTAGTAGTAATCCTGAATGGAAAGATCTGATGGACAGAACTAAATAAATAGAAAAAATGGAGAGCATCTTTTATAGATATGTATTTTATACTTTATATGTTTATATGCTATATGTTTGCTAAGATATAGCTACAAAGCATTTCAAACTTACTAGGTTGGCCAACATATGGTAAATTTAAAATAATCCAATCATTTTAAACCTTATGAAAAAATTCACAATCAAGAAAGCAACCCATATCTTTCCTCAAAATCAAAAGCAAGGCAAAAAAAAAATCTATATAATTTATGATGCCACACTTTTACAATTGATCAAAAGAATGCCAGTGTACAATGCACTGTTCAGAGAAGAAAAAGTCCTAACCAAGTAAAACATATAATTTCAACACACTGTCTTACATGATCCTTACCATGCTCTCAAAACTGAATGATGTTTTCCTAATGGTAACCAAAGTTGATTCTTACATTTCATGAAACATAATACCCACTCTGATGGCATTTCAAGAATCCACTACTTGGAAAAAAATGTTTTGGGGGCTGGGGAGAGTGAATAGTGAGGAAGTGGGAAGAGAGGTTAGGACAATGTCCAAAATGAAACATTTGGATAGAGATAAAGCAGGGGGAAGATGATTTAGAAAACTGTTGTATGTGGAATAGTTTTATTTTTTGATAGTTTATTCTTGTAATTGCAGAGGGGCCATGTCGTCTTACCTCCACATGGGGATCTGACAGCACACGGTATCCTATCAATAATACACAGAATTTAAAAGAACGATTGCATTTTTTTTAAAAAAAGATTAACCATTTAACTAGAAATATTTGAAATAGTAGCAACCTGGAGATCTCTGTTCAGATTAAAATAGCCTCAAGTGATCAGATGACTAATAAACTTGTTTTGCAGTAGTGTGGCGAGAGTTTCTCCATAATTTGAAAATCAAAATTAACTACATGTTGTAATTCCCCATTCATCACTTTCTGGGGACCTAATTTGTGAAATATTAAACTCCAGGAAATATTTAACGGAGAAATGATTGAACAAAACTTATTTACTTATGAGCTAAAAGGCCGTTCATATTTCATGCTTAAAAAAACACTGAAGTAATGACATTGATCAATTTTATGCCTATTATATTGTCAATGACTTTATATAGAATAACTTGGGACTAAAAAGACAATATTTAAAAACTATCATTCTTAATGCTTTTAGTAAAATCATTCTATTGAAGTGATAAAGGATTAAAATAGTATGACAAAGAGATAATTTAAGAAACAATTTTGATAGTGTAATAATGATTAAATTAGAATTCACAAAAATAGATTTTTGCTTATATTTAGATGTTGCTATCACTGCTTACTTAAGAGTCTGAATTTGGGGCTTTGATTCATGAAGATATCATATGATATGTTGCAGAATATATTTTCTCTAGCAAATTTTACTCATCTCTCCATCCATTAAACAGTGTTTCTCTCAAAAGCAAGATAGACTGGTGACGAAAGTCGACAAGTGAAAAAATGCACTGTAGTCAATATCCAAACCAGACACACTTTCATTCAAAATTCATATTACAAAATGTATAGTAGCATGAACAACTTTTCTGTCTTACAGTTAACCTGTTATTTTCCCAGTTAGTTATATAATCATCAAGAGTGTGTCATAATTTCAGAGAATGGCTCAACAACCAAGATATGAGCAATGGCTACTGTATTCATCATTTTTCAGTTTGTCACCATTAAAATAGTTTATCTTGTGTTCTTATTCCTTTATTTCAAACATCTTTATGAAATATTTTAAAAATTTTTATAGATTGTGCAATGGGAGCTTGGTAATTATTATGCATACAATGGCTTGTCAAAACCTGGATCTATCTGGAATCTAAGCAATTAAAAATGAATTAATAGATGGCATCAAATAACAAGGATACCATAATGGCATCTGATGTTGCTCACAATAGTATTCTGGCATAATATGAACCTACAATGTCTTCCTAATAACCAAATAATATATTATACTTAGCAAACTATCAGGTATTTAACTCTTCGACACCGATCATTAATGTATAACACATAGAAAGAACGGTTCAAAAATGTCCAGTCAACCATAAGAGCTTATTCTCCAAACACAGGATAAATGATGGTTTGGAGACAATCAGATTTATTATCTAATACTCCTGACATCTACTCTCAGACATGGATTGGCATATAGCATAATAGCAGGAGACAAGTTCCATTCAGTATCTTACAGCTTTGTATAGATTTACTTAGTCTCTATTTCTTCGGTTTTTTCCCTGTAAAATGGGTATATTAATACCGGCCTCTGTACCTCAAGTGGCTATATAGGGTCCCTAGCAAATAACTCAAGTTAAAGTGTGGTGCAATTGTAAGATACTGTGGTTATTATGGCAAACACAACCTTTACTTTTGTTAGCAGATAATCTAGAAGTCAGAAGCTAACTCTTATCAAGTAGCAAAGGCTGAGTGGGAAATGATCTTAAAACTGGATTGAGGATTCTTTATGTAACATCCTCTGAAAACATTTCTGGTTGAGAACTGTTGAATGAGGATTGCATTCCATGTTTATCTTAAGTAAATGCAACTTAGTCAACTCTAGGAGCTGTATATGAATCCAAGTAGATAATAAAGTTAGTGAGTATTTTTTCATCCATAACGCCTTGGTGGTCGTGGTTCAGTTGCTAAGTTGTGTCTGACTCTTGTCACGTTATGGACTGTAGCCCACCGGGCTCCTCTGTCTCTAGGATTTTCCAGGCAAGAATACTGGAATGGGTTGCCATTTCCTTCTTCAGGGGACCTTCCTGAACCCTGCTGGAACCCACACCTCCTGCATTGCAGGCAGATCCTTTTCCATAACCCAATAAGTATCTTTCCTGTTTAAAATGTTGTTTCTTTTATAAAAGGAAACAAGAAACTAGTTTGTAACAAAGTAGAGATAAACGGTATACCAGTTGCCTGAGGGAAACCGGGATTACTGATATAGCTTTATCTCCATTATCTGAGGATCAGTCATGGTTCCTTATACTTGATAATATTTAACACTGCAAATGATTTTTTCTTTTTTGCAAGAAACTTTTCCACCAAAANAAAGGAAACAAGAAACTAGTTTGTAACAAAGTAGAGATAAACGGTATACCAGTTGCCTGAGGGAAACCGGGATTACTGATATAGCTTTATCTCCATTATCTGAGGATCAGTCATGGTTCCTTATACTTGATAATATTTAACACTGCAAATGATTTTTTCTTTTTTGCAAGAAACTTTTCCACCAAAACATTCAAGAGACAGCTTTAAAATTTTTGAAAAATAGTTCTTGCACCTCAATTTTCTATCATTGGTTAAGACTTTAAAGTTTAGGATAGTGAAGCTATTTAACTCTAAGGACAAAATGGATACCCTTAAATACTTTAATTGTCTCTTGAAGAATAAAGAGGAAAGACTGTTTCTTTCTAGAATACCTCTACTACCTTATTTTTCATTTAAACAACTTTTTCCTAGTCTCTACTTGAGAAAACTTTTCCCCCCAGAGATTTCCCAAACAATGAGTATGTGAACATCCAATCTGACCTTGAATTTCTGGATTTTTAAACAAATCTCTCTCTTTACCCTCTTATCCCTTCCCCATTCTCAAAATAACCCAATAAGCCCCACGCTTACACCTGCCAAGAGAATCTGTCTCCTCAGAGAACGCAAGGGGTCGCCCCTCTCCCATAATTGCACCAGCAAACCCCAGTAGCAAAGGCAAGACTCAAGCGTGAAGGAGCAAGGAGCATCCCCTGCTAGGGGAATTCTCTCCCGGCCCCACACCCATAGCACAATCGGAATTTCAACACAGTTCCACCCACCCCGTCTTTCATCCCCGCTGCACAACAAGAGGGCGCCTTTGACTTGGCCTTGAGACGATGAAGGCAGATCAAAAAGCAGCTCGTCTTTAGACTCTGTAAATCCTCTACAGTTCAAGCCCAGAGGTGCATCATCCCCCTCTGCTCCCAGAAGACTTGGGGTAGCACCACTGGGCAGCTTCCTGCACCGCAGTCCTCGCTGGGGAAGTGAGAACCAATGGGTGGTCAGCTTTCCTGCGGGCGCTTTCATCGCAAACAGCCCTCCCCCACCCCCCACCCCGGAGTCGGAGACAACTCTGACACGCAAGACCCTGTCCTTCCCCTGCAGTTGTGGGGCTCCTGGCCCTGGGCTCCTCGGTAGGGTGAAAAAGGGTGTGAGCCATGGGCGCCGGGTGGGGTACTGGTTGGAAGATGGAATGGGAAGGCAAGAGGCTGCACTTGTGCCTAGCATCTCTCTTACTCGCCATCGATCTGCGCGAGAGACTCAGTGCCCTCGAGCCGGACTCTGCAAGAAGGGGACTCGGGGACTGCCAGGAACCAGGGCAAGGCTCGAGTCCCAAGCCATTTGTTTCGTGAGGCAGCCGCAAGGCTCGAGTGGAAGGGTAGGTGGAAGAGTTTTGAAGACTACAACCATTCGGAGGCCAAGAAAAATAAATCGGATGCCCTGACATGTTTAGATTAGGCCCTCCTGCCCCTTGCTACTCGATCCTAGAGGCAGTGAGGCTGGGCAGGAGCCCCTGCAGCTTTGGCTCAGCTATGTTTTTTAAAGACAATTTTCAGGTGAATCAGACCTTGTCTGCTTTAGGCAAGCGGCACAAAGGGGGCTTTCAGGGGACCCTCACCTCCAGGGACAGGGCACAAGTAGCGGCGGAGAAGCGATTACTAAATCTCCATCTCACACAAGCCCATGCTGTGTCTTCTGCGCTGTTACCCATGCTTACCCCGAGGGGCTTCGCGGGCCAGCGCTGGGAGCTGGCTCTGCGCACCGGAGCAGGCGCCGCCAAGCGTCACTGACGGCCAGGCGGCGGAGGTCTGAGTTGGTCAAGGCAGTGGCATCGTTCTCTGCGTCCCAGGAAGCTTTCTCCCTCCGGGTCCCCGCCAGCGCTCCCTACACTGGAGCCCGGGTCGCTCCAGCTCTATCTGAGAAGAAGGGACTCCCCACTTCTGCACAGAAGCCAGAGCTCCCAGCGCGCCAGGCTTCCCGAGAGCAAGGAGAGGTGCCTTTCTTGGGTTTGTCTCATCTAAGACTCCACCTTGAAACAGACCAAGCCGCGATGGGGGTGCCCTTAGGGATACCCGTTTCGTCCCAGCTATGGCACAGTCCTAGAAAGGCTACACCAGCCAACCTTCCGAGTAACTGGAGTCAGGATAAGGGGAAGCGAGGAGGCGAGCCAGAGTCTTTGGGGGAACCCCATCCTCGGTATGTGTCTGCCCCCCGGGGACCCACTTGAAAGGGCCTGCGACGGTAAAAGCCCTCCCGGGTGACAGGCAAGATTGTCACTGGAAACCTGGCACCCTTGGCTCCCAGTGGCTGGCTCCGCATCTCTTCGCGATCCCCCGAGGGGTACGCCGAGCGGCTCCGCCAGCTCGCAGGCAAGCGAACCCAGAGCGCCCGGCGCGCCCTACCGTTCCACTCGCGCGTGGTTGAGGGTAGCGGCCGGGCAGGCGCTGGCTCTCGGTTTCCAGAGGGGCGGGAGAGCTCTTCGTGCCCCCTGCGCCGAGGGAGGACCCCGCGAGGTCTCCCCACGCGAGGCGGCGACGCAAGGTGAGCGGGCGCCGCGGCCGCGCCTCCCCCGGCGGGCACTCAGTGGGTCAGGGGCATCCCGCCAGCTGGGCGTCCGCGACGCCTGGGGGCTGGAGGCTCCTGTCCCAGTCTTGGGAGGAAAGCACACATCCCCCGAGCTGGTCTTAACGAAGGAGCGAACTTTTCCGCTAACCTGCGGTTATGGGGGCGCCGGAGGCACAGGAGCGCCGGGTCCGCCGGACTATGGCACCCAGGAAGATGCGGGGCAAGAGAGGAGCGGCCGAAAGGAAGGCGTGAAACACCGGAGCCTAAACTGTTACCTCCTCTCCAGGCGTGGGGTGTGGGTGGGAGGACTGCCGCCGCTGTGAGCCGACTCAAGTCAAGGAAAAGCGACCCGACAGGTGAACGCGGCGGGAGGGAGCAAATGCGTAAAAAAGCCTGCACTTACTTCTTCGCTGGCGCCTTCCCCGGGAGGCGTTTTGGCTGCCGATGTATTCCATAAAGTTCAAAATGATAAAAAACCAAGAAATCAGTCGCAAGTGCATAGTAACCCAATAATGTTTCCCTTCCTTTGCTCCTTTTTTTTTTTTCTTTTGATTGTTAATTAAGATTGACTGTTTCAGAAATACACGTAGGTGTTAGGCGTATGGAGAGAGCAAGCGCTAACCCCAGCTGCGGACAACTTCTCCACTCAGATCCGACAGGCGAGCCGGGATGGCAAACGCAGCGGGGTCGGGTGCTCAGGGAAACCAACTATTGTACTTTCAAACTGTCCGAGCCCTGAGCTGCGGGGGCTCCCGTGCGGTGGCTGTCAATGCCGCGAGTGAGGGTTCCAGAAGCAGCGAGCGGCCTCGCCAGGGTGGCCGCAGGTAGCATGGTGCGCCGCGGCTGCGCGGGATCCGGGCGGACGGTGGCGACGGTGGCGGCCCCTCGGGCTTTAGAGGTGGCGGAGGCAGCGGCGGGGGTCCCGGGAGCGGAGGGGAGCGGGCGCCGTGGGCACCGCGGCCATGGCCAAGGGGCGGCGGAGAGACCCCGAGCTGCTTCTGCCGTTCGCAAGCGGGAGCGGCTCCACTGGTGGAGGGAGAGAAGGAGGGAGGCCGCGAGGGAGGGACAGGGCGAGGGAGGGGGAGGGGNAAGGCCAGGCTTTTCATTTTTTTAAATATAAATTTATTTATTTTAATTGGAGGTTAATTACTTTACAATATTGTATTGGTTTTTCCATACATCAACATGACATTAAGTCATTATTTAATTTTTATTTATTACCAGTTCTTATTATAAAACTAATGCATATTCATGTGAAATTTTTCAAAAATGTAGAAAAGGGGAAAAAAATGGTAATCACATGTAGTCTCAGGACCCAGAGAGAATCAATGGGGAATTTTCCTTTCCGACTGTGTATTGTGCATTGCACTGTATTCCTAGATCCTACTTCTATCATTTAACACATCATAAACTCTTTCCCAGGCTGGTAAGAATTCACTGAAAATATATTTAATGGCACTATACTATTTTATCACACATATAGTTTTTTTCACTTTAATGCAAAATATTTTAACTAGTCTTCTTGCTGAACAGAAGGCCTATTTTAATTTTTTCTTGGTATTTCAAATTGTGCTGCAATTATTATCTTTGCTCTGAAATTCTAAACCTATCCTGAAGAACTAGCAATAACATTTCTTTTCTTTTTTTTTTTTTAGCAATTTAGGAATTCGTATGTCCAATTTTTCCATGCTCATCTATACTCCCCACTGCCTATGGGCTCTGTTTGGGACTCCTATGTGCCCCCAGGATAAAGTCCAATGGCCATAGCGAGGTGTTCCAGGGCCTTTACAAGCCTGGTTCTGCATCCAGCCTCACCTTCTGCAGCTGCTCACTGCTTCTGCATACTGGCTTTTCTCCACATACAGCTTTTCCCATTGCCACTTTATTCTCTGCCTGTAACACCCTTCCTGCCTGAGGAAACCCTCTTCAACCATCTGTGCCTCCAGAATGACTTGGTTGCTGTGGTGTGAGGCCTTGAGTACCTTTTACCACCCTTATCTCAATGTCCTGTATTGTAACTCTAATCCATCACTCTTCTTCGCTCCTGAATGCCTCGTGGGTGGGGACTGTGTCCGTCTTGCTCACTTCTTTACCCGTCACACCTAACAGAGTGCCTGGCACATGGTACAGAACACAGGTGTTTGTTCAAAGAATGGCCACCGAGTGGCTAGAAATTTACTCAAGTGGCTGAAACTTGATTGTCTTAGGTCAGTGGCACCACTTCCTGGACAGAAATAGCTGTGGCAGGAGCCACATCTGAGTTCAACCACATTAGACATGACCTCCACTGTGTCCTCCTTAGAGCAAGCCACCACCATCCTTACCTCGATTAACATGGCAACCTGCTAACTGGTCCCCTGTTTTCATTCCTCTCCACTTCCCCCTCTAATCAGTAGGCAGAATAAAGCTATTAACATGGCAAAATCTTGTTAACTCCCTATTCAAATCCTTCCAACTGGGTCTCATCACACATGGACTAAAACCCAGGACATTCGATACCTCCTACACTGTTGGTAAACCACAGTGGAAAGCAGTATGGAAGCTTTCATAAAACTAAAAATTAGAACTACCATGAGACCCAACAAGTCCAACTCCAGCATAAATATCTGAAAAAGAAAACCAGTAATTCAAAAAGACATGTACCCCAATGTTCATAGCAGTTTATTTATAATCGCTAAGATTTGAAGGCAACCTAAGTTTCCATTAACAGATGAATAAGGAAAAATAAGGAAGATATGGAATATATACATATACACACATATGCATACTATGGTCTACTACTCAGCCATAAAGAAAGAACAAAATTTTGTATTAGCAGCAGTGTGGATGGACTTTGAAGGTATTATACTAAGTGAAATAATTCAGACAGATAAAATATATGATATCACTTACATGTGGAATCTAAAAAAATACAAGAAACTAGTGAATGTAACAGAAAAAGAAGCTCATTCATACACAGAGAACAAATTAGTAGCTGCCAGAGGGGAGAGAAGGGGGAGGGGCAAAATAGGGGTAGATGATTAAGAGGTACAGATTATTATGTGTGAAGTAAACTATAAAGATATACTGTACAACAGAGGGAATGTAGCCAATCTATTATAATAAATAATAATAATCAATGGACCACTGAAGAAATAAAAAAAACACACAAAACCTAGAGACAAAAGCACACTGACCCAAAGCCTACAGGATGCTGCGAATGTATTCCTAAGCAGAAGGTTAAAGACAGTATTACAAGGGAAACAAGAAAATTCATACAGACAACCTAACTTTACACCCAGGGCAACTAGAAAAAGAACAAACAACCCAGTTAGAAGAAGCAAAGAGATCATGAAGATCAGAGAAGAAATAAAGGAAATACAGATGCAGAAAACAATAGAAAAGATCAATGAAGCGAAAAGCTGGTTCTTTGAAAAGAAACAAAGTTGATAAACCTTTAGCCAAACTCATCAAGAAAGCAGGGGAGAGGGCACAAATCAATAAAATTAGAAAAGAAAAAGTTCTAACCGATTCCACAGACGTACAAAGGAGCGTTAGACTATTACAAGCAACTGTATGTCAATAAAATGGACAGCCGAGAAGAAATAGACAACTTCTTACAAAAGTATAACCTTTCAAGGCTGAACTAGGAAGAAATAGAAAATGTGAACAGAGTAGTCACAAGCACTGAAATCAAAACTGTGGTTTTAAAACTTCCAATAGGAACTTCAATGGTGGTACAGTAGATAAGAATCCACTTGCCAGTGCAGGGGATGGGTTTGATCCCTGGTCCAGGAAGCTTCCATGTCCCAGGGAACAGCTAAGGCCCTGCACCGCAACTACTGAACCTGCCTTCTAGAGCCTGAGAGCCAAAGGTACTGAAGCCTGCTAGCCTAGAGCCTGTGTCCCCCAACAAGAGAAGCCACTGAAGTACCACAGTGAAGAACAGCCCCCGCTCACCACCAATATAGAAAGTCTGCCTGTAGCAATGAACCCAGCATAACCAATAAATGTTGATTTGAAAAAAAAAAAATGTCTGTTTGGGAATAAGCCAGCCAATGCAGGGGACACGAGTTTGATCCCCGGTCCAGGAAGATTCCACACGCCATGGAGCGACTAAGCCTGTGCGTCACCACCACTGAGCTCGTGTGCTGCAACTGCTGAAGCCCAGGCACCTAAACCTGTGCTCTGCAGCGAGAGAAGCCCCCACAACGAGAAGCCTGGGTGCCACAACTAGAGAAGACCCTCATCCAGCAACCAAGACCTAGTGCAACCGAGAAAAGGAAAAACTTCCAACAAACAAAGTCCAGGAACAGATGGCTTCACAGGCAAGTTCTAGCAAACATTTAGAGAAGAGTTAACACCTATCCTTCTGAAACCATTCCAAAGGACTGCAAAGGCAGGACACTCCCTGACTCATTCTAAGAGGTTACACTGACACCAAAATAACACACAAATAAGAAAATTACAGGCCAACGTCTCTGATGAACATAGATGCAAAAATCTTCAACAGAACAATGGCAAGTCGAATCCAACAATACCTTAACTGATTTTCGACCAGGGAATTTTTGCAGAAATGTATGCCTCAGGCTGGAAATTTTTATTTTGGCCAGCCAAAAATTAATTATTTCACTAACACTGTGCAGGTTATCACCTTCAATGGTTACACTTGACACACTTGTAAAGTCTTAATCTTCATGAAACATTGCCCTTAATTCACTGTTTTGCAGAAGCAAAGAAACATTCTCCAGCACCATGAGTTTCATTTTCACTTCCCATATCAGAATCAATCACTAAGGCTTTTTGTCTTTTTGTTGGTCTAATATTCACACTGTCTGAATCAGAACTATATTCTGAACATCTATCATCTTCAGCTTTTATTTTTTAAGTTTAGTATAGGGAACAACTATCATCTTTTGAGACACTAGTATATATGATGCTTGGACAATCAGAAAATATCTGCATAAAATTCACTGAAAAATTTTTCTTTACTCATTTCATGATGCATCACTTTTGAAAATTTTACATTTATAATATACACAAAATTGGAACAAAAAACTAATGCAACAAAATGTGAATGATAATGACCATCACAAGTTGTATAACAAACCTTTGATCAGTTTTAAACTCTTAACAACTTTGCATCGTGTTGTTAATTGTATCGCTGTATAAAAACATATTGATACATCTCCAGTCAATAATGTTCAGGTAACAAAAGATGTATTAATACATCTGCAATAATGTGTTAAAAGGAACATTCATCAAGATAAAGGGTGATTTATCCCAAGGATGCAAGGATTCCTCAATATCCACAAATCAATCAGTGTGATTCACCACATTAGTAAACTGAAGAATAAAAACTATAATCATTTCCATGGATGCTGTAAAGCTTTTGACAAAATTCAGCACCCATTTATGATAAAAGCTCTCCAGAAAGTGGAAACAGAGGAAACGGACTTGAACATAATATAGGTCACATATGACAAACCCGCAACCAACATTCTCAACAGCGAAAAACTAAAAACATTCCCTCTGAGATGAGGAATGAGAGACAAAGGTGTCCACTGTTTGGGGGCTGTGAAGTACTTACTGTGGCCTCTTCCTTTATTTAACTGAACGCTAATGTCTGTAAGAGTTGCCGCAACAATAAACAAGAACGTCACCTTTTGGCTCCGGCCGAGTGTCTTCGTGTTTCAGGGGAGGAACAAGACAAAGTGGGGGAAAGATGTCATCATCCCAAAAGGCCAACTCCTACCCATCACGTGGGGCCTGCACAGTGCCTAGAGCCCATTGCCTAACCGGGCAGTTTCTGTGAATCCACTCAGCTAGAAAACACAAGCGGCTGCGTCAGCTGTTAGAGCAGAAAGTCCACTGTCTCGTTGGCCTCCTGGGAGCACACTGAATGGGACACAGGAACCCTCTGGGCTTCTCAGTGAGGGAAGGGGAGTAGAAGTGAATCACCTTCCCCAAGAAATCTCCAGGGAGGGGAGGTAGCCCTGCTTAAGTGGACCGCCAAAGGAAAAGTTCCCTGTCCCATCTCCCTCAAATCCACTGGCTCAGGGTTCTCCTGAGCTCTTGGCAATTCTGCTTTTTGAAGTTTGCTGGGCATGACACACCTTCTGCCAGTGGTGGGTTGGGGGCACCCAGTGCACCAACACAGAGTATCTAGCCCTGTTTCTAAAGTAAAAAATGCCCGTGATATTTTTTCTCTGTGGACACCACTTTCTGCAGAGCCCAGTCCCAGCCCTTGATGGTCTGTTAGTCGGGGCTGCTGCAATGCAAGCCTTTGGGGATGGAACTGTGCCTTGTACCAGAGGTCCTGGGGTAGCCTCCTGCAACCTGGCCTCAGGGGCCCCCGCCCAACCTTTGTCCCCTCTCACAAAGGCAGATCTCATCACACAGAGATGTCCACTATACAGGAAAGTGGAAAGAAAACACATCTCACTGATGTGTGAAGAAGTCACAACTTGGAGAATAAGAAATAGCCCGTCTTTCTGCACCTTCTATGTGCCAGGCACTGTTTTCAGCACTTTACAGATTAACTCAGTTAATCCCCACAGCGTCCTCAGGAGGCAGATTCCACTAGGTGCCCAACTTCTAGATGAGGAAACAGGCACAGAGAATTTGAGGACTTCTGTTTATTTTTCCAGCTGCTCCAACTGTGTTAGGACTCCCGTTCTGTCACAGCTGATGAACTCAGCATTATGCTTTTTTCACTCTTGGTTCTTACAGTTTTCTTTCCAGGTTCCTATCTTTTGTAAACCTCAATGGCTATTCAGTCAAAGCTTCCCCACCTCTTAAAGACTTAAACATAAGACATGACACCATAAAATCCAGAGAACATAAGCAGAACATTCTCTGAACTCAGTCGTACTAGTATGTTCTTAGGTCAGTTTCCCAAGGCAACAGAAATAAAAGCAAAAATAAACGAATGGGACCTAATACACTTACAAGCTTAAAACAAAAACACAACCTACAGAATTGGATAAAATATTTGCAAATAATGCAACAAACAAGGGCTTAATTTCCAAAATATACAAACAGCTCATACAAGTCAACTAGAATACAACAAAAAATAAAACCCCTAAAACTGTATTCAAAAATGGGCAGAAGACCTAAACCTCACAAGAAAAAATATAGATGGCCAATAGGCATATAACAAGCTGCTCAACATCACTAATTATTAGAGAACTACCAATCAAAACTACAGTGAGGTACAACCTCACACCAGTCAGAATGGCCATCATTAAAAAGTCTGCAAACGACAAAGTCTGGAGAAGGTGTATAGAAAAGGGAACCCTCCTACACTGTTGGTGGGAATATAAGTTGATGCAGCCACTGTGGAGAACAGCATGGAAGTTACTCAGAAAACTAAAAACAGAATTACCATATGATCCAGATATCCTATTCCTGGGCATAAGTACAGACAAAAACTATAATTCAGAAAGATACATGCATCTTTATGTTCATAGCAGCAATAGTCACAATAGCCAAGAAACGGAAACAATCTAAATACCCGTGAACAGATGAGTGAATAAAGACGATATGGGATACATACACTGTGGAATACTACATAGTCATAAAAAAAATCAAGTAATGCCATTTGCAGCAACATGGGTGCAACCAGAGATTATCTTACTAAGTGAAGTAAGTTAGAAAGACATACCGTATAATATCATTTATACATGGAATCCAAAATAAGACACAAATGATCCTATCTATGAAACAGAAACAGAGTCACTGACATAGAGAACAACTGCTGGTTGCCAAGGGGGATGGAGTTGGAGGAGGAATGGAGTGGGAGGCTCGGGCTAGCAGATATAGTTTCTATATACAGAATGGATAAACAAGGCCCTACTGTATAGCACAGAGGACTGTATTCAGTATCCTGTGATAAACCATAATGGAAACAATTAAAAAAAACAATGTAATGTATGTACACCTGATTCACTTTGCCATACAGTAGTAATTAACACAACATTGCAAACAGAATATGCTCCAATTAAAAAAAAAAAAAAAAAACTGCCCCACCTGCAGGCTAGACTCTGCTCCAAGTGCTGGGGGCAAGGCTTAGCGTCCCCTTCTCCCTCCCTCTCTGCACAAACCCTTTAAAAAGGAATTAGAATGAAACTTCTAGGTTAGATATAATTGGTTAATGTCCTTTAAAGCCCTATAATTATCACCTTTGGAATTCTCTTTTCTAAGCAGAAACCATTTGGATCTCTAGTTGGGGTGAGAAGGAGGACTGTTGGATGATAATAAAAGCCAGGCAGAAAAATAAAGCACAGAAAAAAACAAAAAGCAGGGACTCCAGCAGATATTTGTGCACCCAGGTTCATAGAAGCTTTATACACAGTAGGCAGAGTGGAAGCAACTCAAGTATCTATCAAGGGATAAATGAGTAAACACAATGTGGATACATATAAAATGGAATATTATACAGCCTTATTAGGGAAGCAAATTCTGACACATGTACAACATGGACAAAGCTTAAACAAGTGACAAATATTATATGAATCCACTTTAGCGAGCTACTTAGACTAGATAAATTCATAGACACAGGAAGAATGGTAGTTGCTAAGGGATGAGGGAAAGCAGATTGGGGAGTTACTGGTTAATGGATATGGAATTTCAGTTTAGAAGATGGAGGATGTTCTCGACATGGGTGGTCGTTATAGTTGCACATTAATGGAAACATACTTAATGCTAGAACACTTTACACTTAAAAAAGTTATAGGTAAATTTCATATTATGTATATTTTACCAAATTTTTCTATATGAAAATACACAAACATGGACTGAGTTTGGAGGTGTCATTTTATACGAGATAAAATTAGATAATTTTAGTTAGATAAAATTAGATAATTTTAGTTAGATAAAATTAGTTAGATAAAATTCTTTAGTTAGAGAAGGCTTCACTGAGGGAAAGTAAGGGGGGCCCTGTGGATGTCTAGGGATGAGGGTTCCGATCTGCCGGGGACAGCACACAGAGGCCTGAGGGAGAGCTGGGGGCCAGTGAGAGGCAGCAAGCGGCTGGAGATGAAGGCAGCGGGGTGGGGTGTGATAGTGGCAAATATAGGTGGTGGCGAGAACTCTGGTGATTCATACATGCATACACACACACACACACACACACACCTTGAGTGGTTTTGTTTCCACTCAAACACACACTTCCATCACGCTCAGCTCACACTTCTCATCAGCTCCTCTGAGCGCTCATCACTAGCAAGAGCTAGGATTTGGCGCCCTCTGTTGACACCACTTTGGAAATGCCAAATCCAGAGGTTAAAATCTCAGTGTTTGCGCAAATGAGGAATCTTAGACACACTTTGCAGGCCCCTTGTTTTCCAAGTGAGTGAAGTCGCTCAGTCGTGTCCGACTCTTTGTGACCCCATGGACTGTAGCCTAACAGGCTCCTCTGTCCGTGGGATTTTCTAGGTAAGAATATTGGAGTGGGTTGCCATTTCCTTCTCCAAATGAGGAAACAAATGTCCTAAACAGGAATAGGACTCAGCGAAAGCCATACAGTGAGTAGTCAGCCAGAACGTCACTCCCTGGCTCCCAGGCTACCACTCCTTGCTCTAATCCTAGCTGCTGACCCATGGGGTAAGGGGAGTCTCATCTCCCTACTGGCCAGGCTGGCAAAAGTAGCCTAAGCAGGAAGGTTAGACATCAATTATTAGCTCAGGAGACAAGAAAAGTTTCATGTAGACAACCTAAGGTTACACCTAAAGCAACTCGAGAAAGAACAAACAGAACCCAGTTAGTAGAAGGAAAGAAATCAAAGATCAAACCAGAAATAAATGAAATACAGATGAAGAAAACAGTGCAACAGATCAATGAAATAAAAGTTGATTCTTTGAAAAGATAAAATTGATCCAAGTTTAGCTAGACTCATCAAGAAAAAAAAGGGACAGGACACAAATCAATAAAATCAGAACTGAGAAAAGCTACAATGGATCCACAGAAATACAAAGGCTCCTAAGAGATTACTTCAAGCAACTACATGTCAATAAAACGGACAACCTAGAAAAAATGGACAATTTCCTAGAAAGATACAATCTCCCAAGACTGAACCAGGAAGAAATGAAAATATGAACAGACCCACCAGAAGTACTGATATTGAAACTGTGATTTAAAACCTTCCATCAGGGACTTCGCTGGTGGTCCGGTGGGTAAGAGTCCATCTGCCAGTGTAGGGGACACGGGTTAGATTCCTGGCCCGGGAAGATTCCACATGCCAGGGGACAGCTAAGCCCATGCACCACAACTACTGCACCTGAACTCCAGCCCAGGTGCCTACGGCCTGCGCTCTGCAACAAGAGAAAGCCCTGAAGCCTGCACACGGCAATGAAGAGAAGCCCCCGCTCACCGCAACTAGAAAAANAAATGAGTAAACACAATGTGGATACATATAAAATGGAATATTATACAGCCTTATTAGGGAAGCAAATTCTGACACATGTACAACATGGACAAAGCTTAAACAAGTGACAAATATTATATGAATCCACTTTAGCGAGCTACTTAGACTAGATAAATTCATAGACACAGGAAGAATGGTAGTTGCTAAGGGATGAGGGAAAGCAGATTGGGGAGTTACTGGTTAATGGATATGGAATTTCAGTTTAGAAGATGGAGGATGTTCTCGACATGGGTGGTCGTTATAGTTGCACATTAATGGAAACATACTTAATGCTAGAACACTTTACACTTAAAAAAGTTATAGGTAAATTTCATATTATGTATATTTTACCAAATTTTTCTATATGAAAATACACAAACATGGACTGAGTTTGGAGGTGTCATTTTATACGAGATAAAATTAGATAATTTTAGTTAGATAAAATTAGATAATTTTAGTTAGATAAAATTAGTTAGATAAAATTCTTTAGTTAGAGAAGGCTTCACTGAGGGAAAGTAAGGGGGGCCCTGTGGATGTCTAGGGATGAGGGTTCCGATCTGCCGGGGACAGCACACAGAGGCCTGAGGGAGAGCTGGGGGCCAGTGAGAGGCAGCAAGCGGCTGGAGATGAAGGCAGCGGGGTGGGGTGTGATAGTGGCAAATATAGGTGGTGGCGAGAACTCTGGTGATTCATACATGCATACACACACACACACACACACACACCTTGAGTGGTTTTGTTTCCACTCAAACACACACTTCCATCACGCTCAGCTCACACTTCTCATCAGCTCCTCTGAGCGCTCATCACTAGCAAGAGCTAGGATTTGGCGCCCTCTGTTGACACCACTTTGGAAATGCCAAATCCAGAGGTTAAAATCTCAGTGTTTGCGCAAATGAGGAATCTTAGACACACTTTGCAGGCCCCTTGTTTTCCAAGTGAGTGAAGTCGCTCAGTCGTGTCCGACTCTTTGTGACCCCATGGACTGTAGCCTAACAGGCTCCTCTGTCCGTGGGATTTTCTAGGTAAGAATATTGGAGTGGGTTGCCATTTCCTTCTCCAAATGAGGAAACAAATGTCCTAAACAGGAATAGGACTCAGCGAAAGCCATACAGTGAGTAGTCAGCCAGAACGTCACTCCCTGGCTCCCAGGCTACCACTCCTTGCTCTAATCCTAGCTGCTGACCCATGGGGTAAGGGGAGTCTCATCTCCCTACTGGCCAGGCTGGCAAAAGTAGCCTAAGCAGGAAGGTTAGACATCAATTATTAGCTCAGGAGACAAGAAAAGTTTCATGTAGACAACCTAAGGTTACACCTAAAGCAACTCGAGAAAGAACAAACAGAACCCAGTTAGTAGAAGGAAAGAAATCAAAGATCAAACCAGAAATAAATGAAATACAGATGAAGAAAACAGTGCAACAGATCAATGAAATAAAAGTTGATTCTTTGAAAAGATAAAATTGATCCAAGTTTAGCTAGACTCATCAAGAAAAAAAAGGGACAGGACACAAATCAATAAAATCAGAACTGAGAAAAGCTACAATGGATCCACAGAAATACAAAGGCTCCTAAGAGATTACTTCAAGCAACTACATGTCAATAAAACGGACAACCTAGAAAAAATGGACAATTTCCTAGAAAGATACAATCTCCCAAGACTGAACCAGGAAGAAATGAAAATATGAACAGACCCACCAGAAGTACTGATATTGAAACTGTGATTTAAAACCTTCCATCAGGGACTTCGCTGGTGGTCCGGTGGGTAAGAGTCCATCTGCCAGTGTAGGGGACACGGGTTAGATTCCTGGCCCGGGAAGATTCCACATGCCAGGGGACAGCTAAGCCCATGCACCACAACTACTGCACCTGAACTCCAGCCCAGGTGCCTACGGCCTGCGCTCTGCAACAAGAGAAAGCCCTGAAGCCTGCACACGGCAATGAAGAGAAGCCCCCGCTCACCGCAACTAGAAAAAGGCCCTGCACAGCAACGAAGACCCAGTGCAAGCAAAAACAAATAAATAAAATCAAATTTTTAAAGACTTCCAACAAACAGAAGTCCAGGAGCAGATGGCTTCATGGGCAAATCCTATCAAACATCCAGAGTTAACACCTATCCTTCTGAAGCTATTCCAAAGAACTGTGAGGAAGAAACACTCCCAAACTCATTCTATGAGGCTACCCTGACACCAAAACCTGTTACAGATAACACAAAAAAAGAAGATTACAGGCTGATATCACTGATGAACATAGATGCAAAAATCTTCAACAAAATATTAGCGAACTGAATCCAACAATACATTAACTCATTGACTGGGGGGATTTTTTGCAGAAACTAATGCCTGTGGCTGGCAACTTTTATTTTGACCAGCCAAAAATTAATTGCTATTTCACTAACACTGTGCGGGATATTACGTTCAATGGTTACACCTGACACACCTGTAAAGTTTTTTAATTTTCATGAACTGTCTCAACTCAGGCATCTGCAGAAGCAAAAGAACATTCTCCAGTATCATCAGTTTCATTTTCACTTTCTGTATCGGAATCAATCACTAAGGTTTTTTGTCTTTTTGTTGGTCTAATATTCACATTGTTTGAATCAGGACTATATTCTGAAGAAATATCATGCTCTGAAGCACAAGTATATGTGTTGCTCAGACAATCAGAGACAGTATTTGCATAAAATTCACCGAAAAATTCTTCACTCATAATTTCATGATGCATATTTTGAAAATTTTACATTTATTATATATACAGGATTGGATCAAAAACCTAATGGAGCAAAATGTGAATGGTAACGACAATCATAAGTTGTATAATAAACCCTTGATCAATTTTAAACTCTTAACAACTTTGCATAGTCATGTTAATTGCATCACTCTCTAAAAACATATTGATACTTCTCCAGTCAATAACGTTCAGGTAACAAAAGATGTATTAATACATCTCCAGTCAATAATGTGTTAAAAGGATCATACATTGTGATAACCTGGGACTTAACCCAGGAATGCAAGGATTCTTCAATATCTGCACATCAATCAGTGTGATTCATCACATTAACAAACTGAAGAATAAAAACAAGTATGATCATGTCAATAGATGCAATAAAAGTTTTTGACAAAATTCAACACCTGTTTATGATAAAAGTTCTCCAGAAAGTGGAAATAGAGCATACTTAGCTCAACATAATGAAGGCCACATACAACAAACCCACAGCCAACACCATTCTCAACAGTGAAAAGCAGAAAGTGTTCAGATGTCCACTTTGGCCACTTTTATTCAACATAGTTTTGGAAGTCCTAGTTACAGCAATCAGAGAAGAAAAATAATAATAATAATAAAAGGAATCCAAACTGGAAAAGAAGTAAAACTGTCACTGTTTGCAAACATGCCCAACTCTTTGCGAATCCATGGACAGTAGCCTGCACCAAGCTCCTCCGTCCATGGGATTTTCAAGGCAAGAGTACTGGAGTGGGTTGCCATTTCCTTCTCCAGGGAATCTTCCCAACCCAGGGATAGAACCCAGGTCTCTGGCACTGTAGACAGACAATTTACTATCTGAGCCACCAGGGAAGTCTGATACTATACCTAGGAAATCCTAAAGATGCTACCAGAAATCTACCAGAGCTCATCAATGAATTCAGTAAAGTTGCAGGATGCAAAATTAATACACAGAAATCTCTTGCATTCCTATACACTGACAATGAAACATCAGAAAAAGAAATGAAGGAAACAACCTCATTTACCATTGCATCAAAAAGAATAAAATACCTTTAGGAATAAACCTACCTAACACAAAAGACCGTACTCCAAAAACTACAAGACTCTGAAGAAAGAAATCAAAGATGACACAGATGGAGAGATATACCATGTTCTTAGACTGGAATAATCAATATTGTCAAAATGACTATAATACCCAAGGCAATCTACAGATTCAAGGCAGTCTCTGCCAAATTACCAAGGGCATTTTTCACAGAACTAGAATTTAGTCTTTTTTAATTTGTATGGAGACACAAAAGACTTCAAATAGCCAAAGTAATCCTGAGAAAGAAAATCAGAGCTGGAGGAATCAGGCTCCCTGACTTTAAACCATACAGCAAAGCTACAGTCACCAAAACAGTATGGTACTGGCACAGAAACAGAAATATAGATCAATGGAACAGGCTAGAAAGCCCAGAAATAAACCCATGCTCCCATGGTTGATTAATCTATGACAAAGGAGGCAAGAATATATAACAGAGAACTGACAGTCTTTTCAACAAGTGGTGCTGGGAAAACTGGACAGCTACACATGAAAAAGTGAAATCATAACATTCTCTAACCTAAACATAAGGCCAGACACTATAAAATTCTTAGGGGAAAACACAGGCAGAACACTCTCTGACAGAAATTGCAGCAATATCTTTTCCACCTCTGAGAGTAATGAAAATAAAAACAAAAACAAACGAGACCTAATTAAACTTAAAAGCTTCTACACAGCAAAGGAAACCATAAACAAAACAAAAAGACAACCCACAGAATGGTAGAAAATATTTGCAAATGATGCAACCAATAAGGGATTGATCTGCAAAATTTATAAACACCTCACTCAGCTCTATGACAAAAAAAAAAAAAAAATCAAAAAATGGGCATATCGAAACAGACATTTCTCCAAAGAAGGCATACAGATGGCCAAAAAGCACATGAAAAGACATTGAACATCACTAATTATTAAAGAAATGCAAATCTAAACTACAGTGAGGTATCACCTTATACCAGTTAGAATGGTCATCATCAAAAAGTCTACAAATAAATGCTAGAGATCAAATGGGGCAGGAGCCTACGTTTCTTGCCCCTCTCCCAGCCCATGTCCTCTGCCTGCCTGTTGCCTGTGAACAACTTTAGTCAAATAATAAGTTTAATCTGAGCAATAAGAACACACAAAAACAAAGGAAAACAGTCAGAGGAGACCACATGATAATAGTGTAGTCATGATTTGATGGACGCGAGTCTGGGTGAACTCCGGGAGGCCTGCGTGCTGCAGTCCACGGGACCACAAAGAGTCAGACACAACTGAGGGACTGAACCGAACTAAGCATAGTCAAGGACCTTTCGTTCTTTCTCAAGGGCTTTAGCTACTATTCTGAGCCATATCCTGTGAGCTGTCTTTTACACATTCTGAAACCCCAGGTGGAGAAGTTAACTACATAATGACCAGACTGTACCCATGATGTGAGCTGCCACAATTCCAAGAACTGGCCTCAAAGAAACGGAAACAAACCANTCAAGGGCTTTAGCTACTATTCTGAGCCATATCCTGTGAGCTGTCTTTTACACATTCTGAAACCCCAGGTGGAGAAGTTAACTACATAATGACCAGACTGTACCCATGATGTGAGCTGCCACAATTCCAAGAACTGGCCTCAAAGAAACGGAAACAAACCAAACCTGGAACTGAAGATTAACTGTATCTAAAACAACCAAGATGGCACTGGTCAGACCACCGAAGACAAATTTGAAGATCACTGTCAGAGATGATTGTGCTGTTTCAGCATGTAGCCCCCTCTTTCTGTCTATTAAAGCTCTTGCCCCCTGGTTGCCAGTCGGGAGGAGTCAGCTTTTGGACAGCTGTCTGCCCTCCCCCTTAGTTGCTGGCATCTGAAATAAAGCACACTTTCCTTTCCACCAACCTGGCCTGTTTATTGGCTTTTGAGCAGCGAGCAGCCGGACCCCTCACCTTTCAGTAACAGAAAGGGCATGGAGAAAAGAGAATTCTCTTGCACTGCTGGCGGGAATGTAAACTGGTGCAGCCATTATGGACAACAGTATGGAGATTCCTTCAAGAACTAAAAACATAGCTACTATATGACCCGGCAATCCCACTCCTGGGCGTATATCTAGAGAAAACCATAATCGAAAGGGCACCCCCATGTTCCTTGCAGCACAATCTGTGCTGTGCTCAGTTGCTCCAGTCGTCTCCAACTCTTTGCGACCCCATGGACTGTAGCCCTTCAGGCTCCTCCACCCATGGAATTCTCCAGGCAAGAATACTGGAGGGCATAGTCATTTCCTCCTCCAGAGGATCATCCTGACCTAGGGCTCAAACCCATGTCTCTTGCTTCTCCTGCATTAGCAGGCAGATACTTTACCACTAGAACTACCTGTGACTATTCTTTGTCATAATAGCTTAAATATTCATCAACAGAGAAATGGATGAAGAATATTTGGTACATATATACAATGGAGTATTGCTCAGCCATTAAAAGCACAAAATCATGTCATCTGCGGCAACATGGATGGACCTAGAGACCATCACACTAAGTCAGTCAGGTGGAGAAAGACAAATATCATATGACACCTCATGTGAAATTAAAAAAAAAATGATATAAATGAATTATTTATAAAACAGAAACAGTCTTACAGACGTCGAAAACAAAGTTATGGTTACCAAAGGGGAAACATGGAGGGGAGGGATGAATCAGTAACTTGCAACGAACACACACAGTCACAACTATAATGTATAAGATAGATAACCAGCAGGGACCTATGGCACAGCACAGGGAGTGCTACTCAACACTCTGCAATGACCTATAAAAGAATTAAAAAATGAATATATGTATGTGTATAACTGAATCACTTTGCTATACATCTGAAACTAACACAACATTGCAAGTCAATTAATCAATTTATACATCAATTAAAAACAGATTAAAAAATATGTATAACTGAATCACTTTGCTATATACCTGAAACTAACACTTCAAATCTATTTATCAATTTATATGTCAATGAAGAAACAAAGACAAAAAACTACTTAGTTTACTTTCAAGTTTCTGAAATCTGGAGAGATTAGACAGACATTCCCAAAATTTAATTATTCTTACAGTTCAGTTCAGTCGCTCAGTCGTGTCCAACTCCTTGCAACCCCATGAATCGCAGCATGCCAGGCCTCCCTNCTCTTTCACTTTCATCAAGAGACTCTTTAGTTCCTCTTCACTTTCTGCCATAAGGGTGGTGTCATCTGCATATCTGAGGTTATTGATATTTCTCCCGGCAATCTTGATTCCAGCTTGTGTTTCTTCCAGTCCAGCGTTTCTCATGATGTACTCTGCATATAAGTTAAAAGTTCTCCCCCTCCCCCATGCCCTCACTCTTAGAGATCACTCATGGTTAAACTTCCCGAGAGTCCAGGTATATCACTTACATCACAAAGGCACAAGAGGATAAATACCAGTTTCTTCTAGATAGCTAGCTTAACCAATTACAAAGCCTGGCATGCTGCAGTTTATGGGGTCGCAGAATCGGTCACAACTGAGCAACTGCAATAACAACCCTTTGATACAATATCAGAGCCCATACAGACCATTGTTCCCCAGATCTCTTGTCTCTTGGCAGTCTCCATTCATCAGGGACAGCCACCATGGGCCCCACATACTAGTGGATGGCCATCCTGTGATTTCCCCAACTTTCAGGGTCACCCTTGGAACTTTAGAACCCACATGTTAGTGGATACATGGTTCTAATCCTGGCTACCCCAGGATTAGATTTTGTAACCAAGCAGGACCCTGTGGGGCCTTCCCAGGACAGGCCTTCCCCCATATCCTTTGCTTCAGCTCCTCTCTAAAGTACCTAGATGATATTTGGTACACATTTCCTGAGTCGTTTTGCCGATGTTAAAAACCTCTCCCTCTCCAACAAATGGAAGATGTTAAATACTTGAGGACAGGAGAGTCCCAGGGCCCCTAGACCCTAAGGACTGGTAATGTTAACCCCTGTGACATCACCGGTCAATCAGAGAATTGTGCACAAGCTGATCACAGACCCTGCAACACACCCGCCGTGAGCTGGCTTTTAAAATCACTTTGCTGAAAACCCTCAGGAGGCTCAAGGCTTTTTAGGACATGAGTCACCTCTCTCCTTTAATGGGCCTTGCAATAAACCTTTCTCTGCTTCAAACTCTGACTCTTCAAACTTGTGTTAACACTTCCGGGTCCCACCTGCTAGTGGACATTCCTGCCTCTGCCCCACGTCATTTCATTCCCTGTCCTGTACTGCCCGACATCTCAGCGCTGGTGGGAGTCTTCTCCGTCACCGGCTGGCTGCTTCTCCAGTTGTTGGGATGCGCCCAGCAAGCCTGCAACCTGTACTAGCCCGGCCTCAAGACAGTAGAAAGAGTCCACAGTCGGTGACAGAGACATCAATGGGGGGGAGCTTACTTTTCTGAAGCAATATCCTGGAGCAACACCCCAACGTGTATGGCCAGTGGTGGTCAGGACATGGCAGCAGGCTTCACTCCCAAGTGGGAGAAGCCCTTCAATTTAGAAGAGAATTGAAATCAGGTTGGCTCACTCGTTACCAGGGAAACCAACAAAGGGGTCTGCCCCTCACTGCCCCCTTGATAAGAACAATCACCAGCTGGGGCCTGGGGGGAATAGGTGAAAAGGTCAGTCATGTGAGCAGGGTGTAGCTAAAGCAGGCACTGGTCATGCAGGGGGTGGACAGAGAGCAAAAAGACAGGCATCTTGGATGGCTGACCATGTGCTGAATTATGAAGGTTATCATGAAAACTACCACAGTTAGTAATGGAAGGGCTCGCAATAAATGTTAGTTATGATTACTACTTTGAAGTCATATATTGGTGTTAATGTTTCAATTCCTATGAGTTCCACTGGTATATTTCCTTTACCTTTCCATAGCTCTGCAGACAAAAAAGAATGTTACCTGCAATTCAGAAAACAAAGAATACTGCCTGCTATTCCAGTAAACAAGGGATATTACCTGCCATCAGCCACTGCACTGTAGCTGTCCCTAATTTTATGCACAGAGGCGAGCTCAGGGTGGAGAAAAACAGAATGTCAGGCCTAGATAGTTAAGATGTATGTCTAAAGAACAATGTCAAGGAGCCCAAGTTCTTATATCCTCTTACACATTGAAAAACACCAAAACAATTACCTTGAGATATGTTTTTTTGTAATCAGTCAATAGTAATCTTTTGATATCATACTAGCTTTTTTTTTTTTCCCCAACAATTACTCCTATATATCCTGGCATCTCCCTTACCTCTTTGGAACAGTCCCTCAGAACTATCAGCAGCAGTCAAGAGAAATGTTGACTTTGCAATTATTATTATTTGTGGTGTTAGTTGCTCAGTCATGTCCAACTCTTTGTGACCCCATGGACTGTGGCCTGCCAGGCTCCTCTGTCCATGGGATTTCCCAGGCAAGAATACTGGAGTGGGTTGCCATGTCCTTCTCCAGGGGATCTTCCCAATGCAGGGATGGAACCCAGGTGTCCTGCACTGTAGGCAGATTCTTTACCATCTGAGTCACCAGGGAAGGTCTGTCCTTCTCCCCCTGCTCAGCATTCTCTCCTCAGTACCTGGCTCACTCCCTGCTACTCATGAGCTCAATTAATACCTGCTGAAAGAGTGGAAAGATGAGGGCTCCTGCAGAAAGAAATGCAAGACATGCAATGCCTTCTGGCCCCAGACTTGGAGAGTCATGGGAGGAAACTGACGTAAACAAAGATGCCTTTGTCCAGGCCCCTAATCTCACCCACTTCGCCTGGGGAGGTGGAGATGTGCCCCTTTGTTCTGCTTCCCCAGTTCCCCTCCTGCTGGGTGGAGGCCACAGCTGCCTTTTTCCTCTGCCAGTTCTTCCTGGTCCCAAAGGACTCGCCAGCGTGTAGGACCGTGGCAGTGTGGGCTTCTCCGAGGGGAGCCTCAGCTGTCAGGCACCCTTGGAGACTCATGAACCCTGAGGCTGTCTGCCTGCCCTTCTTCTCCCAGTCCATCAATTCCTCCCACTCCCTCAATTTCCACACGGAACCACACAGAACTGGCAAACTCAGGCTAGAGGGAGAACCCTGACCAGCACCATGCAAAGCGTGGGCTGTAGATTAGCCAAGAACTCTTTGTTCCTGATCCCTGACAAGAGCAAGTTCGGAAAATGAAGGTGTTTTGAAATGTTAACTGGATAGAGTTCTATTATGACTGTTGAATCTAATAATTTAATAAGGGGGTTGAAGGAGTCATTAAGCCATGGAAAGATATGAAGGAAAGTTGCATGCATAATACTAAGTGAAAGAAGCTAATCTGAAGCAGCTTTCTATTCTGTGCTCCAACTACATGACATTTTGGAAAAAGCAAAACCATGGAGGCAATAAAGGGACCATTGGTTGCCAGGGGTTGCAGGGAAGAGCACTAAGGATATTTAGGGCAGACAAAGTGTTCTGTATGATATTACAATGGTAGTTGGGTTTTCCCTGGTGGCCCAGTGCCAAAGAATCTGCCTGCCAAAGCAGGAGATGTGGGTTTGATCCCTGGGTAGGGAAGAGCCCCTGGAGTAGGCAATGACAACCTACTCCAGAATTCTTGCTGAGATAATCCCGTGGACAGAGGAGCCTGACAGGTTACAGTCCATGGGGACACAGCTGAATGACTGAGCACATTACAATGATAGATACATGTCATTCATCTGTTAAAACTCATAGACCATACAACACCAACAGTGAACCCCTGTATAAACTATGGACTCTGGCTGAGAAACACACCAATATCGGTTTGATTACGATGCATATACAACTCTGGTAAGGGATGTGGACTGTGAGTGTCTGTGCATGTGTTGGGGCAGGAAGTTTATGAGACTACTTGTTTTGCTGTGAACCCACAATTGCTCTTAAAAATAAAATCTAATACAAGGGGGAGGTTACATTTCACATACCTTTTTATAAATCACTATTATTTCAGTTTCCTGATAAATCACTGTGTCCTCAGTCTGTCAGCTGTGTTCGACACTTTGGGACCCCATGAACTGTAGCCAGCCAGGCTCCTCTGTCCAAGGAATTTTCTGGACAAGAATACCAGAGTGGGTTGCTATTTCCTATTCCAGGGCATCTTCCTGACCCAGGGGTCGAACCTGAGTCTCTTGCATTGATAGGCAGATTCTTTGCCACTGTGCCACCTGGGAAGCCCACGGTAAATCAGTATGTAGACTGAATGTTTATAGCCCCTCAAAATCCGTCTGTTCAAGCCCTAATTGCCAGTGTCGTGGTAATTGGATGTGGGACCTTTGGCAGAGGACTGAGTTTAGATGAGGTCATGAGGGTGAAGCTGCCATGATGAGATCAGTGCCCTCACAAGAAGATGCAGAGACCAGAGCTCACGCTCCACCACAGAGGACACAGCAGGAGGCGGCTGTCTGTAAGCCAGGAAGGGGGCTTTCTCACCAGATGCTCGATCACCTGGCGCTTTGACCTTGGCCTTCCTGGCCTCTAGAACTGTGAGAAATAAGTATCTCCATTGTGTAAGCCACCCAATCTGCGGTATGCTGCTATGGCAGCCTGAGCTGCCATGACAGTTTAGTCAGTTTGTTATAATTTACAAACGTTCTTGGTCTGCGGCAGGTGGGAAGGGAAAAAACTGGTTCTTCACCCAAGTTTGAGACGCTCTGACCCACACCAGCAGCCCTGGTCCAGGAGCCAGAAGCCCTGGTCTCCTGGTTCTGCATTTAGCTCTCTGCCTCAGTTTCTCCATCTGCCAACTGAAGAAGCAGTGTGACCGGATCTACTAAATGTGGCTGTTCGGCAAATGCTGCTTCTTCCACTAAGCATGTGCAGCCTCAGGCAGTTAGGGGCCAGAGACCCCTTCCCTTTCCCTAACCGCTAGTTGGAACTTTCAAGAGAAAGCAAGTCTCGGGGAAATGCTGCCAGCCAGACACAAATACTCACTAGCAAGCCTGCATGGAACAGCTTGTAAGCTTGGGAAAATCTTGCTCTGTCCTCAGACACTTGGACACACAAATTGCATGAAAGGCTGAGGCAAAGACAACATTTTGAAGAAGCAGCCTGTGACCTGATCCATCTGTGACCTGATCCTGTGACTTGATACATGTGACAGTCTCATGAAGCGGAGACTAGGCTCTCATACCACACTGGTGCAGAACTGACTGTCCTGTGCGCCGAGTCAACCAAGATCCTGAACATCCTTTATTTCACCAGTGAAAAGACCCCTCGTGCCGATTAATCAATCTCTGGTATAATTTTTATAACTACTTTTGAGATGTTTTGTTACCACGTCTGGACTGGATTCTCAAGGTACTCTAAGTACAAAAGGGCTGCCTTCCCTGGTACATTTAATTACGCACGCACATGAATGCCGACGTACTTCAAAGTATATTACAGGGAACTACAGTTCTTTATAAGAACCTATGAGAGAAAAGGATCTGAAAAAGAATATATATACATGTCTATACATATATGTGTGCTAAGTCACTTCAGTTGTGTCCAACTCTTTGCAACCCTATGGAATGTAGCCTGCCAGGCTCCTCTGTCCATGGGATTCTCCAGGCAAGAATACAAGAGTGGGTTGCCGTTTCCTTCTCCAGGGGTTCTTTCTGACCCAGGGATCAATACCGCATCTCTTACATCGGCAGGTGGGCTCTTCATCATTAGTGCCACCTGAGAAGCCCGTGTGTGTGTGTGTGTGTGTGTGTGTGTCTGTGTGTGTGTGTGTGTGTGTGTCTGTGTGTCTGTGTGTGTGTCTGTGTGTGTGTGTGTCTGTGTGTGTGTCTGTCTGTGTGTGTGTGTCTGTATGTGTGTGTGTGTGTGTGTGTGTGTGTGTGTGTGTAGCTAATGGCAACCCACTCCAGTGGTCTTGCCTGGAGAATCCCAGGGACTGGGGAGCCTGGTAGGCTGCCTTCTATGGGGTCGCACAGAGTCGGACATGACTGAAGCGACTTAGCAGCTTAGCAGCAGCATATATATATATATAGCTGAATCACTTTGCCGTACACCTGAAATCAACATTGTGAATCAACTGTGAAAAAGAAAGTGAAAGTATTAGTTGCTCAGTTGTGTCCAGCTCTTTGCATAACTATTAAAATTTTTTGAATTAAAAATAAATAATTTTTGAAAGTATATCACCCAGCAACCTCACAGGGAGATGAATTGCATGGCCTCTAAGTTCCCTCCCAGGGCAAATATATATTGTAATATACATTTTTTACTTTCACATTCCTTAAAGTCTGAGAAGCAGGGCAGAAGTCAGTTTTCTGAGTTCACTAATACCCTGGAAATACATGGGACAGTCCCCAGGCTGCGGGGCCACTCTCCAAAGCTGAGACAGGTCTTCACTTCCTCCTGATGCGCGTTGGGTGATGCCCTTAGTCTCTGTGTTCCCCTTTCCCTTTCTGGTTGTTTCTCTTTCCTTTTCTTCAGGATGGCTGGGACCACTCTGTGACTGTTCCCTGAAGGCTATAGGCAGACACTGTCCACACCTGCAGTCCCCACCTACCTTCGTGGAGCCTTCAAGGTACATGGTGAGGTCCGCAGTGGCAGGTGGAAGTGAGTGGGAAGGACTTCAGAAGGAAGATGTAAAGGGATGCTCTCCCATAAGCCTAGAAAGGTGAGAAAGGCCAGCCACGGCTGAGAGGGCCACGGCGGTCCTTCTCTCCCCAGCCATGGAGTGGGAGCAGCAAATTGGTGACTGAGAGCTTGTGGACCTCATCTGGAGCCACAAGGTTGGGGAAAATAAACTGCAGTAAATAAACTGCAGAAAATAAACTGCAATAAACCACCAGACAGGGCTACACAGGCAGTTTATGGAGACGGTGAGCTTGAGCGGGGGCTTGCACCACAGTGGAGACCCTCGAAGAGGGCAGGGGTTTGCCCCAGAGAAGTGGACCAAGCCCCAGCTACGATGCTGACAGTGAGGGCTTCCAGGAAAGACTGCTCACTTGCGTGGGGAATTCAGTGCCTGGGCACAAGCAGATGAGAAGGGAGAAACCGTCATTCTGGGAAGCCCTATAAACCTCCACTATAAACACAGGCCGCCCCAGGAAAGTAGGCCAGATCCCACCTGGCTACAGCCCCCCATCTCTCCCTCTTCTCCAGGTCTGCTGCTACAGCCCGCTTTCCACCCCAGCTCCATGCCTCCAGTCTCTTCCCCCTTTTTAACTCAGTCCCATGACCTCATCCCAGTTTCCACTCTGGCCTGGTTTGTTGGCTTGCAACAGGGGGAGTCTATGCTTTCACAAACCAGCCTAGAAGTCTCAGCAACCACTCTCTCAAAGAAATATGAAATGGCAGACTGCTCCTACTTGGGAGGTCGAGGAATGGAGTGCTTCCTAGAGATGACTGGCTTGGGTGGCATCTCTAGCACTTAACTTCTGAATTACTGAGCCTCGTTTTCCTCATCTGTAAAATGGGGACAATCACAGCTTCCATCTCTTAGGCTGCTGTGAGGGTGACATGAGCCTGTAAAGCCCCCAGCACAGCATCTAGAGCCCAGGCGGTGCCCAGAAAGGCCAGCCAGCCTCAGTGCACAGCTTCTGTGTTTAGCTCCTCACTGCCACTTTATCCCATATCCTGCCCTAAATTAGTCTCCACGTGGCATGGTGATCATCTGAAATATAACTAAACCGGTACTCTTCTGCTGCTAACTCTTCCATCAGACCTTGCTATTAGCAAAAAATCCAGCCTGAAGCTCTTCCTGCCTCTCCTCTAGCTATGGGCTGCAGTCACCAGGGTCTCTAGCGCTGGGGGTCCTTCCACTGGCTGTTCCCTGCACCTCAAACACTCTTCCCTGACCCTCAAAGTCAAGTCCAGCTCAAATGTCATTCCTCAAAGAAGCCCTCTCTAACGGCCCCCTTCCTTCTTGGCACTAATTCCCAACCTATAATCACCTTACTGATTTCTTGCTCATGGCCCCAGGAGAAGGCAGCTCCATGAAGCCCAGCACTGGCTGAATGGATGAAGGGAGCATTGTTATCCAAGGAGCTTGGGTACTTTTGAGATTAAGCTGGTTTGGTGGCCTGCCCAGACCTACCCACCTGACTACCACTGCCCCAATTCCCAAACCCATCGTAAAGACAAGGCCTGGCCGCTTACACATAAACAAATATTACACAGTGAGCCTGGAGGTCCAAGGTAAACATTTTTATTCTCAGTTCTGCCTTAGCTATCTCTAGTTTTGCAAGCATGAATAAATGGAATCAACAAGAATTCTCTCCCAAATTTCTTTCATCAAAATTTGTCACCAAACAAGTTTCCTGTTTTCCCTAAGAAAATGTGATTTGAAAGTGATCTAACACGAGGCTTGATCATCACAGAATATCGAGGTCCATCACCCTGCTTCTGGGCCAGTTCCACTCTCACTTGGCAGCAAATACATAGCAGCCAGCACATCTGCCCTTCCAGAGAAGGCAAGAGCTCAGTGCAGAAAAGAATCATGAGGGGTACAGCAGGCACCGAATCCTGAGCCGCTTCTGCCCACAGCAGGGCGGACCCGGGCAGAGGAGCTTTGGGCTTCATTCACTGTCTTCCACTCAGTGTATCCAAAAGATAAATGGGCCGGAAGAACTTGTCATTTCCCCGTCAAGGGCCTGCAGCCAGCAGAAAGGAGAACCCGGGAGCAGGAATAATTGTTCTCCAGAGTGCCCCCCTCTTTCTGAGGAGAAGCCAGAAGGGCACCCTAACTCCTAGTCAGGAAACAGATAGGGAACCCGTCCCCTCAAGAGGCTCCTTGCCTTCCAGGGCCCACCTGTCTTCCTGCTCCTCAGGAGCCCCAGCCCTGCAGCCTCACAGGACAGTCTCTCGGATGACGCCGATGAGGCTGTGTGGCCTCTCGGCCTCGGCTCGCCGGGGCCTCCCCTGGGCCGGGGGCCTCCCTGCAGGGACGAAGGTGCTCAGATCTCCGCAGCTCCGCAAGTGCAGCAGGCCAGGCTGTTTCTGCGAGGGCAGCACCAGGGCCCTGGAAGTGCTGGGCTGCATCGGGGCCATGATCTTCGGGAGAAAAAACAGGGTGACAAGAGGTTAAACTTTACCTGATGTGGTCCTCAGACCTGCCCCCAATATCCACCCAGGTAATGTTCAGTTTGGGGTAGGGGGCTCAGTGGTAAAGAATCTGCCTGCCAAGCAGGAGATGCAGGTTTGATCTCTGGATTGAGAAGATCCCCTGGAGAAGAAAATGGCAACCCACTCCAGTATTCATGCCTGGAAGTCCCATAGAAAGAGAAGCCTAGTGGGCTACAATCCATGGTGTCCCAAAGAGTTGGACATGATTTTAGTTGCCTTGGGGAAGAGAAAAGGGTGTTTTCCCGAAGTGGAACCCACTTGAAATTTCAAAGACTCTTTTAACATACTGCTTCTTTTCTGAAATTCCTAAGAAATTCCCTCAATTTTCTATTATTTCAACAGTAGGCCTGCCACACTTATTGACTTATCTACTGCAACTTCCTGCTTTATATTTAACACTCTTATCACCTTTCGTTCCAATTTCCCTGTGATTCTCACTGGGTCTGCACATCACTGGAGGGGAGGGGAGCTTATCAGAAACAAAGAATCCCTGCTCCTCCCATAGCAGTTCTGACAGGGGAGTCTGGAACGGGTGTGGGCATCTGTATCATTGAAAGTGTATCACAAGGTGATACTGCTAAACCTGCAAATTTTATAACCACTGGTCTGGTTAAGTTTATGTCAACTTAAACCAATGTGTTTCCAATTGATCTGATAACACTTCAATAAAAAACATAATAAATCTCGTAAAAGCTAGAACCATTTATTAATAACTCTTAAGAGTTATTAATCTAGTTACTGCTAGATCTATTTTGCAAGGTAGCACACATATAACTTCTAAATATATCATATAAAGGCAAAAATGGGTAATTTCTGATCCAGTTGGGACTAATAAGGGAAGAACCGTCAAATTTTTTAAATTACACAGTCACGTCTGTATGACATATTGCTGTAAGCACCTTGGAGAAAACTCAAGTGCTTTATTGCCATCTAATATCACAGAACAATCGTCGGGATGACTTGTCGTTTAGTTTGCACCATTCGGAGATTCTAAGGTCATTATAAGTTTAATTCCCCCCACATATAGGACATTAAAATTTTCCAATACTCTATTATTCTATTTGTCTCTATAGCTGTTTCCTGACTAAGAAGAAAATTCTAACATTCATAGATGTCTACTATTATTACATGGTTGTCTACTATTCTTACATGGTAAGTTAGGACAAGCGGTTTTGATATTGGTAAAAATGTAATGGATATATAAGAACACATTCCAGGGACTTTCTGGTGGTCCAGTGGTTAAGATTTCACCTTCCAATGCAGGGAGTGCAGGTTCACCTCCGGTCAGGGAGCTAAGATCTCACATACCTCCTTGCCAGAAAAAGCAGAACATAAACGACAGAGGCAATACTGTAACAAATTCAGTAAAGACTTTAAGAATGGTCCACATTAAAAAAAAAAAAAATCTTTAAAAAATAACGCGTTTCAGTAATACTAGAGAAGGAGAAAATGTGCAAAGCTGAGCAGAGTCGGAAATAAAAGCTCCCTTCCCCTTGTCCCTGCATCGTTCTCTCCGAGGAGCAGCGTGGCCTTATGACACCTGACTACTGGGGTTTTGTTCTGGAAGCCCCGGCAGGTGGCACAAAATCTATTATAATAACCTTGTACTTGAACTTTAACCCAATCTGCACAGAAAGACCTAGCAAACATTTATAGTGGTAGCACTTGCTGAGCTATTAGTAAAATCTATCAAAAAAGCTATCGGTGTCTGTTCTTTCTCCTCAAAGCCATCTTCCATCAAGTAAGACTTTGCAGAAAGTCCAGACCAAAAGCTCCACAGACGCTCTAGCTCTCACCTCACCTGAACTTGGCAGCTCCAAACACTTGCTTCTGTTTATCAGGCAACTGGGGCTGAACACAAGGAAGGGGGCAAAGAGCGACATCTGGAGTAGACCAGGGACATGCAGATAGAAATCTCTCTTCTACACAGGCAACCAGCTGGAGCTGACCTAGGACCACTGTTGACCATTTTTTTTAGAAAGCAAACAACAAGAGGGTCCATGGTTCGTGTACCTCTTCACACAGCTGCTCTCCTACTGCCCACGTTCCCCAATAGACAGCACAGAATTTGGCTTCTCTCAGAAGAGGCCAGCAAGTGGGAAAAGAAACAGAGAAGAAAGTGAGATGGGGATTTGTTCAATCTGCCTCAAAAACACACCCAGGGAAACAGTAGCTGTCAATGACCCTGAGAATCAGGCCAACTCAACTCAAGAAGTATCTGGGGGCTTCCCTGGTGGCTCAGTGGTAAAGACTCCGCCTGCCAATGCAGGAGAAAAGGGCTCAATCTCAGATCCAGGGGGATCTCACATGCCACGGAGCAACTAAGCCCATGCATCACAACTCTTTTTGAGCCTGTGCCCTAGAGCCCAGGAACCACAACTCCAGAAGCCCGTGTGCCGAAACCAGAGCCCGTGAGCCCTAGAACCTACACTCCCCAACAAGAGAAGCCTCCGCAATGAGACGCCCGAGCACAACCACTAGAGAACAGCCCCGTCTGATGCAACCTGAGAAAGCCCACACAGCAATGAAGACCAACACAGCCAAAATAAACAAATAAAAGTATACAAAAAAGAAGTATTTGATGGGCATGTAACACCCTCAGGCACAGCCAAGTAACACCCATGAGCCACTATTCATTGAGGTCGCCAATGGCCACCCCAGACAGAGAGAAACAGAGCAAATGTCCAAAAGTAAACACTGCTTTTGAAAGAGGTGAGTGAGGAAAGCTGTGACCATTCTGACTTCTCATCAGGGGCAAATCCCATTCACTCAGAAATGCAGGTGTATAGACCACCCACTCCATCCCTTCACCTTCCAGAGGAGAAGCCTGACACCCAAGTGGGATATTTACAGGTCCAGTTTTATCTTTTCACCTGCAACTTGTTTGGGGATTGCTATGTGGTTTTTGATCCCAGCAAAGGAAAAGGTGCTTATTCCTTTAAGTCACTCAGTTTAGGTAATCTCACCAAACATTTCATGGGAACGTGACCAGCCCCCAGAATCTTGTCAATATTAAAATTCATATATTTCCATTATTGTCAAAGGGCTGAAAAAACATGCCAGATCAAGGGAAACTTTCAACTTAGGAAATGGAATGTTGATCATACTCTGCACTCCACAGAGCCCTTGCTTTCATCCTAGACTGCTCACTTTCTTTTTTCTCCAGGCATACTTCCATTTTTCAGGAAAACAGTTTTCTCTTCTCTTGGGCCAAGAAGGCTGTGAAAAAGTCACCATTCCCAAAAAGAAAGCAGGTCCGCTTCTTCCTCTCCCTCCCCAGACCTCCTAACCCCTTAATATAGCCCATTCCCCTTGAAACAGTGACCATGGATTTCCTATGCCTTGGGCAGGAAACCAGAGAAGCTGCTTCAGCTGCTATGGAAACAAGTTGTCTGACTTATGCCTGATATCAATAATAAAACTACCTGTTCTAGAAAACTGGCACTCGTGATAGCTTCCTCCATGTGCTCCTCATCAGACTTCAGAACAGATTTGATGTTTTCTACAAGTTCATGGATGTCCGGGGTCATGGTGCAGGAGGACTGCTCCAGGAACCTCGCCACCAGCAGCTTGGTGTCCATGTAAGACTTGTAATCTATCAAAGACCTCGGTCTGCATCTTGAAGCTCGGGACCTCAACCTTCTCCTCAGGGTCACTGCAGCCAAGTCCAGTCTTCCCTCAGTCTGAGTGGCAGCCTCACAGCTGAGCACAGGGATGGCTGTGGACAGAGACAAATAACATGTACCTGTTGGCCAAGTCCTGTGAACACATCTGTACCTGAAACAGCACAGACCATGCAACTCCATGTGGAAAGCATGTGACAGGTGCCAACAGTCATGCATGTCTTGCTTTTCCTCTTGCAGAAGGAAGAGGAAAGAAAGAAAAACCCAACAACTGTGACACGAGCTTGTTCCCTGAAGTATAACTTCAATAGGACATGTCCCCCAAATAGTTTGCTGTGCCACATAAAAAAATAACCATCAGGGTAAACACAGCTGATGGAGAAGAGCATCCAGAGAGCATATCATAATGGGACAATGGTTTCACGGGGTGAGGACCAACATATGGGGATGGTTTGCACAGGCAGAAAGAAACATGGTTGACCAAAGGAAGGACGTTCCAGAGGGCAGGATGAAGAAGCCACTGAAAGAGAGGGACCGAGGAGAGATGAGACTTGTGCGATGAATGGAACGCTCTGCTCACACTGACTGTACCTTTGTCCTACACAGCCTGGGGAGCACTGTCCTGACTTACAGTATCGACGTCACAGCATGGCTGGCGGTGGCGCGATGGCTGACAGTTACAGAAAGACAAATCTAGTGCAGAAATCTAGACCAGCGCACGTCATTCTGGAAGTCCACAGCAGGCCTGGGAAATCCACCACAGGCTCTAACTTCCACAACTACCTGCCTCAGCAAGGTTATAAGGACTGGCAGGACATTACTGCACCGGCAGGTGGGTGCAACGAAGTCAGGCCTGGTCTGCACGTGTTCATAAGCCAGCCAGCAGCCTTCAGTGTACACGACACTGGAGATTTTCAGTCTATGAGGGTCTGATACGCAGCAATTTAGATACTGAAGGAAGAAAGGAGGCAGGGGCTGGGAGAACAGGTAGAGGCAGGGGCGCATTCCTTTTTCACTGGAGAAAGGTGTGAGGAGTTCTAAACAGGGGATGGCAGCCATCTTCCTTGGCTGTCACGTGCACAGCACAGAGGACAGGAGTCTTCCGGGACCACTCGCTAGAGACCCTCGTGTGTGAGGAAGACAGCCGGCACCGCACTGCCACTCGAAGGCGACCTGGTCCCGTCCACCGCAGGGGCTCCAACAGGTACACACGCGCCGCCCTCGCCCTGCAGTGCTGCAGAGGGGGAGCAGGTTCTAGAAAGAGGTGCAGACTAAGCGGTGCAGACAGCCGAGCTCCTATGGAAACTGCAGGTGGCCGTCTTGAGTTCTCAGCTTGCCAGGGGGGCAGAGGACCCCAAGGTGAAGACGGGTCTGGGGAGCTGCCAGGGCCTGCTGCGGGGCAGAGGGTGCTCAGTCCCAGGCAGGCCTCCTCCCCGCTCAGAAGCCACTGGAGAGACAAGAGGTCTATCCTCTCTGGCTCCCCCACGGTCAGTTCAGAGCTGTGGCAAACAACACAGGCTGTCACAGGGAAGGAACTCAACTAGAGGTGACATGGGCCCAGGGCAGAGCAGGGCCAGAGGGTTTGCAAAGCTGTATTTGCACAGAGCTTGAACAGAGCACAGGTCACCGAAAGAAGCCTCTGTTACTGGGATTACAGAAGATTTTCATCTTCTTCCTTTCTTTCCTTATTTTTTAAAATAATTTTCTACAATGAAGAAGTATTNTTCCTCTTCACTTTCTGCCATAAGGGTGGTGTCATCTGCATATCTGAGGTTATTGATATTTCTCCCAGCAATCTTGATTCCAGCTTGTGCTTCTTCCAGCCCAGCGTTTCTCATGATGAACTCTGCATATAAGTTAAATAAGCAGGGTGACAATATACAGCCTTGATATGTGTACAATATACGTACTCCTTTTCCTATTTGGAACCAGTCTGTTCCATGTTTTTTACATTAGTACATGACAAAAGTTTCTTGCCTGTGTTTTCCTAATGTCTGATTAATGGTAGAAACTCACTACTTGTTAAATAAATATCTGAAACAATGAACACACACACACAAAAGTAAATAATGTCATAGCTCAGAGAAAAAGTAGCATGCCACTGAAGGAATCACTGTCTCTTCCTAAAGGTGGGCATTCAACAAACACTGATGGACTGCTTGCTACATGCTAGGTACTATGCCTTTTGTCCTTTGAGATCAAAAAATAAAAACCAAAAATGCACAAGATTTTTTGCCAGCATTCACAGAAAATTACACACACACACACACACACACACACACACACAAATTGTCTAGATAACAAAGAACCTAAATTTGAAAATAACAGTTAAAAATACATGAAAGTTTATACATTGTGATAAAATGTCCAGTTATGAAACATGTAAATAAGTCCTGGGGCTGTAATTCAAGGCATGATGATCAGAGTCAATAATACTGCATAGTATACTTGATAGTTGCTATAAGAGTAGGTCTTAAAAGTTTTCATTACAAGAAACAAAAACTTGTAATTATATGCAGTGATGAATGTTAACTAGACCTACTGTGGTGATCATTTCACAATATATAAAGTATTGAATCACTACTTACAGGTCCACCTAAAACTAACATCATGTTATATGCCAATTATATCACAATTTAAAAAATACAAAAAAGAGAAGACCAAAAATCCTGTACTCAGGCCATGAAGTGCTGGAGAATGAAAAAAAGAGACAATACCAAAAGCTTAACGTATGCTCTTGAAACGCAATAATGGACATAAACTAAAGGAGATTGATGAAAAGACAAATTCTAGAGCCAGTTGGCTGCAGGGGACTGTTTTGTTTTTATAAAGGTGCTCTCTGCATTTATGATTGTTTTATTTGTGCCTAATTACAAAAACGCAATTGATGGAAGAAAACAATAATTGAAAAAGATCTGATAATCTGTCTTCCTAACAATAAAACTTCAAGAAGTTTGGGATTTAGAAGGATGATACTTCTGTAGCCTGAATGAAAAAGTGAGAAAGTACTCCCCTTTTTTCCTGCATCTTTGGGTCAGAAGCAAGACCCTCAGCCCTGTTTTACCTGAGAAGGAAGGAGACGGTCATAGGCTGACACCCCAGGCAGGGACCCATGGGCTCAGTGACTAACACGGGGCATATCCCAGGAGCAGGAATGCCGCTCCCTGGCCTGGCTGGGAGGGGTCCTGGTAAAGTTGTCCGAAAGGGATATTCTTTCTTAGAGCAGGACTTGCCCATGGGTTTCACACCAACTCTCTGTTCCAGCCGAAGCCATTTAAGAACTGTAAGCACCAAGTGACTCCAGGAATCCAGACTCTTCCTGGACCTGACTGGAGACTTTCCTGACCAATGAACAAGGCGGCATGCATTACTCTTTGAGACCTCTGCACTCCTGTCCTCTCCTGTCCTCCTCTCCAATCTTCAACCCTCAATTAGCATAACCCCATGCATCTTTCTAGCACTTACAAACCCTGGTCAGTCCCCCCCTCAGCCAGTGTCCGTGTTTCTTCACTAGGGTGTCCTCGCCTAGAAAGTTCATCCCCCAGGTTGGTCTGTTAGCTCTGATGCTGTTTATTTTCTGTTTCCAGTCCAGCGGCTGCCTGTGTGATCCTACAGAAGAGAGGGCTTGCTTAGGGCCAACAAGTGGGAGGAACAGGCTCCACTTTAGATCTGACCTACTACAGAATCTCTTCAAGAAGGAAAACTGTGGGGAAAGAGGGACCACAAAATGAATGGCTTCTATGGTGGTTATTATATGACCAGAAAAGCCTCGTGTAGATGGAAGATGCTGCTAGAGTTGATGCAGAAGGTAAGTTCCCTTCCTATTAAGCAACTTTTCATTTGTACACTTTCGGGTAACTAAAGATCCACAGAAAGAAATGGGTCTGCTCTCTCCTGTACCTTTTGTTCCTGAGCCCTGTGATGCTCAACCCAGCTACAGAGAAGAATCACCTAGGAGCATTCCTATACTGGGTATGGCCCAGGCCTTACCTCTAGAAATTCTTCCCTAGTTGCCTATGACAGGGCTGGGTATCTGTAGGCTGTCAGTGTCCCCAGGAGTTTCAAGGCCCAGCCAGGATTGAGACTGCTGCTAAAGGAAATGGATTATGGTGGCTGAAATCTACAGTAGCTGAAATCAAAATCCTGTTATATGTGAGAAAGGTGATCAACGTTTTATAGAGAATGAGTGTCTTTAGACAACTACTACCTGATAAGGCGGGGTAAGATTAGGGGCTGGGGCTTCCTAAGTGGTGCTAGTGGTAAAGACCCCACATGCCAACGCAGGAGACAAAAGAGACACGGGTTTGAGCCCTGAATANTCCTGTTATATGTGAGAAAGGTGATCAACGTTTTATAGAGAATGAGTGTCTTTAGACAACTACTACCTGATAAGGCGGGGTAAGATTAGGGGCTGGGGCTTCCTAAGTGGTGCTAGTGGTAAAGACCCCACATGCCAACGCAGGAGACAAAAGAGACACGGGTTTGAGCCCTGAATAGGGAAGATCCCCTGGAGAAGGGAATGGCAACTCACTCCAGTATTCTTGCCTGGAGAATCCTATGGACAGAGGAGCCTGGAGGGCTACAGTCCACAGAGTTCCAAAGAGTCAGACACAACTGAAGCGACTAAATAACAGCGAAGATTAGGGGCTAAATGTTTCTTAAGAGTAAGACATATGCCAAGAACATTTTAAACCATGCAACTAACAATGGTAGAACATGGTCTCAGCTTTTGTTTTTAGAATGATTTTTTTTTTTTAGCCCATTATCTCATAACAAGCTCAGGAGCCATGTGACAAGGTAGGTGAATGAAGAAACTGAGCTCCGAAATGGTTAAGAGACCATCCCAGGGGTGACCTTTTTAAGAGACTCCAAAATCTGGGTTGATGCAAATTCATCCCAAAGTCTCCAGGAAACCTCTGCCGGTGCATGCCCATAAGATCTGAAGATGAACAGGAAACCCAAAAGGATCATGTAAAACATGTTCTGCTTTAATACTACAAATAGGACCTGAGAACTTATCCGAGGCTGATGAAGCAGCTAATATGCAGCTAATATGACCTAGACCAAAGAATGATCCTCCTCTGTGTGCTGGGAAGGCTTGGCCCTTCCACGAGGCATGTTTTGGAAGGGGTGCGGGAGTGGGGAGTAAGGCAGGGGCACTGAGCCCAATCACAGCTGAGCATAGAGTCCAGCCCTGGTACAGCCCAGCTCCACTTGAGCTTGGGTTTTGAAGCTCATTTGTAAAGGAAATGGGTGGGCCGAAATGCCCAAGCCAACCTGATTCCCATGCCCTCATTTTCAGTTTTCTCTAGCAGGAAACATCCCCACAGTACAGCTAGATCCACACTCATGAAATAGGTTCAGTTCAGCCGCTCAGTCGTGTCCAACTCTTTGCGACCCCATGAATCACAGCACGCCAGGCCTCCCTGTCCATCACCAACTCCCAGAGTTCACTCAGATTCATGTCCATTGAGTCAGTGATGCCATCCAGCCATCTCATCCTCTGTCATCCCCTTCTCCTCCTGCCCCCAATCCCTCCCAGCATCAAAGTCTTTTCTAGTGAGAAAACTCTTCGCATGAGGTGGCCAAAGTACTGGAGCTTCAGCTTCAGCTTCAGCTTTAGTCCTTCCAAAGAAATCCCAGGGCTGATCTCCTTCAAAATGGATTGGTTGGATCTCCTTGCAGTCCAAGGGACTCTCAAGAGTCTTCTCCAACACCACAGTTCAAAAGCATCAATTCTTTGGCACTCAGCCTTCTTCACA
>SJYA01001224.1:138992-325415 GCA_006410615.1 Neotragus moschatus | reverse complement strand
ACACACACACACACACACACACACACACACACAAATTGTCTAGATAACAAAGAACCTAAATTTGAAAATAACAGTTAAAAATACATGAAAGTTTATACATTGTGATAAAATGTCCAGTTATGAAACATGTAAATAAGTCCTGGGGCTGTAATTCAAGGCATGATGATCAGAGTCAATAATACTGCATAGTATACTTGATAGTTGCTATAAGAGTAGGTCTTAAAAGTTTTCATTACAAGAAACAAAAACTTGTAATTATATGCAGTGATGAATGTTAACTAGACCTACTGTGGTGATCATTTCACAATATATAAAGTATTGAATCACTACTTACAGGTCCACCTAAAACTAACATCATGTTATATGCCAATTATATCACAATTTAAAAAATACAAAAAAGAGAAGACCAAAAATCCTGTACTCAGGCCATGAAGTGCTGGAGAATGAAAAAAAGAGACAATACCAAAAGCTTAACGTATGCTCTTGAAACGCAATAATGGACATAAACTAAAGGAGATTGATGAAAAGACAAATTCTAGAGCCAGTTGGCTGCAGGGGACTGTTTTGTTTTTATAAAGGTGCTCTCTGCATTTATGATTGTTTTATTTGTGCCTAATTACAAAAACGCAATTGATGGAAGAAAACAATAATTGAAAAAGATCTGATAATCTGTCTTCCTAACAATAAAACTTCAAGAAGTTTGGGATTTAGAAGGATGATACTTCTGTAGCCTGAATGAAAAAGTGAGAAAGTACTCCCCTTTTTTCCTGCATCTTTGGGTCAGAAGCAAGACCCTCAGCCCTGTTTTACCTGAGAAGGAAGGAGACGGTCATAGGCTGACACCCCAGGCAGGGACCCATGGGCTCAGTGACTAACACGGGGCATATCCCAGGAGCAGGAATGCCGCTCCCTGGCCTGGCTGGGAGGGGTCCTGGTAAAGTTGTCCGAAAGGGATATTCTTTCTTAGAGCAGGACTTGCCCATGGGTTTCACACCAACTCTCTGTTCCAGCCGAAGCCATTTAAGAACTGTAAGCACCAAGTGACTCCAGGAATCCAGACTCTTCCTGGACCTGACTGGAGACTTTCCTGACCAATGAACAAGGCGGCATGCATTACTCTTTGAGACCTCTGCACTCCTGTCCTCTCCTGTCCTCCTCTCCAATCTTCAACCCTCAATTAGCATAACCCCATGCATCTTTCTAGCACTTACAAACCCTGGTCAGTCCCCCCCTCAGCCAGTGTCCGTGTTTCTTCACTAGGGTGTCCTCGCCTAGAAAGTTCATCCCCCAGGTTGGTCTGTTAGCTCTGATGCTGTTTATTTTCTGTTTCCAGTCCAGCGGCTGCCTGTGTGATCCTACAGAAGAGAGGGCTTGCTTAGGGCCAACAAGTGGGAGGAACAGGCTCCACTTTAGATCTGACCTACTACAGAATCTCTTCAAGAAGGAAAACTGTGGGGAAAGAGGGACCACAAAATGAATGGCTTCTATGGTGGTTATTATATGACCAGAAAAGCCTCGTGTAGATGGAAGATGCTGCTAGAGTTGATGCAGAAGGTAAGTTCCCTTCCTATTAAGCAACTTTTCATTTGTACACTTTCGGGTAACTAAAGATCCACAGAAAGAAATGGGTCTGCTCTCTCCTGTACCTTTTGTTCCTGAGCCCTGTGATGCTCAACCCAGCTACAGAGAAGAATCACCTAGGAGCATTCCTATACTGGGTATGGCCCAGGCCTTACCTCTAGAAATTCTTCCCTAGTTGCCTATGACAGGGCTGGGTATCTGTAGGCTGTCAGTGTCCCCAGGAGTTTCAAGGCCCAGCCAGGATTGAGACTGCTGCTAAAGGAAATGGATTATGGTGGCTGAAATCTACAGTAGCTGAAATCAAAATCCTGTTATATGTGAGAAAGGTGATCAACGTTTTATAGAGAATGAGTGTCTTTAGACAACTACTACCTGATAAGGCGGGGTAAGATTAGGGGCTGGGGCTTCCTAAGTGGTGCTAGTGGTAAAGACCCCACATGCCAACGCAGGAGACAAAAGAGACACGGGTTTGAGCCCTGAATAGGGAAGATCCCCTGGAGAAGGGAATGGCAACTCACTCCAGTATTCTTGCCTGGAGAATCCTATGGACAGAGGAGCCTGGAGGGCTACAGTCCACAGAGTTCCAAAGAGTCAGACACAACTGAAGCGACTAAATAACAGCGAAGATTAGGGGCTAAATGTTTCTTAAGAGTAAGACATATGCCAAGAACATTTTAAACCATGCAACTAACAATGGTAGAACATGGTCTCAGCTTTTGTTTTTAGAATGATTTTTTTTTTTTAGCCCATTATCTCATAACAAGCTCAGGAGCCATGTGACAAGGTAGGTGAATGAAGAAACTGAGCTCCGAAATGGTTAAGAGACCATCCCAGGGGTGACCTTTTTAAGAGACTCCAAAATCTGGGTTGATGCAAATTCATCCCAAAGTCTCCAGGAAACCTCTGCCGGTGCATGCCCATAAGATCTGAAGATGAACAGGAAACCCAAAAGGATCATGTAAAACATGTTCTGCTTTAATACTACAAATAGGACCTGAGAACTTATCCGAGGCTGATGAAGCAGCTAATATGCAGCTAATATGACCTAGACCAAAGAATGATCCTCCTCTGTGTGCTGGGAAGGCTTGGCCCTTCCACGAGGCATGTTTTGGAAGGGGTGCGGGAGTGGGGAGTAAGGCAGGGGCACTGAGCCCAATCACAGCTGAGCATAGAGTCCAGCCCTGGTACAGCCCAGCTCCACTTGAGCTTGGGTTTTGAAGCTCATTTGTAAAGGAAATGGGTGGGCCGAAATGCCCAAGCCAACCTGATTCCCATGCCCTCATTTTCAGTTTTCTCTAGCAGGAAACATCCCCACAGTACAGCTAGATCCACACTCATGAAATAGGTTCAGTTCAGCCGCTCAGTCGTGTCCAACTCTTTGCGACCCCATGAATCACAGCACGCCAGGCCTCCCTGTCCATCACCAACTCCCAGAGTTCACTCAGATTCATGTCCATTGAGTCAGTGATGCCATCCAGCCATCTCATCCTCTGTCATCCCCTTCTCCTCCTGCCCCCAATCCCTCCCAGCATCAAAGTCTTTTCTAGTGAGAAAACTCTTCGCATGAGGTGGCCAAAGTACTGGAGCTTCAGCTTCAGCTTCAGCTTTAGTCCTTCCAAAGAAATCCCAGGGCTGATCTCCTTCAAAATGGATTGGTTGGATCTCCTTGCAGTCCAAGGGACTCTCAAGAGTCTTCTCCAACACCACAGTTCAAAAGCATCAATTCTTTGGCACTCAGCCTTCTTCACAGTCCAACTCTCACATCCATACATGACCACTGGAAAAACCATAGCCTTGACTAGACGGACCTTAGTCGGGAAAGTAATGTGTCTGCTTTTGAATAGGCTATCTAGGTTGGTCATAACTTTTCTTCCAAAAAGCAAGCATCTTTTAATTTCATGGCTTCAGTCACCATCTACAGTGTTTTGGAACCCAAGAAAATAAAGTCTCTGACTGTTTCCACTGTTTCCCCATCTATTTCCATGAAGTGATGGGACCAGATGCCATGATCTTCGTTTTCTGAATGTTGAGCTTTAAGCCAACTTTTTCACTCTCCTCTTTCACTTTCATCAAGAGGCTTTTTAGTTCCTCTTCACTTTTTGCCATAAGGGTGGTATCATCTGCATATCTGAAGTTATTGATATTTCTCATGGCCATCTTGATTCCAGTTTGTGTTTCTTCCAGTCCAATGTTTCTCATGGTGTACTCTGCATATAAGTTAAATAAGCAGGGTGACAATAAACAGCCTTGACATACTCCTTTTCCTGTTTGGAACCAGTCTGTTGTTCCATGTCCAGTTCTAACTGTTTCAGAGACTCCTTTTTGACTCCTGGTTCAAGCCAATTTCTGAGACTGGGGGACTCCCTGAGGAGATGGGGACACACAGCCCCCTTCTGTACTGACAAATTGATTCAGAAAGTAGATAACCATCTTTGGATAGAAGGCTTAACTGCAATCAGGCTTCTGTTCACAACATGTAACTTAGGAAGTCCTTTCTCAAGGAGATACCAATGCATAAAATGGTTGTATTTATAGTAGTTAAGTAAATAAACCTCTTCTGAGAGGTCATAAAACCTTACAGGAAATGGGAAGCCTCTATTGCATGAAAACTCTTAGCATAACTGTTTGTAGAAACATTAATGCAAACATTCTTGCCTGTCTGCTTATAAGAAAGTGAAGTCGCTCAGTTGTTTCTGACTCTTTGGGATCCCATGGACTGTAGCCCACCAGGCTCCTTCAGCCATGGGATTTTCCAAGCAAGAGTACTGGAGTGGGCTGCCATCCAGGTGATCTTCGCAGACATAGGGATCGAACCTGGGTCTCCTGCGTTGCAGGCAGATGCTTTACTGTCTGAGCCATAGGGAAGCCCTGCTTATAAGAAAGAAAATTATCAGTTGGGTTTATACAGCTAGTACCTATGAAGTTGATTTATACTGAGAATCTAGCAAAGTCGGTCAAATTTTAAAATATCTCTGAGAGAATATGTATCTAAAAGTGAATAGCCATTTTAAAAAAGAAAAATGGACAAGGGGCATGAGATTAGGAGATACAAAGTACTATGTATAAAACTGATAAGCAACAGGATATATTGTGTAGTCCAGGGAAATAATAGCCATCTTTTTATAATAACTTTAAATGGAGTATGCTGCTGCTAAGTTGCTTCAGTCGTGTCTGACTCTGTGCGACCCCATAGACAGCAGCCCACCAGGCTCCGCCGTCCCCTGGGATTCTCCATGCAAGAACACTGGAGTGGGTTGCCATTTCCTTCTCCAATGCATGAAAGTGAAAAGTGAAAGTGAAGTTGCTCAGNGAAAAAAAAAAAAAAACCAGAAGATCCTGGGAAATAACACAATGTCTAGATTCTGGAGAGAAGTCAGAGCTGATGCCGTGAGTTCTGACCCTCGAGCCTCAAAACTGAGAGGATGGGTAGGGGTACTAAGGGAGGATACCTGCGGTTCATCCGGGGTGTGCACGAGTAAAACGTGGCAAAATAGGACGGGGGAGGCACTGGTGGCACGAAGTCATCAGGGTCTGGGACGCGCCTGTGTTCCTCCACTTCTTCTGCAGAAATCTGGGATTCATCCTAATTAAACAGCATCTGTTAGTCAACAGCCTTCGCTACAAGGCTCAGGGAGAAAGGCCACAGATGACACAGAAAGATCTGAGGGTGGGCTCAGCAGCGTCACCGATAGGCTGCCACCTTTTAAGGACTTACGATGCAGGATCTTCTGGCTGCAAAGATCTGGAGGTAGCGAAGGGCAGCTGCCACCAAGCAGACAGTGGTGGTCAGGGCATTCAAGGCACACAGGGTGAAAAGGACTTTCTGGAACCAGGAAACAATGACACATCTGAGTATCTCAAAACTGATGATCAGAATGCAACATTAAAACTTTCAAAAATTAATAACAACACTATCCTAGGAGGCTGATACCAATGTGAAAATGCATGTAAAGGACTTACACGGTGTTTGGCTCATGCTAGGTGCCCAACAAACACTGGCTGTTAATACCACACAACAGTGTGTACTTCTTAATTTTAAACCCTTATCTTAGAAGCTTCTTGTCGTGGGTAGACATGATATTACCGTATTTCTTTCTGCATCAGAATCCTGTCTGGAAATGTCTCTTCCAGGAAGTTTCTGAATTTTCCTTCTAAAGTTGCTGTCCCCAGTGATAGTGAGTCCCAACCTCCATGCTCCTGCAGCATCCCACCAGGACAACGTGCCCTTTCATTGGTGGCCACAGATTCTATTTCAGGCACCACTGGCAGAGCTGCCCTGGGGAACCAACTAGGACAACACAGGGAGCAGGCCAGCCCGAGTGTAAACAGGGCTTGTCTCCTCTAAACACATGCCTCAAAATAGCAGCAGCAGCAGCACTTCCAAAAATTTCTGTTGCTACAGTCCCGGCTTCTGAGCGGGGCTTTCCCCAAGCAAAGTCCTGGCTCAGAAAGTTTGGGGGTGACTCAGCTACCGAAAATCCAGAAGCCAAAGAAAGAAGGCCATTTTTACAGCCTCCATAAACTCCGAGAGCTGGCAGCTTCTCTCTTTGCTTAGAGATTCCTCTTCTCCGTGAAAAATAAACCAAAAACTAAGATCTAAAGGAAGCGATCAGTGAGGGACCATCCAAAAACTAGTATCTCAGGGTTTACCAACTGATCGTGTTACTCACTGGACCAACAGACCTTAAGTCAGGACATGATTTTTATCCATTTCTCCAGTATTTTTTTCAGCTGGTTTCATTTGTTTTTCATATCTGGCTTAGTACATTTGCAGCCTATTAAACAAGAGGCAGTGTCTTGAATTTCTCCTTCATTTTTTGGCCAATACATCTCCTTAGCCTAAGCGTCTTACAACAGCAACACTCAGTAGCCCACAAGGTTCATTTAGGTCAACAAAGGAGCACCAGAACAGTGACAAATGGGCGTGCACTTCAGAGGTTCTGCTAAGACTATGTCATATATGTGCAGCCGCATCGTGGGATGTATGTGTGCGTATGTGTAAATTTATACACATACACATATACATGTGTACGTATTTAGGCTCCTTTACCTTTTTTACTAGCTTGTAATTCTGAACACAAATAAGCTGTCTATTCATAACTTAAGAGGCAACAATAAGTAACCTGTGGTCCCTTTTGCTCTCCATTCTGACTCTGGGTCACTGATAAGGAGTCACTCATATCTGCTTTTAGCAGCATTATTTGAAGGAGATAACAGAAGAGGGATTTCAGGGAGCTTTGCCTTCCTCGGGGTCTCCGTGGTGTGTTTACTGGCTGGGAGTGGAATCCATTCCAGATACCTTGAGGAGAAGGTGAACAGCACTACAAGGCTGAACCGGGAAGAGTTTCAAGGCATTTTCTTTGTCTGTGCACTTGGCTGGTTGAAATTCTTCACAACAGAAGCAAATCTTGCCTTCACCTAAGTCCACCTTAAGGGGAAAAGGCAGAAGAGTAATTTAATCATTAAGTAAAAATACACGGGCCACACCATGGAGCAGCAATGTCACAGAATGAGTTATGGCTGGGTTCAGGGTCGGGCAATATCTACAGCAGTCCGGATAGGTTAGGCATGTTGTGGTTAAGAACCAGCCCCCAAATTTCAGTGGCTTCATCACCCAAGGTTATTTCTTGACTATGCTATATGTCCACTGCAGGTCAGCAGAGGGCTCTGCTCTTCATACTGCCGTGGGGTCCAAGGGTGATGGAGCACCCACTCAGACGACTGATCGCTATGCTAGACACATGGAGAGCACCTGATGAACTGTACACTAGCACTTATTAAAGCAGGGTTACAGGGTAAAAGGCAAGATGCTCAGTGAAATTTGAATTCAGATAAACAGATCATTCCTTAGAGTCAGTATGTCCCAAATATCGCACAAGGTAAGTTTACAGTAAAAAAACGAAAACTATTAGCTGTTTATTTGAAATTCAGATTTAGTTGGATGCCTTTAGATTTGCTACTTCTGGTCACCCTAGCTTAAATCTTCTTAGGAAATGACACTCATCGCATGAACTCAGTTTCATTTCCAAAACAAATCATATGGTGCCACTTATCCAAGAGGGCAAGGAAGTTCAGTCTACTGTGTGCCTGGAATGAGCTCTGGGTCTGTGTGGTGACCAGTAGCCCTAAACCAGGTAGGCTTAAAGAGATCTCTTAGTTCACATCTTTAATATGTTCACAGATTCTTGCACAAGTTGTGTGAATCTGAAGTGATAACATCACTGATGAGTAATCTCATATGTTTTTAGTGAGATGCTTTGCAAACGTTTGGTCACTTATCCAAGTTTCTATTGAGTCAGGTTGGGAACATACATATCAGCTGAACTGGGCTAATAAGACCCATAATTTGGGAACAGAGTTTCATTTTTACTTACTCTGCAGTTTGAGCTGTTAAAGTTGGCTGTATCATTTTGGCTAAAAAGAAAGGCCACACCTCTTTCATACTTGTTAAAATACAGAGGCGGTTTTGACTTCACTAGCTGCAAATTTTTTCAGGCATCTTTAAGAATGACTGAATGTCTAGTGTTTTAGTTCAGTTCAGTTGCTCAGTCATGTCCAATGTTTTGCGACCTCATGGACTGCAGCATGCCAGGCTTCCCTGTCTATCACCAACTCCCAGAGCTTCCTCAAACTCATGTCCATCAAGTCGGTGATGCCATCCAACCATCTCATCCTCTGTCATCCACTTCTCCTTCTGCCCTCAATCTTTCCCAGCATCAGGGTCTTTTCCATTGAGTTCATTTTTTGCATCAGGTGGCCAAAGTATTGGAGCTGTAGCTTCAGCATCAGTCCTTAAAATGAATATTCAGGATTGATTTCCTTTAGGATAGATTGGTTGGATCTCCTTGTGGTTCAAAGGACTCTCAAGAGTCTTCTCCAACACCACAGTTCAAAAGCATCAATTCTTCGGCGCTCAACTTTCTTTATAGTCCAACTCTCACATCCATACATGACGACTGGAAAAACCATAGCTTTAACTAGATGGACCTTTGTTGGCAAAATGATGTCTCTGCTTTTTAGTTACTTAACAGAAAACTGTTTTAGTTGCTTAACAGAAAAAAAAGTCTTTTTTTCTGATTAAGATTCTTACTGTCTAATCCTAGTGGCAAATTTCATGGTATTTTCCAAATTAGGAGGAAACTCGTGCTATGTGCTAAGTCACATCAGTTGTGTCTGACTCTTTGCAACCCCATGGACTATAGCCTGCCAGGCTCCACTGCCCTTGGAATCCTTCAGGCAAGTATACTAGAGTGGGTTGCCATGCCCTCCTCCAGGATATATTCCCCACCCAGGGATAGAACCAGTTTCTCTTACATCTCCTGCACTGGCAGGCAGGTTCTTTACCACTAGCACCACTTGGGAAGCCCAAGGAGGAAACTTATTTCCTTCTAACGCAAGTTGATGAGGAAGGCAAGGGGAGAAATTTGTACCACTGGATTATACGTTTTTTTGGTTTGGGTTTGTTTTTCTTTTGAGCTGAAATCTATGTACACACACAAATCATAAGCATACCATTCAAGGAACTTTGAGTCATGCGTAGAACTCTGTAACCCAAACACTTAATAACATACAGAAGATCCTATCACCAGAGAAAATCCTTCATGCCCCTTGCCCATTGATCCATGCCCACACCCTCCTTGGATATTTTTTATATATAGATTAGTTTTGTCTCAGGAACTCCCCTGGTGGTCCAGTGGTTAAGACTGTACACTTTCACGACAGGGAGTGTGGGTTCAATCCCTGGTCGGGGAACCAAATCCCCACATGCCACAAGGTGCAGCAAAGAGAGAGATTAGCTTTGCCTTTTCTAGAGCTCCACGGGTCCTAGAACACTTTTTATTCCTTGTCCTTAAATTATATTTAAAGGGACGCCTTACTGTATTAAACACTGATGCTGATTTTGATATAACTTTCGCCTCTGATAAAAAAAAATTACAACTAGAGTTACCTCCATGGAGTCCATAATGTATCAGTTCATAGAGACTTGATTTCTGTCTTTTCCTGGTTTATCCACAGAGATTGTTACCTCAGCAACGTCCCCACACCTAGAACCACAACTCCACACACAAAGGCACAAAGCTGTTTGTATTTGAATTTTTCTTTCACTGTCTCACGTTTTTGAAGGTACATCCTGCTGTTAATATCTGTAAGAGATTCTTCCTTCTAAAGGAAAATTACTGTGGCCATTCACAAAGGATTTCCCTCGGCAGGTGGGAACTATTCTTTCCCCTCAGGGATGGCTGACTTTCCCTTGGCCCTCTTCCACAGTTAATAATATCAGGCTAAATTCAGAAGGTAAATATTACTCCCAATGGGCTTCCTCCTGGAAAGTCTCTGTCGGAGAACTTCCTGTTTTAATACTAACAGCATTATTTAGTATAACAAAGCAGCAGCTAATAGAGATTATTCATTCTTCTCACATCTCTGTTCTGTTCATGTACACAAGACCCTCCCTCCCCAAGCAGGAACCAAACTCATGTTTCTTAATGGGTCACAATGCAATTTCCATTAATTATAGCTGTGTAAGCCTCAAAATCTTACCTAGTTTTACCTCCCTCAGGTAACATTAGGTGTCATCTTACAAAGTACTCCCTTCCTACAGGAGTCCATTCTTGACCCAAGGCTTTATAATTAGAGAGAAACCAGTCCTGTGTGGGCTGTACACACACTTGCGTAATTCACACAACCCTGGGCATCCAAATATATAGAAACCTCAGCTATCTGAAACTTTTGGGGTGAGCCAGTTTGGATGGCAAAATTTTTCCAGATAAATGAGAATTAATTCCTTTAAATAAGAGATAGTATCTGAAAGTTAATCGTTAATGCAAACAACAATGAATATCACTTTTCCAGTGAATACAGGAAAGCCCTTAGGCTCTGTACAAAATGGTTCTAGGCAACCATGCATTTTGTGTTCCTTGTTCTTCCTGTTTCTAATCCTTCTTCTGCTTTCTTAATCCCATCTCTGCCCAATATTTCTGAAAATCTATTCAAACTTCTCTTCCATCTCTTAAGAATCTCCCCATTCTTAAATGAAAACCATTCATCTTTCAGACTTTCTATAAGTCTGCAAATACCTTTGTCAGCAACAATCATATGTGATGACTCTTTTTGATCTGATGACATCTAGCAATCCTAAAATGGACTGGTGCAATGCTTTGTACCTTAACTGTGGACAAAACGTGAGATTTAACTTTGGTGATTGTTCTGTTTTTGCTGTTTGCTGCCTGCATCTGTAACTGTATGACTGGATTTGTTTCTAGCCGCATGAAGGCTTTTAAGTTACAAATGACTGCTCAAACTCCTGCCACTGTGGCAGCTTCCTCCAACTACTACTTGGGACCTCCGGATTAGAGACCCTCAGTATGAGAATATGTTGCCTCAACAATTTAGGGACGATGTACCTTTCCCTAGGCAACATAATTCTCCTAAAAGAAAAGGGGGGAATGAGACGGTAACAGGAAGGCTAGGGGTCTCCAAATGGAGGAAAGAGGCTGCAAGTGTCAGACATCTTTTATCTCTCTCTTAAACGGCAGGAGGAAACAAACTGCAAGTGTCAGATTTTTGGCTTCCCTGAGAGCTCAATTGGTAAAGAATCCCCCTGCCATGCAGGAGACCCCGGTTTGATTCCTGGGTTGGGAAGATCCCTTGGAGAAGGGATAGGCTACACACTCCAGTATTCTTGGGCTTCCCATACGGCTCAGCTGGTAAAGAATCCAGCCACAAAGCGGGAGACCTGGGTTCAATCCCTGGGTTGGGGAGATCTCCTGGAGAAGAGATAGGCTACCCACTCCAGTCCATGGAGAATTCCATGGACTTAGTCCATGGGGCCACAAAGAGTCAGACACGACTGAGCAACTATAAATGTAAAATAGAAGATCTTCTTCTTTCTCCCATCATCCGTCAGTACTACAGTTCTCTACCCTAGCCACATATTAGAATTTTCTGCAGTTTTCCCTAAAATGCTGTATCACCTCTATCAACCAGGAAACTGCAACTTAAAGTAACAATGAGCTCTGGACTCAGTCCCATCAGACTGGTAAAAATCAGAGTAACATGTTGTAGGTGGAGGGTTACTGGTGGAAAAGTAAATTAAAGCCCTTTAATTAAATATACTTATTCCCCATCTACTTCGGAAAACTATTTAGCAGTTCTCACAAAGTTAAACATACATTCACCACACAGCTCAACAATTCTACACCTGTGTGTTTACTCAAGAGAAATGAAAACAGGTTGACCAAGAAAAGCTACACAAAAATGTTCACAACAGCTTTGTTCATAATACCCCCAAACTGGAAACAACCCAATTATCAGGAGAACTGATAAAACAAGTTATGGTATTTTTATAGCATGAAATATTGCCCTGGTTAAAAAAAATAAAAAGCATCTCCCAGAGTGATGGAAATAAAAGCAAAAATAAACAAATGGGACCTAATTACACTTAAAAGCTTTTGCATAACGAAGGAAACTATAAGCAAGGTGAAAAGACAGCCTTCAGAATGGAAAAAAATAATAGCAAATGAAGCAACTGACAAAGAATTAACCTCAAAATATACAAGCAGCTCCTACAGTTCAATTCCAGGAAAATAAATGACCCAATCTAAAAATGGGCCAAAGAACTAAATAGACATTTCTCCAAAGAAGACATACAGATGGCTATCAAACACATGAAAAGATGCTCAACATCACTCATTATCAGAGAAATGCAAATCAAAACCACAGTGAGGTACCATCTCATGCCAGTCAGAATGGCTGCTATCAAAAAGTCTACAAACAATAAATGCTGGAGAGGGTGTGGAGAAAAGGGAACCCTCTTACACTATTGGTGGGAATGCAAACTAGTACAGCCACTATGGAGAACAGTGTGGAGATTCCTTAAAAAACTGGAAATAGAACTCCCATATGACCCAGCAATCCCACTGCTGGGCATACACACTGAGGACACCAGAATTGAAAGAGACACACGTACCCCAATGTTCATCGCAGCACTGTTTACAATAGCCAGGACATGGAAGCAACCTAGATGTCCACTGGCAGATGAATGGATAAGAAAGCTGTGGTACATATACACAATGGAATATTACTCAGCCATTAAAAATAATACATTTGAATCAATTCAAATGAGATGGATGAAACTGGAGCCTATTATATAGAGTGAAGTAAGTCAGAAAGAAAAACACCAATACAGTATACTAACACATATATATGGAATTTAGAAAGATAGTAACGATGACCCTATATGGGAGACAGCAAAAGAGACACAGATATAAAGAACAGTCTTTTGGACTCTGTGGGAGAAGGTGAGGGTGGGATGATTTGAGAGAATAACATTGAAACATGTATATTATCATATAGGAAACAGATTTCAAATCAGGTTCGATGCATGATACAGGGTGCTTGGGGCTGGTGCACTGGGATGACCCTGAGGGATGGGATGGGCAGAGAGGTGGGAGGGGGGTTCAGGATGGGGAACACATGTACACCCATGGCTGATTCATGTAATATATGGCAAAAGCCACTACAATATTGTACAGCAATTAGCCTCCAATTGAAATAAATAATTTTTTTAAAAAAAGAGCAAACAACTGATATGACCCCCAAAACATGGATGAATCTCAAAAACATCATGCTGAGACAGACAGGTCAGACACAAAAAGGTACATACCACATGACTCCACTTGTGTGAAGTTCCCGAACAGGCAAAACTAATCTATGGTGAACAAAACTGGAAACAGTGGCTGCCTATGAGAAAGTTGAAATTGGCTGAAAGGAGGCAGCAAAGAACTCTCTAAAGTACTGAAAATGCTCCCTATCTTGTCTGCACAGGAGTGTATTTGTTATGATGAATATACACACTGGTCAAAACGTGATGAACTGTGCACTTGAGACCTGGTCATTTAACTGTTGGCAAATTTTATCTTAATTAAAAAAAAAAAAGAATAAAATCATCAAATGGCAGAATGAGCTATAAAAAGATGAGACAAACAGAAGAATAATCCCTGTCCTGGAAGACTAGCGCACTTAAGTCAACAGCTCCCGGGGGATATGCAGAGTGGTATTCATAGCAGCACTGCTTTTATCGGCCAAAACCCAAACCACAACAGACAAAAGAAAACAGAGAACGGAGCTGCTCAAAGGGAAAAAAAAAAGATGTTAGAGCTATACCTCATGTAATTTTAAGTCAGAAAAACAATATACAGGTAAGTGGATACAACAGATTCCATGTTTGAAAAATAAGTCATGGCAAACCTAGACAGCATATTAAAAAGCAGAGACATTACTTTGCCAACAAAGGTCCAAACAGTCAAAGCTATGATTTTTCCAGTAGTTATGTATGGATGTGAGAGCTGGATCATAAAGAATGATGACCACTGAAGAATTGATGCTTTTGAACTGTGGTGTTGGAGAAGACTCTGAGAGTCCCTTGGACTGCAAGATCAAACCAGTCTATCCTAAAGGAAATCATTCTTGAATATTCATTGGAAGGACCGATGCTGAAGGTGAAGCTCCAATACTTGAGCCACCTGAAGCAAAGAGCTGATTCACTGGGAAAAACCCTGATGCTGGGAACGATTGAAGGCAGGAGGAGAAGGGGATGACAGAGGATGAGATGGCTGGATGGCATCACTGAGTCAATGGACATGAGTTTGAGCAAGCTCCAGGAGATAGTGAAGGATAGGGAAGCCTGGCGTGCTGTAGAAAGAGTTGGACATGACTGAGCAACGGAACAACAACAAAGCCCCACCCCAGACACATCTATGCAAGGTTACATAAATGTGAAAAAATGAAAGGAAACCCCCAGCTTATTATTGTGGATTTGGAATGACATGTGGATGGTGAGGCAAAGAGGGAAGGAAAACATCCCTTCCTCAGAACGACCCCACTTGTCAAACAGGCTCCCTAATGAAAACTACAATACAGTCCTGTTGATGAATGTTTTTATTCATAAAGACACACACAAAAAGCATCAAATGATTAACTATGATATCCCAGAATATTGAGGTTTCAAATGATTTTTAAGTTCCATCCCATACTTTTATGGATTGTCCAGTTTTACAATCATATAATCAGAAACAATCTCAGAATTGGTTTTGTGGTAGTGGGAAATTTTTTTAATTAAAAATATACTTAAAAGCTTAAAAAAAAAAAATACTGATGTCCAGGCCCCCACTTCAGGAGAACTGAGACTACCTGGGTATAAGGCCCAAGCTTGGATATTCTTTTTAAAAAGTTTCCCAGGTGATTCTAATAGCAGTCAAGGTAGAGAACCACAGAATTTCTCAGAAAAGTCAATTGTATGGACCTTTACACCTTGCAATTTGGCTTCTGTTTGTTCCAGAGCCCCCAGTGATCTACTCTCGGGCTAACTTCTGACCACTGCACTCGGAATCTCCTCTCCTGGCTTCAACTCACTCCCTTTGCTTATTATCATTCAGGGCCCATCTCAAATACTGATGTCCCAGGTATCCTTTCCCACCTTCCCAAAGGTCCAAGACCTTCTTCTTTTGCATCCCCAGAACACCATGTCTCACTCTGATGGCTGCACACAGTCTCCCTGGTTTTGCACGTGGGCGTTTATTCTTTCCCTCCGCACACACTGATCAAGCACTTGCCGCGGTGACCCCACTCCCCGTGCTACGTGATAAACTTCTAGGTCAGAAATGATGCCTGACTGTTCTTTCTACTCTCTGCAGTCTCTAGTGTGGCGTCTTGCATAGAATAGATGCTACTCTTTTGTTGAGTTATCTTTCAATGTATTATGACGTTTCACTTCTCTGCTGTGTCTGTTCTCTTTGCCCCTTCAGTGACAGGGAGATCGAGCTTTGTTTAAAATTTTTCTCTGAGAACTCTGTGTATATAAAGAAGTGTGTGAGGAGGTGCTGTTGAAAACTCCCCAGAAGATGGAGAGCCAGACACTGTCCTCGGGGAGATTCCAGAACAGGAAAAAAGAGAAGACAAGTGTATGAACACCTTTAGCCCAAAAAAGAAAAGGTGAAATGTTTCAGAGATGGACAGACAGGAATTCTGGAAGATTATCTTCTCTGGGGATCAGGGACTACTTCCTTTAAAAGATAATCACTGAATGAGGCATTAAAAGGCCGATCCTATTCGGATGAACAGAGAAGTAAGGGACAGGGGATGGTCAGGGGACAGGCATTGTCAGGAACAGCAAAGTAGGGCAGGAACCTAGGTGGCTTGTGGGCTTGGGCTTGATTACAGTGGGAGAGAGGGACAAGGGCAAGTCATAGAGGGCCTTAAACATCAGGAAACACTGTGAGCCTGTGCTTCCAAAACTTAAGGTTATTAAGCAACAAAATGACAAGAACTTTTTTAAAACTGTGGAGGGCTGTTAAGAGCAACAAGTTTTTACTGAGTCCCCGAGGAATCTTCCCATCTGGGGAGACCATCAGCTTCCTGCATGGATTCCATCACAGCGTTGTAAGAGACATGGTGGCCTTCACTTGCATCCTGCTGGTTTTGACTGGGTGAGAATGCCATGGAACCAAGTTCCAAATAGATGAGGTTTACTTTAACTTGTAAAGAGTCCACTTTTGGGTTGGGGGGGGACATGTTGTGAGACATGCTGAATCTTAGTTTCCCCCCACATTGGGAGCATGGAGTCTTAACCACTGGATGGTCAGGGAATTCCCAGGAGTCTACTTCTTTTGCTTTTTGCCACAGGGAGATATTTGTGATGGAAAAGTCCTCTTAAAAAGTTCAGAGATGGCCAGAAATTTTACTTCTGGGCACATACTCCAGAGAATTGACCCATTTCCATGACAGCAGTGTTTATAACAGCCAAAAGGTAGAAAGAATCATAGTCCTCCAATGGATGAAGGGTAAACACAACGTGACCTCTACCTACAGTGAAATATTTACCATTCAGCCTTAAAAAGAAAGGAAATTTTGACAGATACAACAACATGCAGATGTATTGAGGGTGTTATACTAAGTGAAATAAACACTTACTAAAAGACAAATCCTGGGTGATCCCACTTATATTAGACAACCAGAGCAGGCAAATCCATAGCATCATAAAGTAGAAGAGTGGTTGGCAGAGGCCAGAGGGAAGAGGGAATGGAGAATGGCAGTTTAAAACATATAGTGTTGGATTTCCCTGGTGGTCAAGAACCCGCCCGCCATGCAAGGGACATGGGTTTGACCTCTATCCTGGGAAGACTCTACATGCAGTGGGGCAACTGCGCCCATGCACCACAAGAGAAGCCACCGCAGCGAGAGGCCCACGCACTGTGAGAGGCCCACGCACTGTAACTAGAGAGCAGCCCCCACCCTCTGCAACTGGAGAAAGCCGGTATGCGGCAATGAGACCCAGGGCAGCCATAAATAAATAAATAATTTTTAAATGGAATAAAATGTATAATGTCAGCTTTGCAAGATGGAAAGAGTTCTGAAGACTGGCTTCCCAACGAGGTGAATGTATTTAACACTAGTGAATGGTTAAGATAGTATATTTCATGCTATGTATATTTTACCACAATTAAAAATTAGAAAAAATTGGGATAGCACAGGTAAACAACCTCTTATCTATGATTCTGAAATCCCCAAAGCTCTGGAAACCAAAAATTTTGATTACAGTCTGCTGTCTCCCAACTCCACTGAGCTGTTAAACAGTCTATGTGTCACATTTATCTTCTAAAAACTGGAAAAACTCTGAATGCTGAAAGGCCTCCAGAAGTTTCAGATAAAGGACTGCTAACCTGAATTCTGATAATATCCATCTTTCCTCTTTAGACGAGAGCAGATAGATCCTGATTGTGGACAACTGGTCCATCTATTCACTGACTAATGATGCATTATATTGCTGTGGTTTTGGGGTTCTACTGGCTGGTCCCTGCTTTAGAAAAACTAATCAACAATCTGAGTAAAATAATTAGCAGTTAGTTCTTCATTTTGTTTTCCCACTTCCTTTTACCAATTTCAGGTCTCACTTTAGGACACTGCATGGTCCTGTGTCCAGACACACACTGGCGCCCAAGAATGCTGGGCAAGCCACAGTTGGCATAGGCACAAAGTGATGTTTCAGGACAGCTTACCAGATCACACCTGGGCACACTGGACACAAACTGAGCACCCTGGCAGCCAAGAATAAATCCGGCTAAATTCAGGAGGACACACACCACAGACAGCAGTACAAAGAGATTCACCTGAAAGAGCAAGAAAAGAGGCAATTAGAGGAAAGATGATGGCTAAATTAAGAGACAGATTTTTTTCTAAGTAAAAAGACTCATTCTTTTCCTAGAGAAAAAAAAAGGAAAGTCAGAATCATGTTTTTTAATGGGCAAAGATTTCCCCCCTACTTTTTAGAATGCTTTAAATTGTGCTGAGGAATGCCACTGACCCTCAAGTCTTCTCAATTTCAAGTCCCTATTTTTCTTCCTCTTTGCAAATAATAGTCCTGACTTTTAGCTGTACATGACATTAAGGCATGGCTATTTTTTCCTTGAGCCACTGTTATTTCTTCCAAATTTTACAGAATCATGGTAATTAGATAAATGGAGAATTCCAGAACATAAGTGGAACCCAGGAAAATCAAGGAGTTCAGAGCCATTACCAGCCAGAAATCATAGTATATGTGTAAAAATAAAATACAGGTGAGTCTTTTTTTCAGTTCTAAACACCACTGGTACTAAAAAGGCATGCAATGATCTTCCAAGTACTCATCTCCAAAGTTAAATATTACAAATACTACGCTAAATGATTAAGAACTGACAGAAATCAGTCAAGAAGCCAGTATTTACTTAGCACAGATTAGACACTACAAAGGATTTTTCAACCTGATTTTCAAACATATTTGCAGAAGACTGAAAATCTTTCAGATTTTTGTAAATATGAAAGATTGAAACTAATGATTATCAGTTTTAGAACCAAGCATCATTTCAGGGAGTCAATATGTCAGGACTGGCTGGTAAATGAGTTAACATGTGAAGTCTAGAGAAAGCTCTTTCCTTACTACTGGTATTTCAAGAAGCTTGAAAGTATCTCCCAGACCCAACATATGAGTCAATATTTAATATTACATGATGTCCCTTTTCTTAAGAGGAATTCTTCTTTCCTCTCCAAGAGGAGTTTAAGAACTGTAAACAACAACTGAGTCTAAGAATCCAGACCTTTCCTGAACCTGACTGAAGACTCTTTCTTGACCGATGAACAAGAAGACTTGTTTTTCACCAAGTCTGGCTTCTGCTTCTCTCCTTTTTTGTTAAGTGGTAAAAGGATTATGTGCCCTGTCACCACATCTTGGGGAAAATGCTGGAAGTGGCCTCTGTGTTGCCTCCCAGGCTAGATTCCTCCCTGTCAGTAAACTTGACTTGCACTGTGCTCCCATGCAAGAGCTCCCCTTTTTACTGTCATTCCTGATCATGCCTAAGCTTTTTGGGAAATGAGAATCCACAATTGGCAAAAGACAGGACATGGTCTTCTTACATGGGTTTCTTCCATGTCCTGGCAGCTGCTACTCAAAGAGACCTAACACATCTGGAATCTTCACACTGAACAACACAATGATTGTTACTATGAGGAATCTTGAACTTGCCTTTGGAAATTTTCTTTTAATGAATATCAGATGGCTTGAAAAGAAAACATAGTTATAATCCTTATACCCACCAGTCCACCACTAATCTTCATAACTGAAAATTAGCAGCATCAGATACAGAATGGGTGAGAGTCTATTACCCAACACTGGACCTCAAAGCTCTTCCTTAGAATCTTAAATCCAGCTCTTCAAAAGACATCAGTAAGAAATCAACAGGCAAGCCACAGACTGGGAGAAAACATTTCATGCCTATATTGAAGAAAGAAGCTATGTCTAGAATATACAAATGACTCCCCAACTCAATAATAAAAAGACAAATAACTCAATTTTAAAAATCAGGCAAAAGAATTGAACAGAGATGTCACAAAACAAGATATATGAATAGCCAGGAAGCAGATGAAGAAGTGCCCAACATCAACAGTCATCACTGAATACAAATTTAAACCATAGAGGGATTACCTCACACTAACTAGAATGGTTAAAATTAAAGACTGACAAGAGCAAATGTTGGTGAGGATAAGGAGCATGTGGGCTCTCAAACACTGCTTGTCCGAGTATAAAATAGTACCAACACTTTAGAAAACTATATGGAAAGAGGACGGGGAGTAACCTTCCAGTGGGGAAACCCAACAAACAGTAAATTAATGAGGTGACCAAGGTTAATATTACTGATAACTGATATTGATACCCAACATTCTTGACATCCTCTGATAGAGATGGCACTTTACTCTGCGATCTTCCTCACCCAAATTCATAAAAACCTCAGTCTAATCATGAGAAAACATCGGATAATCCCAACTGAAATACATTCTAAAAAATACCTGACCGGTATTCTGCAAAACAGTCAAGGTCCTCAAAACTTGAAAGTTTGAGAAACTGTTACAGCCAGGAGGATCCCAAGGAGCTATGACACTTAAATGTAACATGATGTCCTGGGATGGAATCACAGACAGAAAAAGGACAGTGGGCAAAAACTAAGGAACTCTGAAGAGTATAAACCTTAGTTAATAATAATATATCAATGGATTTCCCTGGTGGCTGAGACGGTAAAGAATCTACCTGCAATGCAGGAGACCAGGGTTCGATCCCTGGGTTGGAAAGATCCCCTGGAGAAGGAAATGGCAACCCACTCTAATATGCTTGCCTGGAGAATCCCACGGACAGAGGAGCCTTGAGGGCTACAGTGCACAGGGATGCAAAGAGTTGGACATGACTGAGCGACCAGCACTTACGCTTTTCACTTTCAATAATCACTACTGGTTCATTAATGGTGCCAAATGTACCATACCAATGTCAGATATCAATAATAGAGGAAACTGGGTATGGGGTATTCAGGGCCACGCTGTACCAGCTATGCAATATTTCTATGAAACTGTGCTTACACAGTCGCGTCTGACTCTCTGAGGCCCCATGGACTATAGCCTACCAGGATCCTCTTTCCATGGAATTTTCCAGGCAAGAATACTGGAATGAGCTGCCATTTCCTACTCCAGGGGATCTTCCCAACCCAAGGATCGAACACTCGTCTCCTGCATCTCCTGCATTGGCAGGTGGATTCTTTACCATTAGCGTCACATGGGAAACGCTTCTGTAAAACTAAAACTATTCTAAAATAAAAAACATACAGATGGCTAATAAATATGTGAAAAGATGCTCAACATCACTCATCATTAGAGAAATGCAAATCAAAACCACAATGAGGTATCATCTTGCACTGGTTAGAATGGCCAGCGTCAAAAAGTTTAAAAGTCTACAAACAGTAAATGCTGGAGAGGGTGTGAAGAAAAAGGAAACCTCTTACACTGCTGGTGGGAATGCAAACTGGTATAGCTGCTATGGAAAATAGTGTGGAGATTCCTTAAAAAACTAGGAATAGAAATGCCATATGACCCAGCTTTAAAAAGCTGGATTAAAATTCAACATTCAAAAAATTAAGATCATGGCATCCGGTCTCATCACTTCATGGCAAATAGATGCAGAAACAATGGAAACAGTGACAGACTTTATTTTCTCGGGCTCCAAAATCACTGCAAATGCTGACTGCAACCATGAAATTAAAAGATGCTTAGTTCTTGGAAGAAAAGCTATGACCAATCTAGACAGCATACTAAAAAGCAGAGACATTACTTTGCCAACAAAGGTCCATATAGTGAAAGCTATGGTTTTTCTAATAGTCATGTATGGATGTGAGAGTTGGACCATAAAGAAGGATGAGCACCGAAAAATTGATGCTTTTGAACTGTGGTGTTGGAGAAGACTCTTGAGAGTCCCTTGCACTACAAGGAGATCCAACCAGTCCATCCTAAAGGATGTTAATCCTGAATATTCATTGGAAGGACCAATGCTGAAGCTGATGCTCCAATACTTTGGCTACCTGATTCAGGAAATCAATCCTGAATATTCATTGGAAGGACCAATGCTGAAGCTAAAGCTCCAATACTGTGCCTACCTGATGTGAATACTTTACCAACTCATTAGAAAANATGTTAATCCTGAATATTCATTGGAAGGACCAATGCTGAAGCTGATGCTCCAATACTTTGGCTACCTGATTCAGGAAATCAATCCTGAATATTCATTGGAAGGACCAATGCTGAAGCTAAAGCTCCAATACTGTGCCTACCTGATGTGAATACTTTACCAACTCATTAGAAAAGACCCTGATGCTGAGAAAGACTGAAGGCAGGAGGAGAAGGGGATGACAATGGACAAGATGGTTGGATGGCTCACTGACTCAATGGACATGAAGTTGAGCAAGTTCCAGGACACGGTGAAGGACAGGAAAGTCTGGCATGCTGCAGTCCATGGCATCACAAAGATTCGGACATGACTGAGCAACTGAACAACAAAGAAAGATGGTAACGACAATCCTACATGCAGGGCGACAAAGGAGACACAGATGTAAAGAACAGACTTTTGGACTCAGTGGGAGAAGGTGAGGGTGGGACGATTTGAGAGCATAGCATTGAAACATGTACATCACCATATGTAAGACGATATTCAGTGCAAATTCAATGCATGAAGCAGGACACCCAAAGTCAGTGCTCTGGGACAACCCAGAGGGATGGGTTGGGAAGGGAGGTGGGAGAAGGGTTCAGGAAGGGGGGCCACATGTATGCCCGCAGCCGATTCATGTTGATGTATGACAAAAATCATCACCATACTGAAAAGTAATTATCCTCCAATTAAAATGAATAAATAATTTTTTTTAACTGCAAAAAATCTGAACATATACCTACAATTTCACTGCTAGGAATAGACCAAAGAAATAAATGCAATTGCCCACAAAAGAACTTACAAAAGTGCCGGGGTCCAGCCCCGGCAGGTCCAGGAAATTCGAAGCGTGGACGGCGTCGGCGTCTTAGAAGTGTTNAACTCTCACATCCATACATGACCACAGGAAAAACCACAGCCTTGACTAGATGGAACTTAGTCGGCAAATAGCATTATTCAAACTAGGCCAAAAATGAAAAGATGAAAAGAACTCAAAAAACCAACAACAGAAGAATATATAAACAAATTGTGGTACTTTTAAATGATGGAATATCTCCAGCAATTAAAAAAAAAAAACTGGTGATACACAAAAACAACAAGCAGTTCAAAGACATTATATTGAGTAAAACAGGCCAGATACTGTATGATTCCACTTACATGAAGTTCAAGAACAGACAAACAATCATAGTGAGAGAAATCAGAAGATCAGTTGCCCTCCCAGAGGAGGTGTGATGTGAGGAGACTGACTAAGAAGACATAAGGGAACTTTCTGGAGTGATAAAAATGTTTTCTTTCTTGTTCTGGATATAGGCTACATGGGTGTATCCAACTGTCAAAGCTTAGCTAACTGAATACTTATGATCTGGGGTTTATATAAATTATACTTAATATGTATTTTTTAAATAAGGAAGAAAATTCTGAGTCCAGCTGTCAAGACAGCAGGGTGAGATCATATAATGTCAGAACAACAAATATGAGACAAGGCCCAGGGATTCACTGCCTAATGGGCTGGCTTCTCTTCTACAGTGGAGGGGCTGCTAATGAGCAGTCAAAGTCACATCACCAGAATGGCCACCTGCAAACCCCAGAATAAAGACCTGCCCCAAGGCACACAGGTATGTACAAAATTGCCATGCACTCTTTCCCAAATTTATTCCTGATATGGATTTTTTATTACTATTATTATAACTCTGGCCAAACATTGGCCAAATGGTCGCCTAATCACTCTAGTACAGATCACTGTAGCATATATCAGACATGGTGGCTATTAGGATACCAAGCACATGTCTTTCAGAGATTAAATCAGACTCAACTCTATATATTAGAGTTATACGGGACTCAGGATTTAAATGGACCTTCAGAATGGACTCATCTGGCTTTTACCTAGTTATAATGATATAACTTCCAAGACTCAAATATCCACCCCATTTATCACCAGATGGAGTCCTCTCAAATAGAAGACAGTAAAAAATCAGCTACTAGTAAAGAACATCCTAGTCAAAAGCCCACTCAGCTATACCTTGAAAGCAGAATTTCTTATACTGGTATTTTGTTCTATTGTCAACAATTCTTGCCTTTAAAAAAATCATTTTTGTGATCTGGATTTCTCTTTGTGGAAGGCACCTGGATTTTTCATCAGGACACTTGGTTCAAATTTAGGCTTTCCCCTTGCTTGCTGTGATATCTTAGACAATCTTTATCTCTATAAGACTTGCTTTTCTCAGCTGTTAGAAAGGTCTATTGTCCTACTGGGAGAAAATACATGCAAATGATACAACCGACAAGTGTTTAATTTTCAAAATAAACAAGTAGCTCATACAACTCAACAACAACAAAAAAAACCCTATTAAAAAGTGGGCAGAAGATCTAAACGGGCATTTTTCCAAATAAGACATACAGATGGCCAACATGCACATGAAAAGATGCTTAACATCACTGATTATTACAGAAATGCACAACAAAATTACGATGAGGTACCATCTCACACCGGTCAGAATAACCATTATTAAAAAGTCTGCAAACCACAAATCCTGGAGAGGCTGTGGAGAAAAGGGAATCCTCCTACAGTGTTGGTAGGAATGTAAATTGGTGCAGCCACTATGGAAATAAGCAGGGAGGTTTTTCAAAAAAGAGAGTTACCATATGACCCAGCAATCACACTTGAGGCATATTCTGGACAGAATTATAATTTGAAAAAATACATGCATCTCTGTGTTAATAGCAGCACTATTTGCAATATGCAAGACATGGAAACAACTTAAATGTCCATCTACAGATGAACGGATAAAGACAATGTGGTAGATATATACAATGGAATACTGCTCAGTCACAAAAAAGAAAGAAAGAACGTCATCTGCAATAACATAGAAGGACCTAGGGATTATCATGCTAAGGGAAGAGGGTGTGAGAGAGACAAATATCATGATAGTACTCATACACGGAATCTAAAATATGACAAAAATGAATTTACCTATGAAACAGAAACAGACTCACGGACATAAAGAACAGACTTGTGGTTGCCAAGCAGGGGAGAGGGTAAAGGAGAGATGGACTGGGAGTTTTGTATTAGCAGATGCAAGCTGTTATATATAGAATAAATAAACAAAAAGGTTCTACTGTACAACACAGGGAGCTATATTCAATATCCTATGATAAACCATAATGGAAAATAATATGAAAAATAATGTACTTATATGTATAATTAAACCACTTTGCTCTATACCAGAAATTAACACAACACTGTAAATCAACTATACGTCAATATAATAAGTTTTAAAAAAAAAAAAAATCTATCAGCCCAGGTACTTCCCAAGATTAATGAGAGAATAATTAACAAAATGATATACATGAAAATCTTTTATATGCTACAAAATACTAAGCAAACAGTTTTACTATTGCTAACAATAGGCATTTTGCCTTTGTGGGGAAGACTTTTTATTATAAAATGAATTTCACAAAATGTGTTTCACTAGTTTCCACCAGCAGCAACTTGCTCTTATACTTGTGAATAAGTATTCACAAATTCCCCGAATTTATGGCAGCTGGAAAGGATAGTCATTTACTACAGTCCACCTGTAATAATCTGTAGGTATATTATTTCCAAAACTCTCCCATAAATTCTCTCTGCAGCCTGCTTTAGGAACTCACTCCACCATGCTGACCATTGACACATGTGGGTGAGGTGTCTCCTATTGGTCCCTCCAAATCCTCTCTCTGCTCCCCATATTTCTCCCCTCCTCTTGGGGAGACTGATCTGCAGACTGTATCAATGGGGCTCCTCTGCCCTCTGGTGTCTGGTTTGGTTCAGTCAATGGGTGCCCTGGAAGAAAACCCAAGGGAGAGAGGAGGATGAGGTTGGAGTAATTATTCTCGTGGTTCCTTCTCTGCAGCTTCAGGCTGGCTGCGTCCCTCATGAAAAGCCACAGGTCTTCTCAAGGGCTCCTCAATACATGATCCCAAATTCTAGACTCTGACTACCTTCCCCTGTCAGGACTACACCCTGCACAGATCTTTGTGAACTGACCCTTAATGAACTTCTTGTCAGGTTATCATTATAGCATTTTACCAAGACCTTCTCTATAAAATTTTCCCATATATTTAACCTAAATTTTTCCCTGCTGTTTAAGACTATCTCCTATTGCTCTCACTTCAAACTGGAATATGACTTGCTCAATAAAGTGAGCCCCATGGGTTACAGTCCCTGAATTCTACTGCAGCCAGTTCCTCACTGTGATTTACCAACATGTGTGTGTGCATGCGTGCTAAGTCACTTCAGTCGTGTCCAACTCTGTGCAACCCTGTGGACTGTAGCCCATCAAGCTCCTCTCAGGCTCCTCTGTTAATGCAAATTCTCCAGGCAGGAATACTGGAGTGGGTTGCCATGCCTTGCTCCAGGGGTACTTCTCAACTCAGGGACCAAACTCACATCTCTTTCAACCCCTGCATTGGCAGGTGGGTTCTTTACCACTANGTAGCCCATCAAGCTCCTCTCAGGCTCCTCTGTTAATGCAAATTCTCCAGGCAGGAATACTGGAGTGGGTTGCCATGCCTTGCTCCAGGGGTACTTCTCAACTCAGGGACCAAACTCACATCTCTTTCAACCCCTGCATTGGCAGGTGGGTTCTTTACCACTAACGCCACCTGGGAAGTTGGGATTTACCAACAAGAAACAGAAAAGCCCAGCATTCGTGGAGAAAAGTCTTTCTAGAATTTATATTTTAGCCATGAAAGACTGAGGAACCAAAAGAAGTAAAGAGTTTGCCTCATTGCATCCTGTGGCTTTCAAGAGCAAAATGCAAAATCCAAGATCCAAAGAGGTGGTCCTCTCACAAGGACTGGCAATATGAGTTAAGCCCTTTACAGTTTCAGTTCCATTCTTACTAACTTGAATCGTATGTATTTTCTGATACTCACACACCAGGTAGCTTGCCACAAAAGGTATATTTGTCTTTTTGTTTCTATTTTTTGGCCACCCCACACAGTATGTGGGATCTTAAATTTCCCCTCCAGGGATGGAACCTATCCCCCTGTAATGTAAGTGTGGAGTCTTAACCCCTGGACCTCCCAGGGAAGTCCTAGGAAGTATGTTTTTCAATTGAGTATTTGGAATTCACCTTAACATTGTTCTCTTGCAGATGTGTCCCCAGTCCATTCCAGGTCTCAATTAAGTGACCCAATAAAAGAATCAGTCTGGGGAAGCCATCCAATAAGAAACATCACCTGCAATTTGCTTATTCCAACCTGCTGAAAGTTCTTCATAATTTCCATCACATTGTTGTTGTTCAGTTGCTCAGCCATGTCCGACTCTTTGTGACCCCACGGACTGCAGCACGCCAGGCTTCCCTGTCCTTTACCATCTCCCAGAGTTTGTTCAAACTTATGTCCATTGAGTCAGTGATGCCATTCAACCATTTCATCCTCTGTCGTCCACTTCTCCTCCTGCCCTCAATCGCTCCCAGCATCGGGGTCTTTTCCAACGAGTCAGTTCTTTGCATCAGGTGGCCAAAGTATTGGAGCTTCAGCATCAGTCCTTCCAGTGAATATTCAGGGTAGAAATCTTCAGAATTGACTGGTTTGATCTCCTTGCTGTCCAAGGGACTCTCAAGAGTCTTTTCCAACACCACAATTCTATTCTTCATCACTCAGCTTTCTTTTTTTTTTTTCATCACTCAGCTTTCTTTATAGTCCAACTCTCACAGCTGTACATGACTACTGGAAAAACCATAGCTCTGATTATACAGACCTTTGTCAGAAAAATGATACTTCTTCTTTTTAATACGCTGTCTAGGTTTGTTATAACTTTTCTCACATAACATCATTAAATAATTATGGCTATCACAGCTTGGTATTGTTGAGTCCTTTTTGATAGAATATTTCTATCTCTAAATAGACTGACCTTTCCCTGCTGCTTAAGGAGTTTTATTTTGCTTCTTAGTTCCCTACCGCTCTAAACTTAAGATTCACCTGAAAATAAACTATGTATCTTTAAATAGTTTCACTAATTGTATGAAGGTAGAGTAGCTTAAAATGAATAGGTTTAAAATAGTGAATTGAACATAAGCATTTAGTTCTACTAAGTCCTGAAAACCCATTAAATTGACAATAAAGGAAATATTTTTAATGCAGAAATTCATAAAGACCAAGAGGAAAAATTTTAGAAGTTAGAAAGCCAGTGTGCAAGCATGAATTGACTCAGGGCTCCTAAGAAAACTGAATCCTACAACAGCAATGATGAAAGCCCAAATAGAAGAATTTATTCCTCAGGCACCACATGTTCAAAAACGGGTGGCAGTAGATACCTCTGGATGTAAAAGTGAGGCTAAAGATAGAACCGGCTGAGAGTCTAAGAAGCAAGTAGAAAATGGTACAACCACTATGGGAAACTAGTGGTAGTTTCTAATGAAGTTAAGTAGCGATCATCCTATGATTCAGAAATTCACCTTTAGGTACATACATTAGTGTACATGCCCACAAAAAGACATGTACAAGAAAGGTCATAGCAATAGGTTCATAATAACCAAAAACTGGAAAACAACCCAAATGTCCAAGAATAGGAGAGTAGAGGAACAATCTGCAGTACCCTCTTAAATGAAATAAAACCCACTGCTATGGTTTGAATGTCTGTGTTTCCCCAAACTCATAAATCGAAATCCTAGCCCCAAAGTGATGGTATTAGAAGGTGGGGGTCTTTGGGAGGCAATCAGGTCATGATGGGCAAGCATACATTTACTCAGTGGTCCTGAGAAAACTGAATCTTACAACAGCAATGAGGAAAGCCAAGACAACAGAATTTATTTCTCATGAATGAGATTAGTGAATTTGTATATGTATTTTTTGATTTAAATATCAAAGGCTTGCCAAGTTATTTCCATTAGAAACTTTTCAAAAAGGTTTAATTCAAAAAATACTACTACTGCCTCAAAATCCTTTTCTTTCACACTTTCTTTCATCTTTTAATTTCCCAAGAAAACATCACTGGTACCCATTTAGTCATGATGCCTTATTTTCCCTCAGATGATGCTGTTGAAAATAAAGGAAAATCAGAATACACTTTTCTCCAGTGGGATACAAAAACATAGGTCACCTTAAATATTACTGAATGAATGAAAAAATCAATCAATGAATAAATGAAAGAAAATGGACTCTTATGATAAACACTATTTGGAGGTATCATGCCTCCTTATCAATACTGTGGAACACACACAGACAGGCCCTGAAAGGCAGTCACCAGCTTGACTATCACTGCTTGCATGAAAATGGCTACTGCTATTGCTCCTGGTGGGAACTCACCACTTCCTGGGGAGCGAAGATGGGAAGGGCTGGGACTCCTTTCCCATCATGTCATAGGAACAAGTAGGTGCAGTGAGTGAGTGGGTGGAAGAACTAAGTACCCAGTGCATAGAATTCAGGTTACATTTTCCCACTGAAACAAGAACATTATGTGATCTGGCTGGGAATGTGACTGACATTCTAACTTTTATGTTTTCAGAGAGAAGAAGTCCCAGCTCCAAACTACTGATCAGTCACTGGTTAATAGGACAAATGTCATAGGACCTATGACAATGAACAAAAACACTTATTTGAATCTTAATAGTCACAATTTTAATTCAGTTTGGAGAAGCATTTTAATACACAGATGTAGAATCAAGGGGCCCTTGCAGGGCCAAGTTATCTAAATACAACACACTGACACCAGGGGGAAAAAAAAGGAAGACACCAAACTAAAATCTTTCTGAACTAGCTTAGCAAAATGACTCTTCTGATAGACTGTTCAGCACCATGGCAACCAACAAAACATAATAAATCACAGTGACTCACAAAGCCTAGCCTCTGGCTGCTTTAACCCTGTTTCAGGAGCTCCCACACGCACTGACTTGGTTTGCAATGCGCTTTTAATCAACTCAGATCCCAAGAGAACCTGCTCCCGGGCTTCACTCCCTTGACATCTTTTAAACTTCTTCCAGAAGCCTGGCAGATATATTACCAGCATCCAGGCTGGTGCTCCCTGCCAACAAGCCAAACACAGGCCTGTTGCTGTGAACAGAAACAGCTGTCTCTCTTTCCTCTCGTTCCTCTCAGAGATATTTAAGTGTCAGATTTGTTCATGTTATGGTTGCCCTAGACTCTATTTTCATAAAATATCTAAAATATAATAACATTTATTTTGAATTCCTTTTTCAACAGGAGTGAAAGCCTTCTTCTCCCAACCAGTGAAAGACACAACTTTTCATTAGTCTGGAACAGTCTTGAGGTGAGCAAAAAATAATTACAACTGAGACTTGCAAATTCCTGATAAAAATATACAAATCTCAGGACTTCCCTGGTAGTCCAGTGGTTAAGACTCTGCACTGCCCATGCAGGGGGCCGGGGTTCAATCCCTGATTGGGAAACAGATCTCTCATGTTGTATGCCATGGCCAAAGGATAAACAAATAAATAAACAGGCAAATGCAGTATTTTGGTCATCTGATGCGAACAGACGACTCAGCTGAAAAGTCCCTGATTCTGGAAAAGAATGAGAGCAGAAGGAGAAGGGGGCGTCAGAAGATGAGATGGCTGGACGGCATTACCAATGCAATGAACATGAACTTGGGCAGACTCCAGGAAATGGTGAGGGGCAGGGGAGCCTGGCATGCTGCAGTCCATGGAGTCGCAAACTGAATAACAACACACAAATACAAATCTCAGGGTACTTTTAAGGCTCCCAGCTCGTGAGAGGAAATTCTGCCTTTTCTGGGGTCCTCCCCGCAGCCCTGTTCTCTTACAGATCCCCTGTGTCCCAGGGCTCCCTTTCAGCACAATGTCCCTCATTTCTCAGGAAAGTGACTCTTCTCATGACCTAAGCAACCAGCAGAGAAGGGGGTAAACTCGTCATGTGTCTGGCTCCACTGTTCCCTGATACAACAGAGGAAGCTCTTGTCACCCTGAATTCACATGTTTCCATCAGCAATGCAGCAGAGGACTACGACAAACACATCCTGATGAGAGTCTCAAGACAAAATAATCAGAGGATGACGTGACATGACATCCTGGGATCTGCTCTTTGAACAAGGTGAAAGGCTCAGGATCGTCTTCTGCTCTACCCCACAGGACTCAGGTGGCAGAAGTGAATGTGGATTTGAAGATAAGAACGACAGCAGCAGGTTTTAAACAAAACTGCAGAGCTGTGACTCTTGAGACATCACTGCCCTTCTCTACTGCGCCTTTCCTTCATCTGTCTGTCATTCTTCCCCTGCTCCTAGCCCTTTCTCCAGGTTACATTTTCCCACTGAAACAAGAACACTGTGATCTTAGCTGCTTCTTTAAAAAAAAAAAAAAGTTTTTAAGATCCAATTTTATTTTATTTTTAAAACTTTCTGGCTGCATGGCAGGTGAGATCTTAGTTCCCCAACCAGGGAATCAGACCTGCACCCCCTGCATTGGAAGTTTGGAGTCTTAACCACTAGACCATCAGGGAAATTTCTACTCTTAGCTTTGTAAAAAGCTAAGTTAGAATCAGACTTTCTGACTCCCCAGTAATGAAGATCATGACTCTAGAGACGTTACCTAGAGACAACAGTCCTCAAAGAGGGCTTCCATCAAGTCCTTCCCTCTGTACTTCACTGGCTGTTCCTCATGTCAAGAGGTGAAGGCTAATATAGACAATGAAATATTATCCAGCCTTAAAAAGGAAGTACTGACATATACTACAGCATGAATGAACCTTGAAAACACGAGGCTAAGTGAAATAAACCAGATACAAAAGGACATGTATGACTGCACTTCCATGAGGTGCCTAGAGTCGTCAGATCCAGAGATAGAAAGCAGAACAGTAATTACCCAGGAAGAACTGGAGTTCTGGTTGAATGGATAGAGACTTTCCGTTGAGAATGATGAAAAAGTTCTGGAAATGGAGAGTACTGCTGATTACACAGCATTGTACTGTACTTGTACATTGTACTTAATGCCGCTGAACTGTACACTTTTAAATGGCTAAAACTGTAAAATTTTAAATATGCATATTTTACCACAGTTTTTAAGAATCACAAAATTGTTTCAAAAAGGAAAAGAGGTGGAGTCCAATTCCCAGTTCACCTCCCCTTGATCCTAAGGTACCCATGGGAACTTGTTTGACCAAGAAAATTCAGCAGAGGTGATGTTCTGGGACATCCAGGCTAGATGGTAAGATGCTTGAGCCACCTGGGCCTCCTGGAACACTGCTCACAGACATGCCCTCTCAGGAACCATGCTGGGTGGCTGTGACATGAGGAGGTCACGTGTTCACGCTCTAGCCAGCAGCCCTTGCTGGGCTCCCGGCTGTGTCTTCTATAAACATGCACTGAAATATTTAAGGAGGAGATGCTGTGAAGGCTGGGATCTAAGTGAAAACAACACAGTGGTGAGAAATGGTGAGGGGGCAGATGAGATAAGCCTGCCCATGCGCAGCTGGGCAATGAGCGTGGGGTGGAGGCGGCTGTGTTTCCCTCATTAGGAGTATATTTGAAATTTTCCATAGCAAAGAAAGAAGAAAAAGGAGGAACAGGAGAAAATGAAAGAGGAGACGGAGAGGGGGAAGGAAGAGAAGGGGAAGAAAGAGAAGAGGAGGAAAGGAGACGGGAGGGAATGAAGGCTGAAGAAGCCAACTGGACTCACCTCTTCACAAATTCATGGAAGAAGAAAGAAAGTGGCAGGAAGAGTATTCTAGAACACAGAGGACTCGAGAGAATAGTCCACTGAAACGACTGAAGCCTGACTGAGTGAAAAAGAATGGGCTTACATAGAAGCATTCACTTTGGGATGATTCATCAAGCTTTTCACTTACACATATAAAAATGCGTACAAATCATATTTCAGCTGAAAAGTTTTCTGATTAATAAAAATTGTATAACATTTTGGAATAATTGAGAAAATTTTAATATGGGCTGAATATTAGATGGCATTAAGAAATTACAAGTAATTGTCTTAGTTATGATAATGTTACTATGGTGAGGTAGAAGAATGTCTTATTTTTAGGAGATAACTCCTAAAGGACATGGGGGTGAAGTACCACATGTCTGAAACTTCAGAATAGTTCTATATAAAATATTTTATATAAACATAGCAAGTAAGGCAAAATGTTTAAAGCTACTGAATCCAAGTAGAAGGTATATGAGACTTCATTATGTTATTTGCTCAACTTTTCTGTAAGTTTGAGAATTTTCATAATAAAACATTAAAAATATATTGAAGAGGCTTTTGCAGGTGCAAAAGTAACAAGAAGCAGAAGCACGTGCCCATCAGCTATTACTAAAGAACTTCTTTCTCAAAGAACTGAGTCATCTACCTGGGGAAACAGGGCTCCTGATGGAACAGTCCCTCCAAGTCAAATCTTCTTTTTGGCATAAGAGGATTATCTGCTTCTCTCAAGCACACTTTAAACTAAAGCCTATCCACTCAGTAGCACAGAGCTTCCAGGCAACCCTCCCACCCCTTAAGAGACAAGCCTGTTGTGAAAACAGACCCACAAAAGCAAGGGTAGTGATTAAGAGCATGGGCTCTAGAGAGATACCACCTAAAAATGTGTATTCCAACTCTGTCACTACTAGCTACGTGACCTTGGGAAAATTACATAACCTCAGAATAAAGATACTAATAACATCTTAGAGGATTAGTGGGTTAATATTAATACATACATCTCACTTGTGTGTTTATTATTACTACAAATTACTACAGACAGTAAAATACTACCAACCTAGTTCTTCAGTCATAATTAGGAAGAATAATCAGGGGTCAACAGACATTCAAAAACATAACAGCCCCCAAAAAAGAAGGACCAAGATACCAACCGGAACTACTGACCTGCATGGAGAAAACATGCTCACTCACAGAACAGAAAAGAAAAAGACAAAGAGATAAAAAGCGTAAGACTTTGAAAAGTTAAGAAACAAAGGAGCTCAACTCAAGAGGTCCAACATCTGATTACTGGGTGTTCTAGAAAGAGCAGAGCAAATGGAGGGAAGGAAACAATCAAAGAAATAATAAAAGGAAACTGCTTCACGTTGAAAAAAAGAGAAAGTGAAGTCGCTCTGTCATGTCCGACTCTTTGCGACCCCATGGACTGTAAGCTACCACACTCCTCCGTCCAAGAAACATGTCTCAAATTTTTAAAAACTCAAGGGTAAAAATAGTCCAAAAGTATGAAGGAAAAAAGACCCACATTTGAATATACCTTTACGTTATTTCAGAAGACTGCCAGAAAAATTACTAGAAACTTGGAAATGGGCAAAAGAAATTACTGGGTGTTCCATTTACCTATTCAGTTACTTGGCCATTTTACAACTCTGGAGAGGCAGAGCGTAAGTTGTAGATTCTTTTTGAGTAAGGATGGAAACAAAATCTGTCCAATGTAATAGAAAAACCTGGAGATTTACTGCTAGATATCTACCAGTTTTCTATTTATCCCAGCAGTCTCCTCCTAACATCACCTATGAACACTGAGCTTCTCAACTGTGCTTTGAACCAATTTTCCCTTGTTACTGACACATATTCATTTTGTACTGGCTTGAGAGTCATGGTTTTATCTTTTTGAAAATTAAACTTGATCAGTACCAAGGTAAAGAGACGATCCTAAAAGCTTCCAGAGAGAAAAAGAGGTTGCCCACTAAGGAACGTGAAGAAAGAAATGGCAACCCACCCTAGTATTCTTGTTTGGAGAATCCTATGGATGGAGGAGGCTGCTGGGCTACAATCCATGGGGTCACAAGGAGTTGGACATCACTGAGCGACTAACAGAACAATAACTATGCAACAAGAATCAGATTTACATCAGTGACAATAGTCATCAAGCAATGCCTTTAAATTTTGGAAGGAAAATCATTTGAACCCAAAATTCTACATGCAGCCAAACTATCATTCAAATGGGAGGGCAAACAAAGATACATCAAGCATTCAAACTCTTAAAGAGCTCCTTTCTCTCACATTCTTCATGAAATTCTGGTGGCTCAGTCGGTAAAGAATCCACTTGCAGTGTAGGAGACCTGGGTTCGATCCCTGGTTCAAGAAGATCCCCTGGAGAAGGGCATGGCAACACACTCCAGTATTCTTTCCTAGAGAATCCTCATGGACAGAGGGGCCTGGCGGGCTGCAGTTGTGGGGTCACAAAGAGTCAGTCATGAATGAGCGACTAAGCACAACACAGCACATTTTCTGGCAAAATGAAGAAGGAATTCAAGAAAAAACAATGTGTGCGGCATGAGATCTAAGAAACAATGTCTCTAATCCAATGATATAAAGAAAATATTTAGATGACATTTGTATAGGATACCTAGAAAACAATTAAATCCAAACTAGAATAGGAAGCTAGTCTTAAGAATGTCCAAAGGGGGAAATAAAACAACTAGCATTAAGAGTATGATTAAAAAGCTAGATGAATAAAACTGAACTTAGAGTCAACAGATTTTCAATAAAGTTTCAAGATAATTTAATGAGGAAAGAACAGGCTCTTCAACAAGCCACGCTGGAACAACTGGATATCTACTTGCAAAAGAATGAACTTGGACTACTGATACAGGATATGCAAAAGTTAATTCAAAACAGATTATGGACCTAGTCATAAGGTAAAACAATATAACACCTAGAAGAAAACAGAGGAATAAATCTTCATGACCATGGGGTAGACCAGGCTTCTTATTAATAGATATGACAGTATAGCAACAAAAGAACTTCATCAAAATCAAATACTTNATGAACTTGGACTACTGATACAGGATATGCAAAAGTTAATTCAAAACAGATTATGGACCTAGTCATAAGGTAAAACAATATAACACCTAGAAGAAAACAGAGGAATAAATCTTCATGACCATGGGGTAGACCAGGCTTCTTATTAATAGATATGACAGTATAGCAACAAAAGAACTTCATCAAAATCAAATACTTTTGTGCTTTAAAGGATGCCATCAAAAAAGCCAAAAGACAATTCACAGGATGAGAGAAAATATTTGCACATCAAATATCTGATAAGGGACTTGCAAAGGGAAACTGGATAATTCTTAGTTGTGATGATGTTATTATGATGAGGTCTAGTGAGCCAAAGACATGCAAATAGCCAATAAACACGTGGAAATGCTCAACATCAAGTTAAAAACACAATGAAGTGCCACTTAACACCTATAAAGACGGCCATAATAAACAAGACAGACAGTAATAAGTGTTGACAAAGATGTAGACAAATTGAGACCTGCATGCACTGCTGATGGAAATATAAAATAGAAGTCATTTCAGAAAACTGGTCTTCAAAATGTTAAATGTATACCATATGCCTCAGCAATTCCATCTCAAGGTTTATAAGCCAAGAGAAATGAAAACATGCCCACAAATAAACTTGAACACTAATGTTCAGAGCAGCATTATTCATAGTAGACAGAAAGTGAAATGTCTATCCACTAACGAATAGATAAATTAACTGTGGTATATCCATTAATGGAATATCATTCAACAATAGAAAGGGGGGAAAGTACTGATACATACTATAACATGATGACCCTTAAAAATACTGTGCTTAAAAATTTGCTAAGTTAAAGAAACCAGTTACGAAGGATCACATATTATATGATTCTATTTGAAATACCAAAAATAGGCAATTTTATAGAGACAGATAGTGGTTGCCTAGGGCTGGGAATATTGAGGGGAAATGAGGAGTGACTTCTAATGGGTACAGGGTTCCTTTTGGGGGTGATCTGAAAATGTTCTACAACTGATGGTGGTGGTGGTTGTATATATCTATGAACATGCTAACAACCATTGAACTGTACAGTTTAAATGGGTAAATGTTATAGTGTGTCAATTATATCTCCACAAGGTGTTGAAAAATATAAGAGGGCTTCCTTGGTGGCTCAGCTGTAAAGAATCCACTTGCTGATGCAGGAGACATGGGTTTAATCCCTGGTCCAGAAGGATTGCACATGCCTTCAGCAGCTAAACCCACGTGCCGCAACTGTTGAGCCTGTGCTCTAGAGCCTGGGAGCCGCAGCTACGGAAGCCCATAAGCCCTCCAGCCGGCAGTCCACAAGAGAAGCCACCACGATGAGAAGCCCAGGCACTGCAGCTAGAGAGTAGCCCCTGCTCTCTGCAACTGTGGAAAAGCCTGCGCAGCAACGAAGCCCCAACACAGCCAAAAATAAACAAATAACAAATTTTAAAAACTACGAGAAGCAGCGAGATGATCTCTGAGATTAGGTAACTTTTGCTTTTTTTGTCAACAAGAAAAAAGTAAAGAATCACTTAAAAACTCTAGTAAAAACATAAATCTACATATCAGAGACACAGTCCAAAACTGAAGCAAACTAAAATATGACATGATACCAAGCAAACAATAGAGAAAATAAAAGAGAATAACAGATTTGACTTGGCAGCTCGAAACTGTTCTTAAACACAGTTTAAAATCCTTTAAACACAGGACTACATTTCCTTCTCTCTAGATCCCATCATTTCTTCCCAGTGCTACAGAAAGTAATACAGCTGATCCCTTGAACAAGCAGGACTCATGGGCATCAACTGAAAACCACTTTGTTTTTTTCCCTAATGTTGGTCGCTCCCACTTTGTAGAACTAGTACTTCCTGATTGCTTAGATGAAATTTGAGGCTGGGCACATGATTCTTGTGGACAATATCAGTGACAAAAAGTCCTCCTCCAGGTACTTCGAGTCACAGAAAGTCCCATTTTGGTAATTAAAATATCCNACCACTTTGTTTTTTTCCCTAATGTTGGTCGCTCCCACTTTGTAGAACTAGTACTTCCTGATTGCTTAGATGAAATTTGAGGCTGGGCACATGATTCTTGTGGACAATATCAGTGACAAAAAGTCCTCCTCCAGGTACTTCGAGTCACAGAAAGTCCCATTTTGGTAATTAAAATATCCAGACCTGTGTCCCAGTCAAAATCTGAAACCACATTTAAGTTTCAGTTTCTTTCCGTCTCATCTCGGCAGTGGAAAGAGACAATCTTTTCAATATCCCTGCTTTTTGTGTCCACTTCTCCTGAAGCCTGCCAACTACAGCTCTGCAACCCTGCAGAGGAGGGAGCCAGGGCAGGCCAGGCCAAGCGGGCACACAGGTGAGGGGAAAGGAGAGTTCCAACGACTGTTCACAATTGGCCTTGGCAGGTGCTTAGAGAGACTGCTGAAAGGAGCTTCCATTGGCTCCTCTGAGATACCCACTTTGGAACCTGCAGTTCTCTTAACATAGGCATCCCGCAGTGCAGGCCCAGCCGCGGTTCGCTCACTCCTCTAAGGGGCTCTCTGGGGCAGGATATAAGATCGCCCCAGGCCTACTCTCTCTTACAGGGCCCCAATCCTCTGGTCAGTTGGAAGTATGCATCGTGGGCTTGGTCTGTGAAAGTACAATTATTTCCCAACTGCAGTCTTTAACTCTCGGCCTCGAGGGACTCCAGCCCAGCCTACAAATTCAGCCACTGTGAGACACATCTCACGCTCTCCACTGCTTACCGTTAAGCACCTCTCCCCTCCCTCCGCAGAGGTGGAACTGAATGCCAGAGAGATTCAATAACCTTCTCCAAACATTGGTCTCTTTAACCCCTAATCCTTTCACAGTCTGGGGGATGGAGATCAGCTAAGGACTGCAAGACTGGTTTTCACCCAGAAACTTTGCAAGTCCCCTTAGATAGTCTAACACACTGGAATGTGGGAGCTATTGACATCAGTTGTATTTTGGCCTCAAGTGAATCCAGAAAGCAAGAATCTAATTATAACATCCTATTTCAACCGGATTCATATAACAAAAACATCATAAATGCTATTACCGGTTTTCACTCTTTTAGAAACAGTTCACAGACAAAGTTTGAATGGTATAATTTAGTTCTAAGAGCAAATGTGAATGCTAATTCACTGACTATATAAAGGAAATGAATGGTGTTATTATCAAAAGGATAGAAGGGGGAAGAAGCAGAGCTAACTGCTAATTTCTTCATCTTATAAAAGAGAGAATCAGGGACTTCTCTGGTGGTCCAGTGGTTAAGACTCTGCCTTCCAATGCAGGAAATGTGGGTTCAGTCCCTGGTCAGGGAACTAAGATCCCACATGTCGCGTGGCAACTTGGTCTATGAAAGTACAATTACTTCCCAACTGCAATAAGTACAAATAATTGTACTTTTCACAGACCAAGATCAAGAAGTATACATCCACAGAGCCCACGTGCCTAGAGCCCACACTCCCCAACAAGAAAAGGCCCTGCACACTGCACCTAGAGAAAGCCCAAGAACGGCAACAAATGCCTACACAGCCAAGAAAAAGAGAGAGAGAATCAAAAGATACTACTCAAAGTTGATGAGCTAAGAAACAGAACTTTATGATATTATTTAAAATAATAAAGCCATCAATAGGAGAAATAAACACAACTTCAAAAATAGAAGAGGAAGATAGGCAGGAGAGAATAAGCGTCACCATGACTCACTTTTAGTGAGATGTAGACAACCTCCAGGTACAGTACAACCAGAGAGAAACTAAAATGGTCAATTTGGGGGACTGTAATTACATTTGGTGGAGAAAGCAATGGCACCCCACTCCAGCACTCTTGCCTGGAAAATGCCATGGACAGAGGAGCCTGGTGGGCTGCAGTCCATAGGGTCGCTAGAAGTCGGACACGACTGAGCGACTTCACTTTCACTTTTCACGTTCATGCATTGGAGAAGGAAATGGCAACCCACTCCAGTGTTCTTGCCTGGAGAATCCCAGGGACAGAGGAGCCTGGAGGGCTGCCATCTATGGGGTCACACAGAGTTGGACACGACTGAAGCAACTTAGTAGCAGCAGCAGCAGCAGTCACATTTGGGTGCTGACTGCATTCACACACATGCACAGAAGTCTAATTATCACTTTAAATAAGAGTAAGAAAGCTAATAAGGTCCTCTTTTTTTTAAAAGATTTTTCTCTTAAAAAGCACTTAGCAAATTATAAAAGTCATAATGTCACAGTGGTATGCTTGAAATACACATATGGTATCTCTGTGTTACATGTGTTACATATATATATGTACATGTGTGTTACATATGTTGTGTGTGTTACATGTATGTTACATGTACACATATGTTTGGTGCATATACTGTGTTATGTATATATATCACATATATTTTATAGATATAGACATAAGAGAAATAGAGAATAGTCTCAGAGAGGTGATTTGTTTATTATGTCCTCAATTATACATCTAATTGGGCTTCCCTGGTGGCTCAGAGGTTAAAGTGTCTGCCTGCAATACGGGAGACCCAGTTCGATCCCTGGGTCAGGAAGATCCCCTGGAGAAGGAAATGGTAACCCACTCCAGTATTCTTGCCTGGAGAATCCCATGGAGAGAGGAGCCCAGTAGGCTACAGTCGCAAAGAGTCAGACACAACTGAGCGACTTCACTTTCACTTTCCTACATCTAATTATGGGACCCCTATCATATCCAGATCTGACTCAAATCTACCCTCTTCCCCTTTACCAACAGGCACCAATACCTGCTAATACACAATGTCCATTTATAAATTCTTCTTCTCTGTTCGTTAAAGAGCTCTACAAGGCAAACCTTGGTATCCTTATTGAGTCCCAATTCCACACAACCCTAGCCCTGTTCCCTATTTCTCTTATGTCTATATCTATAAAAACTATCAAGTAGTTCACAGAATCCACAGGGACAGGCTCAGAAACCTGGGAAGGAGCCAAGTGAACCTGGGTGCTGGGACCTCTACCAAGGTCATGCCACAGGAAAGCCAGGGCTCTGGCTGCCAGCCTTGGACACCAGTGGCCTCTTCTGCCCAATGAAATCTAAGCTGCCCTGGCTATTCTGCATCAGCAGCTCCAGCTTCCAAGTCCTGGGCAGAGGCTTCAGTGGAGAGAGGTCACGGGCTCCTACCCTGGCTGCCAGCATTCAGGAGGGCAGGCGTCTGGCCTCAGAGGCTTCCGGCTGGGGGCAGGGTCCTGCCTCTCATTAAGACACACAAGGGCAGATAAACCAACCCTCAAAATAGAGTTTAAATATGCAGATACCAGCAGCCAGAACCCAAACAAAATACGGAAGCTGAAACATCCTCCACTTCATCCACATGCCCTCTGCAGATGTAAAGTGGAAAATCAGTCTCCCTCCTGCCCATCCCACTGCACTCAATGGATGTGCCTGCTCTCAACAGTTCCTTACACATCTTTTCAGGAACTTTTCATGTAACTGCAAACACACATGATTTCCCAGATGTTTTGAAAAATCACAAGTGGTACCATATACACTATTCCATTATTCCATATACTATTTACACTATACCATGACTTTTCATGTAACATCTATTTTAAGATGCTCCATGATTCAAAGTGGTTTCCTCCCTCACCCCAGAGAGTCACAGTTCACATAATTGTCTGAGCGTCATATTCAGAAATTGATCACTATGGTCTGTCAGGTCCAGAAAGCCTGGATGCAGGATAGTCAGAAGGCCCCTCAACAACGCAGACACATACTACAAGTGTCTGAAATATACTTGGAAACACTTCAGCACAGACAGGGTAATACCATGTACATACTGACTGGTTGAGCTACACCCTCACGATGACCAAGAATTCATATTCCAGGATACTCAGCTGGCATTTATAAAAAAAAAAGCCACACTCCAAAAGCTGCTGCTTTTATCTTTACCTCCCAACAGCATCCAAGCAGCTTTGCTAAATGAGCAGTGATGATGGAAATGAGTTGTCCAACTGATGAAATTCTTGCTTAATGAGTGTAAAGAATGTTAAAAATGAGTTCCCATGAAATTTATGGTAAGAATTAAAACCAACATCCCCTTCAGTCCTTGTGTTAATTAATCCTGGGACTGGCCATGCTCTTCTGACCCTATAGTAAGCAATACCGAGAACAAAAAACAGTAACTTAGCTACTTGCTGTAAGAAATACTTGTTCCTCAAAGGTAAGCTTGTGAGCCAACTAAAACAATTACCAAAACTAACAGCTTACTCATCAAATCTTCCTTCCAGGCCCTCTCCTTCATCAGCCCAGCAATCCAAAGTTACTATCTCCTAGGTTTTGCTCAAATACAGTCAATTCCCTGTCTTGTGAGACTCACCTTAAAATCACCCAGCCAGGATCCTAAAACCCTATAAATATCCTCTCTTAGACTCAGTCTTTCTGAGAACTACTGGTAAGGTGTTCTCCCTTACTTCAGCAGGTCCAATAAACTTAGCTTTGCTTGATCAACAGGATTTCAGGGAATAAACAGTGATATTCGACAAGTTGCTTAGTCACTAAGTCGGGACCAACTCTAGCAACCACGTGGATTGTAGCCCACCAGGTCCCTCTGCCCATGGAATATTCTAGGAAAGAATTCTGGAGTGGTTTGCCATTTCCTTCTCCAGGGGATCTTCCTGACCCAGGGATCGAACCCATGTCTCCTGCATTGCAGGCAACTTCTTTACTACTGAGCCACCTGGGAGAGACAAGGGGATACAACAAATATTACAAGTAAAAAACTCTGTTCACGCTGTTCTATAAGCTCAATAAAAATTGCAGTTTCTCCTTTAAGCTTGTAGAACAGAATGCATGAACTTTTTGGGGGGAGGGGGTGGTCTGTTGGCTAGTAATTGCTTGTGTAGCAAAATTTGGTCTGAGGGCAGGGGTTCATTTTCACTATAACAATCAACTTGGCAGGAAGGTTAATTCAAAGCCTTCACAGCTACCTGTTGCTACCAAACTAAACCTGCTAATAATGAGAGCATGACCAAATGGCTTAGGTTATTTTGTAAAGCAAAGCCTTGATTCTTCCCAGAAAGGAGTTCCACAATTTTTTCTCATTTCTGATTTCCTCCTGGGAGAGGCGATCAGAGCAGAAAAATAACAGCTCTATTGCCAACAGATAAGCCCAAACCCAGTCTAGGCAACTTCATGATACCTAAATGCATATTTTGTTGCACAGATCACTTAATGACACACTAAATTGAGAGACCAGGTCTCAGAGACTGATTTTCTCGGTGAATGATGAAAACAACGCATAACGTGCTTGCCTCCCTGTGCATTTTGTAGTTTCCTGTGCATTCGGGTCTTCTGTTCCTCACTGAGATCCTGAGGGACGGTTGATCTCCCACTGTACAGATGAGGAAACTGAATGGATAAATTCCTTATCCGCTCACTGATTGAAAGTGACAAGACTAAGTCCCCAAACTTGACCTTCTGTCACCTTCTGTCTGATATTTTTGAGTCAAGGGCAAAATTCCTTAAGCTTTCGCCACTTGGGAACGTGGAGAAAAAAAGTAGACAGTCAGCACTAAGGAGATAACTTATTTAAATTACGTTACACACACACAGCACTGTTGGCCACAGAGAGATATCTGCTACTTTGCCAGTGGAGGAGGTGATGTGCTAGCACTATGAAACAAGCCACGGACTAGGAATCAAAGCTCCTAGGTTCTTTCTAATAATAGTTCATCTGTTTGGGACGTGGACAAGCCAGCTAACTCCTGAGCCACTGGTTCAGCATCTACAAAACAAGTATAACACCTGCCATAGAAATCATACAAGAATGGTAAATGAAAGAACCTGGCGAACTCTTATGCATCATATGCATGCAAGAGAGTAGTATAATAATTCCAAAGAGTGAGAAAAGCCCTCCATATTTATGCCTTAAAATACCGAGTGTGGGGACTTCCCTGGTGGTCTAGTGGTTACGAATCCATGTTCCAATGCAGGGGACATCAGTTTGGTACCTGGTTGGAGAACTAAGATCCCACATGCCCGGGAGCAACTAAGCCTGCTCAGCAACGAGAGAAGCCCAGGCGCCACAACACAGAAGAGCCCACATGCCGCGGCAAAGACCCAGCACAGCCAAAAATAAAACACCAAGTGTGAAACCATCATAATATTTCAGTTTATACACAGGAGTTTATAATAACCTGGTGCAGATAAACATTTAAAGTTAAAACACCATCCAGGTAACCAAAGAGGATTTGGGACACCTATAATATGAGAGCCAGAGGGACTCTTAAAGAGAGTGTTCTGAGCTCTCATTTTATAGAAGGGGAAATCAAGAGATTTTCCCAAGACCACCCAATAATTAGTGGTAACATGCCAGCATTAAAATGCAGGTTTCTTGAACTTTCAAACCAGGGAGTTCATTCCAAATTATTAACAACCGTGAAATGTACTTGAAAGAACCAAACTGCACAAGCCAGAGCTTCAGAGTTCCTTTTATAAATGTACAGATTCCTAAACTGTGCCGAGGTATTCTGCCCTCCTCCTGTTCTTTGTATCATCAGGAATGAAAGGACCACTACCTATCCTGCACCATAACCCCCCATATGTACATTTCTGACGATCTGGTGATGCCAATTTGTCAATCTCTGTTGACAAAAGGGTCTGGATGTTCCATTGCTCTTCCTGTGAGGCACAATAGGATGGAAAGAAACTGGATCCCCAAACGGTTTCATGGAGAAGGACCATCTTACCAGCCTAGCCTACTGGGACCATTAGCTGAGGGGGAATAAAATCTCTGTCCACGTTATGCATGCCACTTTTCGAGGCTCTTTGGGGAATGAGGTTTTACCCTAAATACTATAATCTTGAAGTTAGAAGAGAAACTGATGGATCGTTTTCTAAAAAGAGCCAATTCACTTACTTCTATTTTTAGTCTAGAGTTCAAATCAACAGGACCCACAGTTGAGAATAAACCAAAAACATAACCCCAGAACATCACTGGGGAAGAATCTTCTTCATTCTTAGTGCTAGAGAATAACGCTGCCTTTGATAGTCATTGAGGGTCATATTCATCCCCTCTGTTCCAAACTGACAAGAAAAATAAAAATAACTATAGCTCAAATTAGCACTTCATAAGCAACCGTAGGCAGCATGCCTGACTGGGCTTTCACAGTGGCGACTCTTGCAAGTATACCACCAAAGAAAAACACCAGTCACTGAGGTTGCTGCCCCAGAGTGAGACCCTTCCAGTCCCTCAAACAGAAACCAATGAGTCTTAATCTTTGAGTTTCAGGAGGAAGCTGCAAAGAAAAGAAGAAAAACAAAGACTGACCTCTAGTAGAACTTCAGCCTCACTTTATGCTCATTGTGATGCATTAGGATGCTACGACACAACCACCAGCACCACAACACTTGACGATGCTCATTGCAACTGGAAAAGTCCTTGCAAGGGCTCAAAGGAGAGCTGCATTTCCGGGTCCCCTGGAATTTGTTACCCCATTCTTAGATAACACATGGGTATTCTTTCCACTCTCTCCAATTCCCTCCCTTTTACCTCAACTCTCCAATATATTTGGTGTCTCTCACCCAAACTGGGTGGAGAAGTTGATTTGTTAAATAGATTCCTTCTTCTCTATCCTCTGTCCATCAATCAAAGCTTGTACTATTCCAGTCTTAGCATGGTTTCATTACTGGCTGTGCAAATCCAATAAGAAAATAACTTCCCTGGCTGAGACAGGGGCTCTCTACCTGGGATATCAGTTCAGTCAACCCATTCTGCAACTATCTTACCAAAACAACTCCATTTTCCAACTGAGGTGCCTAGATAAGACAGTCTTTGAGGTCATCTATGATTTCTAAAAAAATCTACAATATTTTATTAGAATGAAAAAATGAATGATAACTAGAAAAAAAATAAGACCATCTTTTTAAAATGTTTGATCTTGACGGAAACTATGCAAGTATTTTTGATAGCACACCCCCAACATACACACACAAATGCATGGACATACCCATACCCCCTATCCTAATTCCAGTCATAGCCAAAACAGATACAAACATTCACAAAGTACCTCCCAACATTGTATTTTGTTCCAGCATCTGAGTATTTTATCAATAAAAGGAAGAGAACTCAGTGAATGGAAGTTTCCAACTCTGAGTTTCCATGAAAACTAGAGTTTGAAGGAACTAGGTCAAACCAACCCTTCTTTGTTCAAACCAGTATAAACCTGATGTAATCACTGAAACAAACACAAAAAGGAGCACAAATGCAAACAGCTCTCAAAAGGAAGTGCTCAAGTGTTCTAGACCAGTGTGCCCACAGCAACTCAAAACTGAAAACGGCTTGCCACTGGAAAGCCCCTGAAAAGACCAATCAGCCCCCTCCCAAACTCTGCTGCCAAAATACTCCCTAAGCCCCCTAACGTTAAAAGCGGGTAAACACAAAGTTCAGAGAACAAAAACAAGTGAGAAACATTTAAGACAAAAAGAGAAACTTTGAGAACTAACCCAGAACCTAAACAGCTTATTGGTTGCCAGAGTAACCCCATTGTTCAAAAATAAGTATGTCTTGAGCCCACTGATCTGGGGAGAGACCCCTGTCCTCGCAGAACTGACTGACCATCTACTGGGGGTCACAGGAGAGGTTCACCCAGGAAAGCACTAAGGCTGCTTTCAGAATGAGGAGCCAGTACTCAGAGGTTGGGACCGGGTAAGGGGCATGGAGGAGGGGCCACTCAATCAGGGTGGTTCAGGAAGGTATCTCTCTCTCAAAATGACTGCTGAGCTGAGACCCAGAAGAGGAGGTAGCTAAGCAAACAGCTCGGGGCAGATGGTCCTAGTGTCTGAAGGACAGCCTGGCTGTGCCAGGGTCAGAAGGCACCCCTGTAGGTAGAGTGTGGGATGTGCAGGTGGGTAGGGCTGTAACTCGGACCAGCTCAGCTGGGGTCTGTGATGAAAATACATGGGCACTCCTGGTTTCTCTAATGAACATAGCCTCCCACTCAAATCATCCAACCGCAGATTCCCTAAACTCACAAAGGGCGATGCTTGTGGGGTTAAAAAAAAAAAAAAAAAAAAGTATCCACTGAGGGTGGGGGTGGGGTGGCAAAGCCACTGGAAAGTCAAGTGGCTTGCACAGGGTGTCACAACTATTCCACAGAAGAGCTAGGACTCAAACTAGGAGTGTCTGACGGGCACATCAGCTTTTTTCATTTTGCTTTTTAACATAACAAAATCATTTGGCACAGGTTATAATGATATACAATTAAGATTCACACAGACTGTTTTTTTCCTTTATTACATGACTAAGGCTCAATGGGCTTCCCTTGTGACTCAGACGGTAAAGAATATGCCTGCAGTGAAGGTTTGATTCCTGCATTGGGAAGATCTCCTGGAGAAGGGAATGGCAACCAACTCCAGTATTCTTGCCTGGAAAATTCCATGGACAGGAGCCTGGTGGGCTCGCAAGAGTTAGACACAACCGATTAACATATACATAAGGCTCAAATGACCTACTGATACACTCAGAAAGTTTTCCTTTGCACAATTCTTGTCAATTAACTTATCTTCTTTATAAACTGATGTTAATTAACATTTCAAAATAATCACTAAATGGCCTTCTAAATACATATTCTTAACAGTCAAAACACAGAAGCTCAAATGTCCAACAGACTCAACAATCAAAGGTAATAAAGAAATATGACAAAAAGCCACTTAGCAATTCTAAGTGACAGGCATATGAAATCTTGCTCAGGAAAACATAATAGCTACTGATATGAACTTAATTTAATATTAAACAGAAAAAGCAGTCACAACATGATATGCACAAACTGGTTACAACTTTGTGACAAAGTTCATATACTTATCAACAAAGATGAGAAGTATATTTTTATTGGGCTTATTTTCAGTTAAAATTGCTTGAGCTCACAGAATAAATTCACAAGGCACTTTTCCATAAGAAAACAGTGTTAAAGAAAGAAATGTTTTAAAAGGTGGAGTTTCTTAATATCTATCTAGAACAAGCAGTCATTCTCTTCACCATTTGAAATTTTAAAAGTAAAAATAGCATTAGATTAGATAGCTTTCTGATTTTAATTTATTTAAATACCTGAGGGTCACTGAGCATTTCAATAATGACCCAATGGAAAAGGACAGTGCAAAGATGACGCATATAGTGAAATACTAGCATAAACACTGAACACCACCAAACATTTTTCTGCAGAGACTGTAACCTAGAGAGTTGTTGCAAAACAAACCCCAGGCACACATAGCACATGCCACAAGATTCATCCAAAGCCTCCTTTTCTCCTATCCTGCTGTCTAATATATTAAAATACTGCATCAGTAATTTGTTCCTCCTGGAAATATTAGCAAAGAGATGTGAAATGTTATAAAATGTTGCCTGCATTGTCTTCTGGGTCTGAAAACTCTCCAGGTTAGTTTTTCAAGACCATCAACACAGTACCATTATTCTCACTGTATTTTAAAATGTGCTTCTCCTCCTTGTATGTAAGAATTTAACTAGTTTATATCTGTTACCCATCACCTTGCAAACAGTAGTCTGAAGGACAGTCTGGCTGTATTAAGTATATTTACAGAATGAGCTTAGAAAATCATTTAACCCTATTTTGAAATGGATGGGAGAAAAATAAGAAGAGATGCTATACAGAAAAAATAATTTTTACTTATACTTCATATTAAATTCCTAGATCCTCTACCTCATCCTTGTATGTTAGCCTCTCTGCACATTTGTCTATTTTTATAACATTTACTGATCAAAAGGACACAGCAAAAATAACAAAGAATAAGCTGTACAGTTTAAAATGGTTCATTTCATACTATGTGAGTTTTACCTCAATACCTTAAAAGAGGGCAAAGTCTACTGCCATGAAAATATATGTGACATAATATAATAGATGTGATAAAGAGAGAATGTAGGGAATCCAAGCAGGGAATTTCTGAGATTATCCAACCAAAATATTATAACAATAAAAAATAATGTGTTCATGACTGAAGCTGAGATTTCCTTTAAAAGCATGAGAAAGAAAAAGAATGTGGAGAACCTCCTCAAGACGGGCTAAGAGCTGATCATTGCGGAAGTTGAATGACCTGTTCAGGGAGTCCATTATATCATTCCCTCCACTTCTGTGTATGTTCAAAATGTTCAGAGTAAGCCGTTTAGCTTTGCTTTGCTTTGTGTTTGTTGTATCTTTACTATAGAGCTAATCCTGGAACTTGAAACACACATATAGCAAAATTATCATCTCACTTTACTGTTATGAGAACATCTGGATAACAGTGTGCACTGTTAACTTATTTCTTTAAGGAACAAGAAAGCTTTAGCATTTCAACAATTTGTCTCTATAGGCTGCATAAATAGCACATTTTACAAAGGGTAAAAATTTATAAGATCAGTACATACCAGGAGTATCATAGGTCGCTTCCATGTTGTTAATCCTATGATTCCAGAGAGTATCACCTACAAGGATAAACAGTATCAGAAATCTAAAAAAGTTCCAATAACTAATCCCCGATCTCTTAAGTGTATATTTTTAAAAATACATGAAATTTCAAAGGCTTCTACCTCAAACATTTAATATTCCTATTGATTACATGGGACCTGGTAGACCATCTTGGACTATCTTTCATGTCCATGGTCCTAAAATGTTTTCACTGACTGTATGTTTTTTTTTAAGGTCAGTTAAGAACACACAAACAGAAAGTAGCCTACCTTCTAATAAATGAAGGAATCAGTATTTCCCATCCAGGCTTCCAGCCCCAGGTAGCACCTAATCTGTAGCCAAAGTCAGCCTCATAAGAAGAACAACTGGGGCTTCCCTGGTGGCTCAAGGGTAAAGAATCTGCCCGTCAGTGCAGGCGACAGGGGTTCAATTCCTGGTCCGGGAAGATCTCACATGCCATGGAAGAACTAAGCCCATGCACCACAACTACTGAGCCTGTGCTCTAGAGCCAGTGAGCCGCAACTGCTGAAGCCCGCTCACCTGGAACCCATGCTCCATAAGAGAAGCCGCTACAGTGAGAAGCCTGCATACCTCAACCAGAGCACAGGCCCTGTTCACCACAACCAGAGAAAGTCTGAGTGCAGCAACAAGACCCAGCGCAGCCATAAGTAAAAAAAAATGAAAGTCGTTTTTGTTTCAAAAAGAAGAGGAGGAATGCCTGGCCACAACCCTCCCTTCGTTAGGTGGGTACCCATCCTACATGTGTGCATGGTAAGTCGCTTCAGTTGTTTCTGACTCTTTGCAACCGTAGGGACCGCAGCCCTCCAGGCTCCTCTGCCCATGGGATTCTCCAGGCAAGAATACTGGAGCAGGTTGCCATTTCCTTCTCCAAGGATCTTCCCAACACAGGGATAGAACCCACGTCTCTTAAGTCTCCTGCATTGGCAGGTGGGTTCTTTACCACAAGTGCCACCTGAGAAGCCCCATCCTTGATGGGGCAAGTCAATTCCTCAAAATGGTAAACAAGGCCTTTCAGGATCTTCGCCTGCCTACTTCTCAAGCCTGGTTTCCACATATCCCTGGTCCACCCACCACACACCCTCCTCCCAGGCATACTTGTCTTTCTTCAGACTGGCTAGGCTCTAGACATTCTAGGACTTTGTGCTTCTCTTTGCCACTGAAATCTCTCAACTCCCCTCCACTCTCCTGCCTGAGAACTCCTATGCATTTTGCAAGGCCCCAACTCACAGTCACCTTCTCTGTTAAGCCTTATTAATCTCAACACCCCACCCTCCTAGAAGCCCTCTGCACATAAATTTTCTCCCCCCCATGATATCGTATCATTTTTGTCTTACCCACTGACTGTGAACTCCTGTCTTGTCTCTCTGAATCCCCAGCTCCTAGCACAGTGCTTGTCACATGACTGACAATTTGAAAATGTTCTTGAACACTTATTCCACAAAGGGGGAGGGAATACAGTGAGAAATATCTCATGTTGCAGAATGATATGTCAGTAAACAACCTAAACATCCTCAGTAAAGAAGAACCAGCATTTTGCCAAACGTAACGTGGAAGCCACCATCAGCCCTTTGAATAACACAGTTCATAAGCAGGTCAGAAAGGATGAGCAAAGTAATTATTCAGCCCAGGGACATTCTGATGCCATCAGAACACATTTATCTTTGTATATGCAGTAAAGTGAATCTCCTGAAGGCAGTTATGAGGATTTTCTTTCAAATTCACTTTTTACCAAAATCACTCAAATGCACTATTTCACAAGAACTTCTTATTTAACTCTAAGGATTGCAGTGCTACTTGAAATCCAAAGCTCATAGGCCTGCTTGCAATACTCTCAATTCTCCATTTATTGATGAGGGCAATCATTTCACAACAAACCAGCAGAGGACAAGTCTCAAGGATAAGAAATACATATGGGCAGACAGGGGACCGCTTCTTTGTATATATCTATGTTTAAACATACTATTGCAGTTAGTTTTGTGCACTATATACTTTCATCATCTTAAATTCAATAGGATATTTCCTTCCTTTAAATGATTTCTTCCAGGAAACATACTTGGTGGGGCTCATCTAGACCAGGGTTCCCCATCGCCTGGGTGAGTACTGGTCTGTGGCCTGTTAGGAACCGGGACACACAGCAGGAGGTAAGTGGCGGACCAGGGAATGAAGCTTCATCTGTATTTACAGCCTCCCCACTGCTTGCATTACCGCCAGAGCTCTGCCTCCTGTTAGATCAGGGGTGGCATAATAAACGTAAAGAGGATCAGTCATTCTGAAATCATCCCCTCCCCATTCATGGGAAAAACTATCTTCCACAAAACCAGTTCCTGGTGCCCAAATTGTTGGGGACTGCTGATCTAGAGGGCCTGGGCTGCTTCTATTTACAACCTGGAACTTGAAATCCATGAGGCCTTGTGGTTCAAGTTCCTTACGTGGATTTTAAGTATACACACACATGCACAGGGGTGTGATTCTTACCAAAAGAAATCATAAAAGACACTCCTCTTCCTCTTCTTTTTATCTCTCAACAACTACTTCATTGGAAATCACTTCATGCTTACCAGACTAGCTCTCATTCATTTCCATTTAATGGCTACATAATATTCCTTTGATAGCTAGCACCTAATATATTCAATCATCTGCATATTCATGGGTATTCACTCTTTTTTCAATGTATTACCCTCACTAACAATGTTGCAATAAATAAACATCATGGACATATATCCTTACAAACAAGTGCTTTTCATTTCTGGTTGACTAAAGTCCCAGGAGTAGTATTGCTAAAGTTGTAAGGAGCATATGTGTATAAATAAATACATGAATAAATAAAATATTTTGATAGATCATGACAGATACAATTTCAAATGAAGGGTCTCTGGGACAAAAGAACAAAGCTTTCTTTCTTTTTTCCTTTTAGGGAGAACTTAGCATATATGAGCAAACTAAATTTAAAACATAATTGTTAAAAAAGTACAAAATGTATTTGACAAATAAGAAATATCAATAATCTCAAATAATATATATGACAAAGAAATGTAAGACCTCAGTAGGAAGAAATAAAACCTTATTGAACAACAGTAAATAAAGATCCAAATAAATCAAGACCTATACCACATTCATGAGTTGGAAGACAAAATACTTAAAGATATTCCATTTGAATTGTTCTGCAGACTTAGCACACACCCACTTTAAATTTTAGGAGGATTTTTGCAAACAACACTTTTTATGGATGCTTCAAGAAACTATATTCCAGTTGTACAGCATGGCATCCAGTCCCATCACTTCGTGGGAAATAGATGGGGAAACAGTGGAAACAGTGTCAGACTTTATTTTGGGGGGCTCCAAAATCACTGCAGATGGTGACTGCAGCCATGAAATTAAAAGACGCTTACTCCTTGGGAGAAAAGTTATGACCAACCTAGATAGCATATTCAAAAGCAGAGACATTACTTTGCCGACTAAGGTCCGTCTAGTCAAGGCTATGGTTTTTCCAGTGGTCATGTATGGATGTGAGAGTTGGACTGTGAAGAAGGCTGAGCACTGAAGAATTGATGCTTCTGAACTGTGGTGTTGGAGAAGACTCTTGAGAGTCCCTTGGACTGCAAGGAGATCCAACCAATCCATTCTGAAGGAGATCAGTCCTGGGATTTCTTTGGAGGAAATGATGCTAAAGCTGAAACTCCAGTACTTTGGCCACCTCATGGGAAGAGTTGACTCATTGGAAAACACTCTGATGTTGGGAGGGATTGGGGGCAGAAGGAGAAGGGGATGACAGAGGATGAGACGGCTGGATGGCATCACTGACTCAATGGGCATGAGTCTGAGTGAATTCCGGGAGTTGGTGATAGACAGGGAGGCCTGGCGTGCTGCGATTCATGGGGTCGCAAAGAGTCGGACACAACTGAGCGACTGCACTGAACTGAAGCCTTAACACACTAGAGGAACTCTGTGACTGATGAGATGAGAAGGGGAAGCAGAGGAAGTAGGACTGCATAGGTAGAAGCCCTGGAATGCTGAACAAAAGTGTTGCAGCTGGGGATGAATCCTTTAAGAGCTCAAGACTTAAGAAATGGAGGTTCACATTTTGAGGAAAGGTATGGAATTCATGACTGGGGAGAGGGGATGGGGATGTGAAAAGGAAAACACGGTGTATTCAATGCCTCCACTCTCCTCAGGGGCAGCAGCAGCTGGACCTGCATCACAAGGGACTCAAGAAAGGCCCTAACACTGGCCTTTCATTACACCATAATGCTTTTATTTGTTCAATTGTGTTTTACACTCACTTGCAATATCATGAGGACTTGGATCTCTGAATATTCACTCAAGTATCACTAAAGGCTCCTTGGGGCACTCAGTTAGTTATGGCAGGAGTCAATGAGTGAATGAGTGGATAAAGAATAAATGAATGAATGAAGGTCAGAAACAGGAGATCAACTTGCTCAAAGATGACTGTGTAAGCCTAAACACACTGTCACTCCTGTGCTTCTTAAAAGAGTACAGCAACAGTAAAAAGCAACTCTATTAGCATTCTTTCTGCCCAGTGCAAGATACAACATGCTTTGAATAAATAGGTAAGAACCTATTTTCTAATATCAAATTATCTCTATATTATTATAATGAGATTTATTACAATTTTGGTTTCACTCACTTGAAACCCATTCCTTGTAGCTTATAGGAAAAGCAGAGGCCTTTCTTTTTTTCTAATATTGTAAAGAAGGATATTGAGATACTCCAGGCAAGAATCATTGTTATCCACCATATACTGTGAATGTGCCTGAACTTTTCAGCTTAAAAATCAAATCATTAAAGTCAAAAGCATATATTAATAATTCTACTACCCTATTCTTCTGTGTTAATCCATTAACACATGCATACTCAGTTGCTTCAGTCACGTCTTTACAACCCCATGGACTGTAGCTCACCAGGCTCTTCTGTCCGTGGAATTACCTGGCAAGAATACTGGAGTAGGTTGCCATTTCCTGCTCCAGGAATCCAATAACATGCTGTAGTGCAAAAATGTTCTGAATTCGGAATTGTTCATCAAAAGTTGCTATATCTAAATACAGAGTTAAAAAGAGTCATGTTATAGACATCCCATATTTACCTTGTAAAAAAAAACACAATATTCACACCTCTTAATAACCTATCTTGCCCTATAGCTTTCACATTGGGAGTTTTTTTTTAATGTACATATACATGTATCATTCTTTATCTGCCCAGGGCAACTCAGTAAAAGATCTGAGAAAGTGGACAATTGGGTATTTCTTGTGTATGCTTGTTGGTTACCACAATATCCCACAGAACAAAACACAAAAACTAGTCTGTTCATTTTACCTTAATTAAATATTGTCCTTATGTTTAAAAAACATTGACAGAAGTTCTAGTATGTACCAGGCCTGGGGCTAGTGCTCAGCAACAAAGCATTTTCCTAAATGTTCTCTAATTATACTTTAACAAAATCAACTCTGAGGCAAGAATCAACTCACTTGTTTTTATAGGTGAGTAACTGAGGCTGAGAGGCTGAGCATTTGCTCAAGAACTTATGACTCTGCTGTTGTGTAAAATAAAGGACCAAAGAAAATGAAATTCATCTCAAAGGTTATACTTTAAAAACTGCTGCAATATTAAAGTAGTACTTGATGACCGTGATAGAAAAAATGTATTTACTATTGTTTGACTGGTAGAGATTTTAGAATTTTTGTGTTAGTTTCCCCTTTGAACCATTCATTTTTTACATTTTGTCACTGTAAAACTTTTTAAAGATTAACCTTAAGATTCAACAATGTCTGTGTCTTTACAAGGAACTGGAATCTTGCCAAAGAATCACAGAATCAAGGGAGGGGTGACCATGAGTTCAGGTCAGTGACTTCAACACAGAGACCTGAATGATGATAAATGCCATTAGGATCCCCAGAGAAGAACAAAAAATAGTAACTAATTCTCTACTGCTTGCCTGAAATATCTCCCAAGGATCACACATGTAATTAGGGTCAGGAATTTTGGTTTTTGAGGGAGACAGAAAACAATGCAATTCTCTCTACTCTTTCATTAACCTGAAAGTGTGGTAGGCTGGTCTCTGTAATCCCAGTGGGATCTAAGTAACACCAACTAACTATGCCTCCAAACCAGGAGCCAGGACAGCACGGAATGAACACGGACATTCAAATCCTCCCTGTGCCACCCACCTGGGTCAAACTTCAGTATGTTTTTAAAGTGTCTAATCTCTTAGCTTCATGAACTTCGGGAATAATAACAGATTGAGTCATTAGTCAAGGACACCGGCAAGGAAACAGATGATCCTAGAGTGCCNGGTCATAACAAACACCCTCTTCCAACAACACAAGAGAAGACTACACATGGACATCACCAGATGATCAACACTGAAAGCAGACTGATTATATTCTTTGCAGCCAAAGATGGAGAAGCTCTATACAGTCAGCAGAAACAAGACCTGGAGCTGACTGTGGCTCAGATCATGAACTCCTTATTGCCAAATTCAGGCTTAAATTGAAGAGTCTTTATAGGACTTGCTAATTCTCAAATATATATTACAACAGGTAAAATATGCCTTCAAGGTTCAGACAAGTGAAGGAAGCCTCCAAATCGTAGGCTCAAGATGACACTAGTTACAGGAGTATACATGGAAAAATATTCTTGAACTACAGTGTGTTTAACAAAATGGTCCTTTCAAATGAATCTGTTGCTGTTGTTTAGTCCCTCAATCATCTCCAATTCTTTGCAATCCTATGGAACACAGACCACTGGGTTCCTCTGTCCATGGGATTTTCCAGGCAATAATAGTTGAGTAGGTTGCCTTTTCCTTCTCCAGGGGATCTTCCTGACCCAGGGACTGAACCCGGGTCTCCTGCACTGCAGGCAAATTCTTCACCATCTGAGCCAACAGGAAAGCCACCAGAGAAGCCTCAGATGAATATATTTGTCTCTTAATTTTGTATCAAATATATGAGCAAAACTTTTATTGAACCAAAAGATTTGCTGATTTAGTTGCTATAGCAGACTCAGGGATATAAGGGTTATTCAAAACTCAAAATATGCGGATATCTTTCTACTGTGTTCTTACATGTGTTTGAAGTAACCTTAGACTTAAGTTGGCACTGGCACTCAACTACCTACTTTCATATGCCGGTCAAAATTCTGAGTGATAATAAAACATTATAGCCATACAAGGGATTCTCATTTGGTTATAAACAGCAATGAAGTACTGATACATGCCACAACATGGATGAACCTTGAAAATGTTACACCAAGTGAAAGAAGCCAGTCACAAATGACTCCATTTATATGAAGGGTCCAGATAACAAATCCATAGAGACAGAAAGTAAGTAGTTGCTTGCTGATAAGGGAGTAAGGGAGAACTGGGGTGTGACTGCTAATGGGTAGAGAGTTTCTTTTGGGAAGTGATGAAAATTTTCTAAAATTGATCATGGGGGCAGTGGCAAAACTGTAATTTAATAAAAGTCATTGAACTGCACACTTTAAATGGGTGATTTAAGTAGATTTAAATGGAATGTGAATTATATCTCAACAAAAGTGTTCATTAAAAAAAATCTGCAGCCTTCAAGTCATAATGTTTTAAAGTTTTCATAAAAATTTTAGCTGTAATTCAATTAGTTACAATGTGCTATTAAGCCCCTCCTCTTTAACTACTAAGTCTCTTTCTTTTAGAAATACATTGTGAAATAGTTAATGTTGAAATTACAATGATGGAGATTTGCCTTAAAATAATCCAGTGGGTGTTACAAAGGGAGAATGAGTCTGAGCATACAGTGATCATGTAAGTGTTGATAACTACTAAAGTTGGGTAATGGGTCACTGGTGGAGGGTGGTCATTATACTATTCTTCCGACATGTGTTGAAATTTAAAATTTTCACAATAAAATAGTAAAGTGGAGTGAGGTTCTTAAGACTTCCTGGTCACTTCTATGCTATCTCTCTAGTCCATTTAGATTTTCTTTTTAAAAATACAGATGTATTGAAATACAGATAAAATGATGTGATGTCTGAGGTTTGTTTCACAATAACATGGGAAGTGAATCTGACAAACAGACTAGAAACTGATTTCTACCCTGCTTGGAAACCCCATCCTTCTGGAGTTAACAGAACACAGAGGGAACTAACTCCCTGGTGGTCCAGTGGTTAGGACTCCACATTTTCCCTACCAAGGACCTGGGTTCAATCTCTGGTTGGGAAACTAAGATCCCAGAAGCCACCCAGTGCAGGGGAAGAGGAGGACACAGAGCCAGCAACAGAACCAGGAAGAGGTACAGATAAAACAGTGTGCAACAACTGAGGTAGCGGCATATGAAAATTCACTGTACAGTTTTTGAATAAATTTAAATTTTTCCATAAAGAAGAGTTTAAAAAAAAAAACCACCTCTCACACACATAAATTCAAAAGGTATGCTACTGCTGAAACTCTTGTCCTGCAACAGAGTTATGGGACTTAAGGCCATTCTCAAATTCTATTCCATTGTTCTGGACATGCAGTATCTGTCAGTTCTGTTGTCACTGCAAATTCTGAAGACAATCTCAGAAACAGGCCACAAAAAATAACAGTTGCAAGTTTCATATAGAGTTGGGGGGGCATAGGGTGGAAAAAGGACCCTATAGAAGAGACTTAGTTCCAAATCACTGATTCTTTCCCTGCTCTGGTTTGCTGGGTCCTGGGGACAAGAACATGCCCAGCCAGCAGGCCCAAACTAGTAATCTTTACCATCTGATGCGTGCATGTGTGCTAAGTTGCTTCAGTTGTGTCCAACTCTTTGTAACCCTACGGACTGTAGCCCACCAAGTTCCTTTGTCCATGATATTCTCCGGGCAAGAATACTGGAGTGGTTAGTTCATCAACTCTAACCATGGCTCAACTGACATCTAAAATGCATTTACCTCTGACATAATTCACAATAGTACACTGATTTAGGGGTTTAATTTTAGGAGAGAAAAAATAGTTTTCAATAATCCTAAACTAGTTATCTTTGACAAGATAAGAGATTATGATTTTACAAAGAGCAAATCCCTAAAATGTATGCAAGAGTCACTTCTGGCCCAGGGTATTTAGAGAAATTAAATGGACCCATCATTTGGCTGAATTTAGTCTGACAAGTGGACTAAAGAACAAGACAGAGCGAACCCCTACCTACCCTGTTGAGAATATTCCTCCTCGTGAAGTTTTAAAGAACTCCCAGAAGCCTGTGGGAGAGCCCAAGGGCAGGGCTAGAAGCGGGGATTTCTTTTACATGTTGCACAGACTGTGAATTCCACCCACCATAGCACAGGCCGTAACACAAGATTATCTAGCATCAAAATAAGGAGAACAAACTGGCATTAGTTTAAGCATAAAAACCAAGCCAGGCTCTACATACCTAATGTTCTTACAGTTCTTATTCAAACAATTACTTTGGGTTCAATTCGTTCTCCCTATGATCTTAAAATTCTTTGGTTCCCATGTGGCTCCTTGATAAAGAATCCACCTGCTAATGCAGGAGAATGCAGGAGACCCTGACTGGATCTTTGGGTGGGGAATATTCCCTGGAGGAGGAAATGGCAACCCACTCCAGTATTCTTGCTTAGGAAATCCCAAGGACAGAGGAACGTGGTGGGCTATAGACCATGGGGTTGTAAAGAGTCGGACAGGAGTGAGCAACAACCACCACCATATTCTTAAAACTGGTCTTGAAAGTGGGTTTGTGTGGACTTGCAAGGACCACCCAATGTTTTTAGGTATCCTACATTCATTACAGATCTCAGTAAGAACTATAGGCATTGCCAGGCTTTTAGATTTAATTTAGAGAAAGACTGTTTGCTTTACATATTCTTCTTCCACAATCACTTCACGAAGACCTGTTTCCAAGTCTCTCGATCCTCAACAAACCTCAAGACAGTGATTGCCTTGGAAGGTGTGAACTCTTTCGGAGGCAAGGATGCTCCAGGGCAGCAGACTTTTGCCCCACATCAGCCTTCTCTGTTGGAGGCGCCAGTCCGGTAGGGCCAGTGGCAGAGCCAGGTAGACATCTCCAAGCTCATCCACATGATGGCTTCCTGTTCTCAAGAATTAAATTCTGCCTAGCAGTTTGTGTGGCTCCAGGAACCCAGTGCGGGCCTAGGGCCCTCCTTTAACGACCAAGTACACGGCGAGTTAACACACTGTTATTACCTCTTGAGCTTGTTCCCAAACACAGTGGAGTTACTTTACACCAAACACTTCATGTTTACGTTTGCCTCAGTGCAGAATAAAAAAAGTGAGGCGCCTCAACCTGTCTCTTCATCCATCCCACAAATATCCCTACTGTGTGCCTGGCACTGCTGATAAACTGGTGAACAAAATAGATCGAGAGCCTTGCCCTCCCGGTGCGGACGCTGTTAGCGAAGTAAACACTCAACGGCTGAAAGAAGTTTACTCATTTTCTTCCCGCTTTTTTTTTTTTTTTTTTTTTGCCACCGACCCCCATCCTTCCCATCTCGCCAAGGGCTGGAAATCAAGTTTATCCTATTAGTTTGACAGGAATAACAAAACCCTTTAGCCTACATGGAATAGTAACCGTCCAGGTGCAACCCAAGTCACCATGGAACTCCACTCTCTTTACGTCTTTTTTTGTTTGTTTTCAGTCTCAACGGCCCAAAAACTTCAACCAGTCTGAGAGGTTCTCCTCCCCAAGTGCAGCCCCGGGACGATCAATCACGAGGCAGTGGAGGGAACCGGCCGAAGATCCCTGCTCCCGCGGTGAGCGGGGCGCGCGCGCGCGGCACTCACCGAGGAGCCGGCCCAGAACGGGCACGAGTTCTTCACCTGCGGGGAGCTGCTCAGCGACAGTGCCCCAAAGCTGAGTGCCACCATGCAGCAGCCCAGGATCAGCTGCAGCAGACCAAGCGACAACAGCAGGCGAGCGGGCAGCAGCGCGGAGCCCGGAGCCCCGGCCGCGGCGGCGGCCCGGCGAGAAGAGAGCGCAGGCGGCGCGGCCAGCACCCCGGCGGCGGTGGCCCCGCACCGAGGCCGCGCCGGGGGCTGCAGCGCAGCCCGGGGCCAGCGCGGCCGTAGTGGGGGCAGCGGCGGCTCCTGGGCGGCGGCGGCCGCGGCGCCCGGGCCCCCGGCCTGCGGCCCGCCAGAGAGCCCGGCCACCGGGCAGCAGGAGCCCGGGAGCACCACAGGCAGGGACATGGACAAGCGGGGAAGGAGCGGCCGTTGGCAGCGGGGAGAGGGCGCGGAGCTGAGCCGCCGGCGCCGCGCTCCGAGCACGCGGGCGGGCTCAGACGCGGAGGGGGCGGGAAGAAAATGCGCACGGCCCAACCACTTGCTGCCGCAGCAGCCGCCGCCGCCGCCGCCGCCCCGGCTCCCGCCGGCCGCACCCACCTGCCAGCCGGAGGGTCGGCCTCCGGCCTCCTGGGCGCGCCCCACTCCCACACCCCGCCCCCAAGACCACGCACGCCCTGAGGTCCCGCCGTGCAGCGCCTGCACCCTCTGGGGCCCCGCCAAACCGGCGCTCTCTCCCGGGGCTCCAGAAGAGGTGCCCCAATTTTAAAACAGGTTCCCTCAGGCTAGGAGGGAACTGCGGTCTGGGCGCGGAGGTACCGACAGCCGCCAAGCTGGGGTGCGACGGGAGCGCCGCAGGAGCGCTGGGGCCCCTCGCCCCTTTCCGGTCCAGCCGCGAGCGCGACTCTGGCGACCTTTCATACGAAGGGAGCCCGGCTTTAAACTTTTCCCCCGCCTAGAGGAAGGATGATAGGAAAGAACTGTGGGTGACTTGGTGGGAAAAGTCTGAGCCTCAGGGTTTCGGGAAAGGACGACGCAGAGCAAAGTCACCGTTCGCGTGGGGCTTCCCGGCGCTGACTGCTCTGCAGCCCCTCCGCCTGGGAAGTTGGGAGGTGGGGAATGAGGGGTAGGGGTGCTTTCCTGGCACCAGCGTAGGAGTAGGCAGGAGGCCAAAGTCTCCTCGGAAGTATCTGGCATCCAGAAAGAGAACCAACGGCCTGGAGCGTTGGCACGGGTTACATACACTCTGTGGCCGTCTCACCTTGACTCCTGAGCTGTATTCGGCATCATCTGGTGGAACATATAATCCCAGACTTTCAAAGAAATGGCCTCATAAAATTCTAATCTGTTTTTGGAAATTTATAAAATATATTTAGAACTTAAAAAGAAATGATTTGCCTTTGTAAAATTTTATTTCCTAATGATACGAATTCTTATGTGTTGAAAGTGTTCTTATACATGAAATGATTATAATAGAATTTTTCCAGGTTAAGAGCCAGAGCACTGTCACTCTGCAGAAAGTCAGTCTCAGTATTAGGTGAGTAATAAGTAAGGGGAGGTTATTTTATATCCTCCTGCCCACTAAACCAAAGGAAACATGTATCCGTTTTTATGCTCTGCTTAAAAAGGCTGTATTTATTTTGTTCATTATTTACTGCAACTCACAAAGTAATGCACTGCCAATGTGCATGTGTGTTTACAAGTACACTTTTTGAATTATTAAAGCACCTGTGATTCATAGAATCAAGAACTTCTTTTACAAACTCCTCTTGGAAATAAACTTCAAATCCTGGAAAGAAAAAAAGGAGTTGTCTTTTAAAATAAACGTTTGAAGTATGTGATTTCATGCACTTTAAAACATCTTACTCTTATGGTAGGTATTCTTAAATTGCAAGTAATGTTAAATTGAAAGTTCCTCATGTGCCAGATTATACATTTTAATTTATGCACAAGCTTAAAGGTATTCAGTTTTTAACATTCTACTACATTGTGTAATGTAAAAAAGTCTAATTGAGTCTTGAGAAACTCTGTCAGCTAATAAGTTTATTCCGATGGTCAGTCTCTGACACCGGAAACGTACCGTCAAAAATGTATTGTTTGAGATTGTGTAGGTTGGTGCCAGAAATCAGATATCCTCCTTTCCTTTGGATGTTTAATGGCTGGAAAGGGAGAGTTGGTAATGGTCTGTTTCTTGGTGTGGATGCCAGTTCCATGGGTGAGACTCATTCTGAGAAAATTCATGGAGCTGTACTTTGTGCAGTGCTCTGGTTTTTATATTTAAATATTTTCAAATCTTTCTATGTACTTTACCCTTAAATTTTTGTCTGTTTCCCTATATAGAAACAGATGACAGCAAAGGTAACTAAAATCCATAGATAGTTTTATCCAATAGCTTCACATATTTTTTCAGGCCACTAAACCTTTTTCTAAGCTGCTAATTAAGAGTTTTTGCACAGAAATTTTCTTTTATGTTGTTGTCATTGGCCATATTTATAGCTGGGAGATTCTTTTCCATCAACCCAAATCCATGAAACTTTGTCCCAACTTTCAAGATTATGCCAAATAGCACTTTTGGGTATTTGAGCTTTGGGTTTTATAACTCAAGACTGATTCTTTGCATCCCCCCAAACAATTGGTTACAGTAAGTCCCAAGTTAGACCTGATCAGGCTGAGTTGTATGTTACTAAATTCTTATAGGATGATTCAGAGTCACTGACTTCACGTTGGCTTAAAAAAAATTAAGTGAGGATTTTGAAAAACAGGCAATTCCTCAAAAGTTAAAGAATTATCATTTGACCCAATAATTCCATTCCTCGGTATATACCCAAGAGAAGTGAAACATATGTCCACATAAAAGCTTATACACAAATAGCATTATTCACAGTAGCCCAAAAGGTAGATGCAACCCAAGAGTGGATGAATGGATAAATGAAATGCGGTATTATGGAGGAATAGATAAACAAAATGCAAGAGAGCCATACAATGGGATATTTTCAACAATATAAAGGGGTGAAGTACTGGTTCATGCTACAACATGAATGAACCTTGAAAACATCATGCTAAGAGAAAGAAGATAGTCCCAAAAGATCATGTATGATTCCATTCATATGAATTCTCGACAGCAGACAAATCCATAGAGACAGAAAGTAGATTAATGATTGCTTAGGAATTGGAATGGGGGGAGTAGTTAGAAGATTGAATGGGGGTTTATAGCTAAAAGGTCAGGTGACTTTTTGAGGTGAAAAAATCTTTTCAAGTCTATTTTGGTGATGATTGCACAACCTTGGGAATATACTAAAAACCAATGAATCGAATACTGAATGGGGGAACTGTATTTCAATAAATATTACAGATGACTCTATCATTATCTCTTAATAAAGTCCTTGCTGCTGCTGCTACTGCTGCTGCTGCTAAGTCGCTTCAGTCGTGTCCAACTCTGTGCAACCCCATGGCAGCCCANATATACTAAAAACCAATGAATCGAATACTGAATGGGGGAACTGTATTTCAATAAATATTACAGATGACTCTATCATTATCTCTTAATAAAGTCCTTGCTGCTGCTGCTACTGCTGCTGCTGCTAAGTCGCTTCAGTCGTGTCCAACTCTGTGCAACCCCATGGCAGCCCACCAAGCTCTGCCGTCCCTGGGATTCTCCAGGCAAGAACACTGGAGTGGGTTGCCATTTCCTTCTCCAATGCATGAAAGTGAAAAGTGAAAGTGAAATCACTCAGTCGTGTCCGAATCTTAGCAACCCCGTAGACTGCAGCCTACCAGGCTCCTCTGTCCATGGGATTCTCCAGGCAAGAGTACTGGAGTGGGGTGCCACTGCCTTCTCCTTACTAAGACATATTAAAAATAATTAAAGACAAACATGGAAAATGTGACCAGGCATTTCGTTATCATGGGCGAAAATGCAAGGAAACAGTGGTTGTAGTATATTGTTGGGTGGAACCCAGCTGCCAGCTTTCCTCAATATCAAAGCCAAATTCCAAGGAGAAATTTACATCAACTCCTCCCTTCCGCACACCTCATTTTCCACTTCCCACACTCAAAGGCTTTTCTGCCCAGAAATTCAAATTCTTTCACTCAGGTTACACTGGACCCCTTTATACAAACTCCTCAGTGCTTCCCACCATTTCTCAGAAGCCCCAACCTGTCAGCTAATTAGAGTGCTAGGAGAAACATGTTCCCTGGCAACCTGCCTCTGTACTTACATTTTAGGAGGAGAAAAGCTTCTCTGAAGAAGGCAGAGTGGAATCCAGAAGTCCTCCTTTAATTTGCTGTCTCTGGAGCAGCTTTGCTCAGTTTGGTTCATGGACTACAGAACCACTTGAAAGGTAGATTGAAATGCAGGTTCATGGGCTTCCTTTACACTCACAGAACCTGACAATCTGGAAAGAACTGGCAAGTTGCATATTAACAAACTTTAAAAAACATGAATTGATAACCATGGTAGTAGTCAGACTCAAGAATCTTTACATGGGCATTTTTATATCGGGGCGGGGGGGGGGGGCTAGAAGTAGCTTAATAGCTGGAAGGGATTTGGCTTGAATACAAACTTGGATGTAAATATGTTGGAGGGAGAGGTTTTGCTGGGCCCCAGCCGAGCATTGCTGCCCAGGTGATTTTTATGCATAGGAAGGACTGAAACCACTGGGTTCTACTGGAAAGGGGGGACCAAATTAGGAACCAGACATCCCAGGTTCTAGTCCCTCCTCCACTCAGTGATCTTGAGCAGCTCCAAACTTCTCTAGCCTCTATTGCTTCTAAGGCCTGCGATTTTGAAACTCAGCCATTCTAATCACCATGATTTCTCAGATGATCAGCATGAGAGCAGAGAGCAAGAAAAGCAGGTGAACTAAGGTGCGGAATAAACTTTCAGACCTAGAATAAAATGACAAAATGAAAAATGCTTCATTCTAAACTTTAAGGCCTCATGTTTTTCCCTGAGGTACAATTTTGAACAAGGATTGTGTCCAGGAAATTGAGTGGCAACTTGCATTATAAAATTCATTTTGCAAAGAAAGAGCTGTGGAATTTTTTTTCTAATTAAGAGAGAGAGAGAGAACCAAAAAATGGAAGAAAGCAACTTGAGCATAGCTGGGCAAACCAGGTATTCTTGTTTTCCTGAAATAATGGTGCTGGTTGGTTGTTAAGGATTTCTAATCCCACTGGCCCCAAGACAGACTTATCTATTAAACAGAAGGGCTGCAGCCATACTTTTCTCTTTGAAATTAAATACTGAAGAACTTCTTATAATGCAAATTCTCACAATTCAAGTCAATTGCTCTAAAAATTATTTATGGCTTATAATTTTCTAGGAGAAATAAGCTACACAAATATATGTAATAAACTGTGTTTTATAGGCATGTGTTTATGAGAGAGAGAGTATGTGAATATTCGCGCGTGTGCGTGTTGTGAAACCTTGTAATCTCAGAGCTTCCTGGTTCAAGTTTCTGTAGACATTAAAGCTGTAATTCACCTTTGAGCACTTTTGAAGAAATCTCTTGAACAAATCTTTTACTTACGCCAAATGTGAAGCCTAGAAGATGTTTAGGAGAAACCTGGAGGATAACAAGAGAGGCTGTCCTTGCCTGGTGTGAGCAGAGTTCTCACCCTGCACTAAGGTCTGAAGTGCTTGTCAGATCACCAAGGGAGCTTGAAAATATATACAACTTCTCCTTCATCTATTCCACTCATCCCACACCCCCATCCCCTCTGGCAACTACCTCTGAATAGGTGAGGAGATTAAGAGGTACACATTCCCAGTTAGGAAATAAATAAGTCACAGGGACATAGTATACAGCACAGGGAGTAGAGTCAATAATATTGTGATAACTTTTTATGGTGACAGATGATAACCAGACTGACCGTGGTGATCATTTTATAATGTATGAAAATACTGAATCACTGCTGTACACTTGAAACTAAGTATACTTCAATAAGAAAAAAATAATTTGATATATATGTGTGTATCTATATATATAATTTCTAAGCCCCCAGTTGTGAAGATACTGATTTATAAGGTTTTGGTAAGGTCCAAAGGGAACATTTCATGCAAAGATGGGCTCAATAAAGGACAGAAACGGTATGGACCTAATAGAAGCAGAAGATATTAAGAAGAGGTGACAAGAATACACAGAAGAACTGTACCAAAAAGATCTTCATGACCTGGATAATCACGATGGTATGATCACTCATCTAGAGCCAGATATCCTGGCTCTAGATNCGGGGGCGGGAAGAGGCGGAGGCGGAGGGGCAGGGGCCGCCATGGATGACAAGGCGTTCACTAAGGACCTGGACCAGTGGGTTGAGTAGCTGAATGAGTGTAAACAGCTCAGTGAGAACCAAGTCCGGACGCTATGTGAAAAGGCTAAGAAAATTTTAACAAAAGAATCAAATGTACAAGAGGTCCGTGTCCTGTTACCGTCTGTGGAGATGTACATGGTCAATTCCATGATCTTATGGAACTCTTCAGAATCGGTGGGAAGTCACCAGACACAAACTATCTGTTCATGGGTGACTATGTAGACAGAGTTTATTATTCTGTGGAGACGGTAACTCTTCTTGTGGCATTAAAGGTGTATTATCCAGAAGGCATTACAATACTGAGAGGCAACCAGGAAAGCAGACAAATTACCCAAGTATATGGGTTTTATGACAAATGTCTGTGAAAGTCTGGAAATGCCAATGTTTGGAAATATNTGGGTGACTATGTAGACAGAGTTTATTATTCTGTGGAGACGGTAACTCTTCTTGTGGCATTAAAGGTGTATTATCCAGAAGGCATTACAATACTGAGAGGCAACCAGGAAAGCAGACAAATTACCCAAGTATATGGGTTTTATGACAAATGTCTGTGAAAGTCTGGAAATGCCAATGTTTGGAAATATTTTACAGATCTCTTTGATTATCTGCCACTTACAGCTTTAGTAGATGGACAGATATTCTGCCTCCATGGTGGCCTCTCTCCATCCATAGAGACACTGGACCATACAAGAGCCCTGGATCGTTTACAAGAAGTTCCACAGGAGGGCCTAATATGTGATCTCTTATGGTCAGAAACAGATGACCCTGGTGGGTGGGGTATTTCACCACCTGGTGCTGGCTACACATTTGGACAAGATATTTCTGAAACATTTAACCATGCTAATGGTCTCACACTGGTTTCTGCGCTCATCAGCGTGTAATGGAGGGATACAATTGGTGTCACAATCAGAACGTGGTTACCATTTTCAGTGCACCCAATTACTGTTATCCTTGTGGGAACCAGGCTGCTATCATGGAATTAAGTGACACTTTGAAATATTCCTTCCTTCAATTTGACCCAGCACCTCGTCGTGGAGAGCCTCATGTGACCGGCGCACCCCAGACTACTTCCTGTAAATCCCTCTTGGGAAAACCTGCCTTTGTATGTGGAAGTATATCTGGCTTTATATATATATATATATACACATATATATATATAAACAAAACAACAAAAAAAAAACAACAGTAATCTATGTATTTCTGTAACAAATCAGGATCTGTCTTGGCATTAAACCACATCATGGACCAAAATGTGCCCTACTAATGATGAGCCTTCAGCGCAATTTGAGACTGAAATTAGTTCAACACTATGTTCTAGATTGGTCGCTCTTAACAGTTTGCCTGCTGTATTTGTAGTAACCATTTTCCTTGGGACTGTTTAAGCAAAAAAGGTAACTAACTCCGTCTCGTGCACTTACTGGGAAATTTTAGTTGAGAGTGTTAACTGGCATGGATTAATAAGGTTGAACTTTTATTTTTAAGAAAAATTCACAAGCTAACTTCCACTTAATTCATTACCATTTATTTTATTGAAATGTATAATTAACTGAAAAAAGGATTCTTGGGAGTATGTTGTCATAACATTTAAAGAGATTTCCCTTCTTTAAAAATAAATAACTGTTTTATGTTGATCTGCATATTTCTGTATATTTGTCATGATAGTGCTTGCATTCTACTTGGTGTACTGAGCAAATAAACTTTCTGTTTTAAACAACCAAAAAAAAAGTAAATAAATTTTAAAAACAAACAAAAAAGGCAACCTCAACATGACAGTGGTATGAGTAAAAAGAAATGTTCTGGACATCTGTAGCTCCAGGCCTCACACACGGTCTTCATTTCTAGTCATCAGTAGTCACAGTTAGCTGAGATGGCAGCATATCTCACCTAATTTAAGACACTATCATTTTAAGTTCCATTGAGAAAGACTAACTGCTGCTAATTAAGGTGCCGCTGATTGTAAGACACATCCCAGGTTCACCAGTGTTAAAATGTGAAAAAAAAAAAAAAAAAAGCACACATCTTGGAATAAGATGAAGTCTCCTTAGTGAATAAACATCTTTTAACCCTGGGTGATTAAGAATTAAATATTCTGAGCTCTCTGGAAGTCTATGAGTATTCCTTAGTGAGTGCATATGTGCTCAGTCACTTCAGTTGTGTCTGACTCTGCGACACTATGGACTGCCGCCCACCAGGCTCCTCTGTCATGGGATTCTCTAGGCAAGAGTACTGGAGTGAGTTGCCATGCCCTCCTCCAGGGGACCTTCCTGACCATGGGATTGAACCCATGTCTCTTATGTCTCCTGCTGATATCAGCAGGCAGGTTCTTTACCACTAACGCCACCTGGGAAGCCCCTTCCTCAGTGAGTACCAGGTTTTTAATTCTGGGAAGATTTAAAACTAAGCATTAAAAATTTTAAGAGAACCAAAACCATGGTATTAACACTTGGTGTTTGGAAAGACTCTATAAAGATTTGGTATCCTATATGTTTATAATACTGAAGATACTGTAATTCTTCTCTAGGAGATATTCCCAACCTAGGAATTGAACTTGGGTCTCCTGCATTGCAGGCAGATTATTTACCATCTGAGCTACTGGAATAGAGGCTAATACTGAAAAGAACTGAGTGTATTAGAGTAATAGCCTTGTAAAGTCAGTTTAAAATATTCAAGGGAATAACTAAGTTAGATTTACGATATTATGCTGAAATCCCAACAAGTTCATCTGCAGAATTGGAATCTGAGACTTCCCTTATTTATAAGGGTAATTTACTTCATTTATAAGAGTTATCTTCAGAAAGATTGGTTTGTTTGGTCAAGCAATTATGGTTTAAAAGAAACTCACATATATTAGATTGATAAACGATGTTTAAAATGTTGAAATTGTTTCATTAACTGAGTTTTCAAACAGACCAAACAATATTTGAATCATTTAAAAAGTGATTGTTAACAATTGCAAGATTATAGATAAAACTAAAAGTTCTGTAAGAACTAGAACTATAATACCTTGAGAACAACTTGTTTAAAGTAAACTTCTGAAGAGTCTTTTCTACAAATAAAACCCATCCTCAATGTTACCAGAAAGCTTGCATTGACAGTCCAGAGGGGCACATAACTCCAGGTAGCCAATCAGAGATCTTACCTAGAATTTTTTAAAGGGCGGGAGTGGGGGAAGAGTCTCTGGTGTGAGCTTGGAGTCCAGGGTCTTGGAAGCTGCCTGTAGTCTTGTCTTGGGTTTCGTGGAGAACCCAGCCTGCATGGGAGTGGAACTGACGGGCAGAAAGAAATGGAAGTAAGACCCAGAGAAAGAGTGAGAGTGAGAAGGGGAAGGGTATAGAGGAAGGGAGAGAGCAAGAGAGGGTGGGGATGATGGCAGAATAAACTGGGAGACTGGGATTGACATATATACACCACTATGTATAAAACAGATAACTAATGAGAACATACTGTTTATCACAGGGAACTCTGTTCAGTGATCTGTGGTGATCTACATGGGAAGGAAATCTAAAGAAGAATGTATACATGTATACCTATAACATGCACTTTACAACAGAAACTAACACCACATTATAAAATAACTATTCGCCAATAAAAAATTTTAAGAAAAAAAAGAATAGTCCTGCTCACATTCAAGTTCTAGCCATTCTTCAGGGCCAGCTCTACCCAAACTTCCTGCATTCAGGGACTTCAACTCTTCCTTTAGTTACCTGAGGGACCTGATATCTTTCCAACAAAATCTCCTTTTCTGCCTACTTTGATTCGGATTTCTGCCTCTGGCAACACAAACATATTCAGTATTCAATATTCATATTCAATAATTCCAGGTGGTAAAGAATCCGCCTGCTAATGCAGGAGACTAAGAGACGAGGGTTTGATCCCTGGGTCGGGAAGATCCCCTGGAGTAGTAAATGGCAACCCACTCCAGTTCTCTTGCCTGAAGACTCTCATGGACAGATAAGTCTGGTGAGCTACAGTCCTTGGGGTCACAAAAGAGTCAGACATGACTGAAACAACTTAGCATTTTCCCAGGGACCTTGACAAATTCAAGTAAGAGCTATACAGCAGGAAAACCCAGCTCACAGCAGAAGAGTTGGATTATAGTCAGTATTGCCAAGCTGTCAATAATGAACAGCCTTAGAAATTCTGCAATAATAAAACTTGTATTTAAGCTGCTTTTTATGTGTGGAATATTAAACTTCCATAGTACATGAAAATTACCTCATAAGCCTAAGTGTATGAGCTAAAACAATAAAATCCCTAAAAAGAAATATAGGAGAAAATCTTCCTGACCTTGAGTTAGGCAATGATTTCTTAAGTGCCAGACACTAAGTGCCCGAATGTTTGGTTATGTTCTGCTCCAAATTCCACTACAACCACTAACAAAGTGCACACATAGAATTAACTGTGTCAAAATAGTTGTTTTCCTTACAGCCTCATCTTCTTGAATTTTACATTTCTATGGCAAAGAATCAATAGAAAGTGTCTATTTTCTGAAAACAAGTTGAAGAGCAATCACTTTGCTTTTCCGAAGAACCATACCATGTTTGGTTTTCCCATTCCAAAAATAACAGAAAATTTTGGAGATGGTCACATGGCAAGGAACCAAGCACTGGAATGTAAAACCTTCCTGTCTCTTGTGGCAGGCTCTTGAGTCCTTAAGTAGTTACATTCCAATGTCACAAGGAAGCTGAAGAGGGCAAATGCAGTGAGGAGAGTGTCAGAGGCAGCCCTGGCATTCCTCTCCAGGGAGACACCAAGTTTGGTCATGCCCTGGAGAGGTTAGGGTGCCTTGCAAAAGGTGTTGCCACTGCTCTGGTCTGTGAGGCTACATGGAGGGAAACAGTGACTTTTCCAAGTTCTAATCAGCTGCACACAGTCCCCTCAAACACCCATCTACCTGTTGACTCCTCACCTTCCTCCTCACTCCATAGAACTGCATGACACTCCAACTTTGCTGCTTCCTCTGCTGACAAAGACCCACATGTTTTATTCCATTCTCTTTCCCACCTATCATTCTCCCCTTTAAACACACAAGTCAAATGTCTCTTTATTTTCCTTGGTTTTTAACAGCATATATCTAAGCTAATTACTCCCTGGGCAATTATTGCTTCTTATCTAGTTATCATTTTTATCCCTGTGTTCCTACACCTGCCACAGCTTAGACCCAATTATGTCATTATAATCTGCATTTGTTGGTCTCTTCTCCCATTTGTGAATGAGAAATAAATAAAAGCAAGGATCCTTTAAACAAATGGTTGTGGAGCAATTGGAAATCCTTGGGGGTGGAAAAAAGAAAAAAAAAGCAGTGACCTAAACCTCACACCTTGATCAAAAATTAATCCAAAATGGATCACAGGTTTAAATGTAATATTGGAGTTAGAAATCTTTCAGAAAAAAAATAGAAAATCTTTGGGATCTAGATCTAGGTAAAGAATTACTAGTTCTGACATCAATCATACAATATACAAAAGGAAAATTTGAAAATTGGACCNAAGGATTGGGGGCAGGAGGAGAAGGGGACAACAGAGGATGAGATGGCTGGATGGCATCACTGATTCAATGGACGTGAGTCTGAGTTCACTCACAGGGAGGCCTGGCGTGCTGTGATTCATGGGGTCACAAAGAGTCGGACATGACTGAGCGACTGAACTGAACTGAACTCCTCATTGCTTGGTTTGGTAAAGAGCAAGAAATTGAGAATTTAATGAGCTGAATACCCAGTAAGTGGGGGCACCATCAGCAACCCCCCAGTAATCCCCAAATAATCATAATCGTCATCAACATTTTTTTGGTAGTGGTGTTTTCTGTTGATTTTTTTTGCTACTCTGTGCAGCTTGCAGGATCTTAGATCTATTAGGGGTTGAATCTGGGCCCTTGAAGTGAAAGTGCAGTCCTAACCACTGGACCACTGGGAAGTCCCTCATTATCAATATTACTGTCATCATAATCTTTGATATGACCAAGTGATGCTTAATATTATGAAAAGTAAAACTCCAAACCACTTGAGAATATTCTGCTGTTCTTATTCATTTGTAGCTATCTTACTCTAGGTCCCCCGAGTAGAACCCAAGACAAGGGCCTATGTGCAACTAATCTATGTGGAAGGTAACCCCAGGGAGTGAGAGTAAACAAGAGGGGAGACTAGACCTGGAAGGCAGAAAAACACTGGGTACATTAAAAGAGTACGTTTTTGAAGTTGCTTCTTTAGATTGTGGACTGTGATTCCACTAGACATCCTGAGAGGCACATGGAATTTCTCCACTGTAGGGCTTCCCAGGTGGTGCAGTGGTAAAGAATCTACCTGCCAATGCAGGAAATGCAAGAGATGTGGGCTTGATCCTTGGATCAAGAAGACCCCCTGGAGTAGGAAATGGGAATCCACTCCAGTATTCTTGCCTGGGAAATCCCATGGACAGAGGACCCTGGCAGGCTACAGTCCATGGGATCACAGAGTCAGACATGACTGAGTATCTGAACAGGATAATATTGGCTAGCATTTGCTGGGCACCAACTGTGCTATGTATTTCCAAACACTGTTTAATTACCAGAACACCACCACGAGGGGGGGTTTAATTATCCCCATTTTATAGATGACAAAACTGAGGCTTAAAAGCTTAAACTGTCTGAGGCCACAGAGCTTGGCAGAGGTGGAACCCCACCTTCCAACTTCAAAATCCTTTGCCACTTTAGAACAGCTTGTCCTGTGCAAAGAGGGCAGAGAGTTTTGTTAGTCTCTCTCAGAAGCTCTTAGAAAATGCAAAATTATCTTTTTGGTCTCAAATCAAAAGCCTCTGAAGAAAAAGTCCTCGAAAGTACAGTAGGAATTGTCTGGCAAACTTATACTCAGCTGGAAGCCCAGCTGAGAAGGAACATCCTATGAGACCCTTGATAAGCCTCTCCAGCCCATGTTATGTTTGTGAAGATGCAGCTGACAAGACGTCACAGAAACACATGGACTGCGAAACCACAGACCAATGAAAAACCTAGGATGCAAGCACAAAATTGAGTTTTAGGTCTCAAGGACTCCCTGGCAGGAAGCAAGTGAAGTTCCTTGTGGTCCCTTCACTGTCATCCTCCTTCATCAGTCAGAGTCCTATTCTTAGTTTGAGGGATCTCAGTTGTCACCGACGAGAACTCTCAACTGGCTGAATAATCACAGTGGCTCAGAATAGCACATCTGAAGTAGCGAGCCAAGCCGGCAGGCACGCTGCTACATTAAGAGAAACTGGGTGGGGAGGAGGGCGGTTCTGTGCATGCTGGAAGCCGGGTAACAGGGCTTTCCTTTTCACTCAGGGAAAAGGCCAGAATCACTGGTTTTGCTGTAAAAACAGTGCTTTAGGGGAGAAGTAAATCTACAGTAGAGAGCTAGTACACAAAGGCTAAAAAAAGCAGCCTTTATTCACTTAATGCCTTTTTTTCATTCTGTCAGATTTAAAAAATGGAAATAGCTTTGTTCTTTCACAGTTAGAAGATGAATGCATTCTCACTGTTAAAAAAAAAAAGACACATAATAAAGTATAAAAAGGAAAAGAAAAGTGAGTAAACAACATGATCCTAATGTATAGTACAGGGAACTCTTCAATATCCTGTGACAAACCACAGTGGAAAAGAATATATACATATATGGGCTTCCCAGGTGGCACTAGTGGTAAAGAACCCGCCTGCCAATACAGGAGACATGAGATGCAGGTTTGATCCCTGGGTTAGGAAGATCCCCTGGAGGAGGCCATGGCACCCCACTCCAGGATTGTTGCCTGGGAAATCCCACGGACAGAGGAGACTGGCAGGTTACAGTCCATAGAGTTGCAAAGTCAGACACGACTGAAGAGACTTAGCATGCACACATGCATATAGGTTTATATATATATATATATATATAAACATATATATGCATATATATATAAACATATATATGTATAACTGGGTCACTTTGCTGTACAGAATAAATATAACATCGTAAATCAACTATATTTTAATAAATTTAAAAAAAAAAAAAAGGAAAAATGGGCACTAATTCCATTGTCCAAAGCTCAGAGATGCAAACACTATTCATTTTATGGTGTGGAGTTCTGTTGCTGTTGTATGCCAGCAACTGGTATTTGCTACCCAGAACTTTCCCCTCTTTCTCCAGCAAAAGTCCGCCCGCCCAAATTCTTTTCGCATCTGTCTCTCCCTCTAGTTCTCAACCTGGTGGTTAGGGATTGCCTCACTGTCGGTTCCATTATCCCTTATGGCTTCAGCTTACCACTGGAGCCCATCACCCTGGCCAAGGAATTTGGTTCAGGAGTGCTCATGTGAACCAAACCAGAGCAACCCCAGTGAAGTTCATGTCTTTTTCTGGAACACTGAAACAAAGATGCTCTCTACGTTCTATGTGAGATGAGGAAACAGAGCCCCAAGGGACTGCTGGCAGCTCTCTGGGGATCATGGGAGAAGAAGCAACTCTACAGAATGCATAGAGAGAGAAAGAGAAACCAGGCCCTCCAGAATGTCATTAAGCCCCTGGAATCCACCCTTTTCAGTTACAGGAATCAACTGACCTCATTATTATATCAGCTTTGAGTTGAGTTTTCAGTTACTAGTAGGTGGGAAGAAAATTCTAATCAATATCAGTTATTTTGGACTTTGACCTTACCCCAACACTTATGGCTTTATGAAAAAAATAGGGATTGTAATATCTTTTCAGGTCAAGAAATACAGGCATATATAATAGTGATTTCTAATGTCCTTCTTGCCATGTAAATCTCTACTTAAATGTCATCTCAGTTGGGCTTCCCCTGACCCACCCCTAGTCACTCCTTATCACAATACCCTTTCCATTTTCATCATAGTACTAACGCGACCCAGCATAAAAAAAAGTTTGTATCTATTTATTCCAGGTCACCAATCATTAAAATGTAAGCTCCATTTAAAAAGTTACCTGTATCCCTAGATTTTACAAAGATATTCTCTCAGTGTAGGTGCTCAGTGAATGCTTATTGAGTGAATGAGTGAATGTCTGAATAATGTTTCATGTATACACCGTAGTTAATTTTTTTTTAATTTTTATTTTTACTTTATTTTACTTTACATTACTGTATTGGTTTTACCATATATTGACAAGAATCTGCCACGGGTATACATGAGTTCCCAATCCTGAACCCCCTCCCACCTCCCACCCCATATCATCTCTCTGGANAGTTAATTTTTTTTTAATTTTTATTTTTACTTTATTTTACTTTACATTACTGTATTGGTTTTACCATATATTGACAAGAATCTGCCACGGGTATACATGAGTTCCCAATCCTGAACCCCCTCCCACCTCCCACCCCATATCATCTCTCTGGATCATCCCTGTGCACCAGCCCCAAACATCCTGCATCCTGTATCAAACATAGACTGGCGATTCGTTTCTTACATGACGTAGTTTATTTAAAGCAAGCCCCTATTGTTGAATATTTAGGGTGTTTCCAAGTTTTTTCTCATAAAAACAATTATCTTCAAACATTATTTTCTTAGTATAAATTCTTGAAGTAGAACTGTTGATCCAAGGCAAACATGTTGAAGAGTCTTGAGGAATATTGTTATGTCATCCTGCAAAAAATGTATACCAGTTCTGCTCCAACAACAAAACATGAGACTCTAAGGCTCTACTTCATACTCCACAGATGAAAAATCTTTGTTGTCTTATTTTTCATGTGCCAGGCTTTGTGCTAAGAAATTACCTGTATTATAGCATGTAACCCTCACAATCAACCTCTTGAGACAGATGCAAATTTTATGCTTAGTTTACAGATGAGGAAACTGAGGCTGCAGCAAAGATATTATATAATTAGCCCAGGATCCACTAATGAGTAGTTTTCAGAGGGATCCAAACATAGGTAGTTGGCTCAGAGGCTGAAATCCTCAATTACTGTGCTTTATGAAGTCACTGCCTTCAGAGGAATTCTACTCCCTAAGCTTTGTCAGTAAAGAAAGGAAGATGAAATACACTGGTGTTAAGTTTGGGCTAGTATTTTTGTAGAGCTTACGCTGGGCCAGTCACTTAGGTAGTCTCTTTACTTAATTCTCACCACCACATTTTGTAGAAGGAAATACCGCAATCTTTACTTTGTACACGAGGAGCCTGCAGCTCAGGCAACTTACCCCAGGTCCAAGAACCAGTGAGTCACTGTAGCCAGATCAGCTGAGACGCCAGCGTTTCCTCTGAATTTAGGATGGATGGACATGAGTAGCTCTACCCCAGCCTTTCAAGTTCTCTCTCACAGGATCCTCTTCCTCGCTGAGCTCAATCATCTGTTACCCTCCTTCCAACCAGTCAGTATAACTGCACAAAAACTAAAGAGTTGGCCCTGCTCCTCTCTGTCACAAGCCTATCTATTGATGGATAAGTATTGATTAATTTGTGAAATGTTAATTCACTTAGTCCTGAGGAGGAATCCAGACCGAGGGATAATTCCAGCAGCTGGGCCTAAAACCATCATCTAATCCTCTGCAATGTCCTAGACTACATTCTTATTTCTCTAGAGAATATTTCAGAACGCATTTCCTCAGACCAAGGCCACAAATGTGACCTCTACAATCATCCGGCTAACAAAGGTGGAAGAAATCCCATTTGGTCCTTATTCAGCAGAGTTCTGGGAGCCAATTTTCCAAGCCACAAAAATATATTTGCCACCCTCTCCCAATCTCTGTTTTTTTACTCCAACACATTTCAGCTGTAGTAGCCATGGAGAGCAGGACTTGAAGAGATATACTCATGAATGCTTTCTAGAGCCAAGTGAAATTTCTGGCCCATCTTACAGAGGAAGTTGAAAACCATGCCAGGGAGGAGCAGGCTTCCCTCTGCGTGTTCAGAATGCTGGTGTCCCTTGCGGTTATGAGGATGCTGCACACCCCGCATCCCTGAGGGGAGGGGAGGGAGGGGTGCAAACTCCATGTCCTCGCCAGTCTTGAGAGTCATATTGGCGAGTGAGGGGGGGTGGTTCCACACTGGGCTGAAAACACGCAGCTCCGCCTGCGACTGTCCTATAATGACGTGCACCCAAACTGCCAAATCTACCATTTGATAAAGAAAAGCCCCAAATCTTGACTTGCATATAAAATACACTGATTTTTAAATTAAACAAAATTTCCATCACCTTCTGCAGGCCAAACAAAACATGTTTGTGAACTAGATTATTTCCATAGCTTCTGGCAATTTGCAGGCTCAGTTTAAAAGTGCTTTTTAAAAAATTATAAGTAGAATAGAATACAACATGATCAACAAACTATTTCCAGAGATCCTATAGGAGTGGCCTCTGGAAGGAAACACTGGAAGACTGGACTCAGAAGCAGAAATCTTTGTTTTGAATCCAAACTATATGTATTTGTTATTAGTGAAGGATTCTAAACAATTTATTCAACTCAGTTATGGATTACTTATAAAACTAGCATAGCCATACCTGCTATTCTTAATATATATAGGCTGTTGCAAAGAATAAATCAGACTGTCAACTGAGGAATTTCTCATGCAAATAAAATAATTTGTAATGTAAACTTCTGAAAGACAAATAGGTCATAGTACATAGTGTTTGTGTTTATCTGCACACTGATGCAGTCAATAAATATTTTTAACTGATTTAGCTTACCAGAATCCCTGGTATGATTCAAATTCAGAGAATTAATTTCCTTCAGAGTCTACAAAATACTTTGTGTGACTCTTAAGCATAATAATTCACATAGTGACTGATGAGCGCTAAAACTATTGATCAAAGTTCCCAAACATAGTGAAATCACATGCTAATGTGTAGCTCTTTGTCTGGTAGAGATGCAAATAATTTTTGTCTGGTGGAAAAAGCAAAGACAAAGGTTATCAATTACTATCTTGTAGGATATTAACTAGTTTTCTATAACTCTGAATTCTTAGCCTAATTGGTATTCCTTAATAGTGACTTATCCATAACTAGCTCTCCTCTTGTTCTTTAAACCAATTCTAATATCTTACTCATTGCCTCATTAAATAACAGTATTAAAAAACCTTGACAAGGATTCATATTTGCATGAGAATTAAAATTTTATCCTTTTGAAAACTATACTTTAATATTAGCCTGTCTTTTCTTAGCCAAACTCAGTTCTTTGATTTTCTCAACTTGTTTTACCAATGTTCTCCAGTTTATATCAGTGCTGTCAATGCTGAAGTTTAACTGGGCACAATGTTAGAAAATCTTATATCACTGACATGTTTTTGGACAGATATATTTCAATTTATTTATTCATTCATCCATTACATTTTCCAACAAACATTTCTGGAATATATGCAGGACACTGAAGAGGATACAATGATGAGTAAAACACACATACACACACAACAAACATCCTTAAGGAAGTTGAGGAGTGAGTGGGGAGTAGTTCTATACATTGATAACTGGAATATCAGAGGATACAGATGAAGGGCTATGGAAACTTACTGGAGTCAGTGTTAAATTTGACTGAGGGCATTAGAGAAGGCCTGACAGAGAATGTGATACATTACCTGAATCTAGAAGGATGACTAGGATTTTGAAAAATGGTGAAGAAAAGAAAGGTATTCTCAGATGAAACAGATAATTCAAGGAATGAACTGGGGACGTGTCCTTCTGTGAAATTGGAATACACATGGGCTTTGAAGGAGAAATTTACCCGAAAAAGGCTGTGGGGGTCTATTGATACAAAGCAAATGACCCTAAACTCAGTGACTGCACACACTTGTATAATATTTCTCATATATCTGCTGATCTAAGCTGAGCTCATCTAGAATGTTTCTGCTCACCCTGCCCGAGGAAACAGTAGGCGGTTCGATGTGTTCCCTGGAATAGAAGAATGGCAGAGGTGCAGGAGAGCAAGCCACATGATCAATCCAGAGCCAAAGGGTGGGGAGATAGATTCTGACTCTAGTGCAAGAAACTGTAAAGTCATATGGCAAAGAACAGAGATACAGAGAGGGGTGAAGTGGAACCAGTGATGCAGTACCCAAGGGAACCTGCAGGATACCTGAATGCCATAACAAAGATTAAACTTTGCTGCTAAGAAACTAGATCTTAATTGTTTTCATCACAAAAAAGAAACAATAATTATATAACATGAAAGGGGCTAACACAAAGGTGGTCATCCTACTGCAAGATGTAAATGTATCAAATCAACAAGTTGCATGCTTTAAACTTATAGTAGTACTACATGTCAGTTATATCTCAATAAAAAATGAAAGAGTTAAACGTTGTCCTAAGCAGTGGAAAGTCATCACTCTTTTGAAGCAGCAAGGAGACATTCTTAGGTCTATGTTAGATGATTCTGCCTGCTAGCTAGGTGGAGAATTAGAGAGTTTATAACCAGCTGAACTAGGGTAGTGGCTGTGGGAAAAGGGACAGAGGGCCAAAGTAAAAATAGTTCTTACGTAGAATAAAGTAGGTCATCTTTTGGAAGAAAAATAGGAAAATCAAAGACATCACTCAGATTTCTAAAATGATATGGGGCTGAGAATATTACTAGCTATATTTACTGAACATTTATTTTGTGCCAACTACTACTTCAAACATATTATGCACATCATTTGATTAAAGTGTCACACAAAACCCACAACACAGCGTTTTCTACCCGTTTTATAAATGCAAAACCTGAGCCTTAAAGATAGTTGAGCAACTTGCCTAAGGTTCTATGCTATACTGGACAAAATTGGGGTTTAAACATAAAATTATTTTGAATCCAGAATCTGAACTTGTAAGCTCTATGGGCTGCCTCAGCAGGACAGGGACAATGAATGAGGAACCGGCTCTTGGGGGAACTAACATTTGATTTGGGGAAGGGACAGGATTAGTGGCTTTATATCCTGGCCCATCATACCATTTTTGAGTAGTAACATGCCAGTGTATTTATTGGTATAAAACATCATTTTGATTATTTTTAAATGCCTTAAATTCTAATCACTTTGGCTCAAAGGAGCATTCATTTGGAAGGATTCAGAACCATCTTCTCACACACACACACACACACACACACACACACACATCTGTCCCCTCTCAAACCCCCCTGAAGTATCTTTGCTGTAATTCCTTCTTCTTAGGCTTCTAATGGGTTTTTGTGTATTCACCATTTGTTTCCCACAGATCCTTTGGTCCATCTATACTTATGGTAGTCCCTAACAGGGTTGTTTTAGAAAGGCTGAGGGGTGGAGACAAAAGAGAGCATTCAGTGCGGGTTCTGGGAAGGAAGAGAAAGGAGGTTCAGGAGTTCCTAGTCCAGCTCCAGCCCTTTCCTCTTATTTTTTCCAAGTCTTCCTTCTTTCCACTCCTTTCTCTTGTCCTTAGAGACAGATCTACTCTCATTAACTCAACACATGTCTCCAAGGATGATTTACATCAGTCAATGTATTTTTCCCCAATCATTCCTCCTAGAGAGAGACTCAAGCTCAGGTCAGAGGAACCTGGACTCTGGTCCTCTCTGAGGTGGAACAACATCCGAGGACAGTGCAGAAGCAATGAAACCATGTCACACTTTTTATTGTACAAAACAAATACCAAACTACTACTGCTGCCATTGCAATCACTACTAGTCTGGGGAATGTGAATTGTGCCAATTTTATACCTGTGTATATACAGAGGTAACTTTAAAAAGCTGATAGCAATGTGAAGAGCTCCCTCTCCATACATACATATATATTTTTAAATTGCCATTCAGCCTTTTATTTTAAACCTCATTTACTTCACTAAATGTTATTTTAAAATGTCAACTACCTTATTATTATGGGGATTTCTCAACACTATGATTTGAATTCCTTTTATTCATTANTTAAAAAGCTGATAGCAATGTGAAGAGCTCCCTCTCCATACATACATATATATTTTTAAATTGCCATTCAGCCTTTTATTTTAAACCTCATTTACTTCACTAAATGTTATTTTAAAATGTCAACTACCTTATTATTATGGGGATTTCTCAACACTATGATTTGAATTCCTTTTATTCATTATTTAATTGAAGGATAACTGCTTTACAGAATTTTGTTGTTTTCTGTCAAACCTCAACATGAATCAGTCATAGATATACATATATCCCCTCTTTGCTTTTAATTTTTAAGGCTTTTGTACATGTTTTTATTTAAAACAAAATATATAGATATATATGCATGTGAAATGTGTACCATATAGAATCTATAAAGAGGTATAATTTTCCCTCTTTTGGTTCATTCAGCTGTACCACTGGATGAGATGTACAGCTACAGGGGTAGCCTACATGGTAAAGGGTACTGTGATGGTTAACTTTCTGTCTACCTGACTGTACTATGGTGGCCAGATTATTTGGTCAAATGTTATTCTGATGTTTCTGTAAGGGTGTTTGGGGGATGAGATTAACATCCTAATCAGTGGATTTAGAATAAAACAGATTGTCCTTCATAACACGGGTAGGACTCAAGTCAGGTGTGAACATAGGAAAAAGCTGATCTTCCCTGAGCAAGAAGGAATTCTGCCAGTAAGCCTCCAAGTCTTCCTTGGGTCTCTAGTCTGCTGACCTAGCCTGCTGATTTGGGATTTACTAGGCCTTCTTGGGCTTCCCTGGTGGCTCACATAGTAAAATATACACCTGCAATGAGGGAGACCTGGGTTCAATCCCTGGGTTGGGAAGATTCTCTGAAGGAGGGCATGGCAACCCACTCCAGTATTCCTGCCTGGAGAATCCCACAGGCAGAGGAGCCTGGCAGGCTACAGCCCATGGGGTCACAGAGTCAGACATGATGGAGTGACTAAGCACAGCACAGCACAAGCCTCCACAACAGTGAGAGCAAGTCCTTAAAATAAATCTCTTTGTATATACACATCCTGCTGGTTCTGTTTCTCTGGAGGAGGCTAATACAGGGATGTAGGCTTTCCCCACTCCACTCTCCCTAGGGGATAGTTCCCTAGTTCTTCTCATGTTCCCCCATGTTTCTAAGACACCAGACAGAAGAAAAAGCCCTCACCTTGGAGGCCTCAGTAGATCCATAGCCCAAACATCACCATCATACATGCCATCATGGCTCCTCAAGACATGCACCACTGCCTGCTCCAGCCTGCCAACTGCCAGCCTGTGTGTTGCTTTGCCTGTAGGAAGGGGGAATTGAGGAGAGGGAGGGGGTCAGGACACCTTCTCCCCCGTCAATGCAAGCATATTTGACCTGAGCAGCCCTCAGTCAGTCTAAAGCCAGCTGGTTTTAGAACAGACAGCCTGGCTCTCCCACCACCTGGGTGGGAAAACTCTGAGGCATGTGTTTTATGCCATTCAGCAGAACTTCCTGGGTGTGTGTGTTGTGAGGGGGTGGGATTAAGTTCTGGTCTCCCATTGCAGTTTACCTGCATTTCCCAAACAAACTACTTACACTCAAAACCTGGTCTTGGGTTCTGTGACCCAAATAACAATCTCCCCCATCCTCCACTGCACAGCTACTGCTGCGTCATTCACCACACAAAGTCAAGGTTGACAGAAGCAGTAAAGTGAGGGACAGACAGGTTATCTGTACTTTTGTAAGATGCTGCTGATGAAGCAAGACTACCATGCAGATGTGGAGAGTTTCAGAGGGTGGAAGGTGCCCCAGAGACCTGTGAGGATACAAAACATCGCTTAAGTCCCCCATGTTAGCCTGCACACTCGTGGGAGATTTGCACTCTGCCGCGTGATCTACCTTGGGGTGTTTCAAACACCCACCCTCAACTCTGAGTAAAATGGATTTTGCAGAAAGATGGATAACTTATTTTCCTTGGGGATTCATACAGGTCATATTGCTATCTGAGAGGCAATGGCCCTGAGTGCTCTAGAATTTTATTTCTGGATTAGATCAGAAGGCAGGGCAGTTTCTACATTGCAGTTTTCAGTGCTTTCTCCAGAACTTTTACTGAATGGTCCTTGGAATTATGCTACAGCCCTACAGTGAGTGCAGTAAGGAATAAGTGAAGTCGAAGTGAAGTCACTCAGTCGTGTCCGACTCTTTGTGACCCCCATGGACTATAGCCTATCCGACTCCTCCGTCCATGGAATTTTCCAGGCAAGAGTACTAGAGTGGGTTGCCGTTTTCTTCTCCAGGGGATCTTCCTGAACCAGGGATCAGACCCAGGGTTCAAATCCGGGTCTCCCGTATTGCATGTAGAAACTTTACCATCTGAGCAACCTGGGAAGCCCAATAATACTGGAGTGGGTTGCCATTTCCTTCTCCAGATCTTCCCAACCTAGGGATCAAACCTGGGTCTTCCACGTTGCAGGCAGATTCTTTACCAACTGAGCCATGAGGGAAGACCACAGAAAGGAATGGACCTCCCAAATCCTAGCAATAATGTGGTCATGATCACATGATGCAAAATGAGACCTCACAGAATAAAAAGAAAAGGGGAGGGGATAGATTTCTGGAAAAACTCCCCTCCTTCCTCCACGTGAAGTGAACACTATCCTCACTCACGTTTGTCCTTCCTATTCTGATATTCCTTCCTCTTTCTTCATTTGCCTAGCACCCATTTTTTTCTTATTTAACCTCCATATATACTATAGGCAGCCTTAAATCCTCCCCAAGACAAAGCTGAATATGAGTTTAAAAGGGGTAGGGCAAAGGAGAAAAAGAAAGATATGCCCATTTGAATGCAGAATTCCAAAGAATCGCAAGGAGACATAAGAAAGCCTTCCTCAGTGATCAACAGAAATAGAGGAAAGCAATAGAATGGGAAAGACCAGAGTTCTCATCAAGAAAATGATAGATACCAAGGGAACATTTCATCCAAAGATGGGCTCAATAAAGGACAGAAATAGTACGGACCTAACAGAAGCAGAAGGTATTAAGAAGAGGTGGCAAGAATACACAGAAGAACTGTACCAAAAAGATCTTCATGACACAGATAACCAGGATGGTGGATCACCCACCTAGAGCCAGTCATCCTGGAATTCGAAGTCAAGTGGGCTTTAGGAAGCATCACTATGAACAAAGCTAGTGGAGGTCATGGAATTCCAGTTGAGCTATTTCAAATCCTGAAAGATGATGCTGTGAAAGTGCTGCACTCAATATGCCAGCAAATTTGGAAAACTCAGCAGTGGCCACAGGACTGGAAAAGATGATTTCATTCCAATCCCAAAGAAAGGCAATGCAAAAGAATGCTCAAACTATGGCACAATTGCATTCATTTCATGTGCTAGCAAAGTAATGCTCAAAATTCTCCAAGTCAGGCTTCAAACAGTACATGAACCGTGAAATTCCAGATGTTCAAGCTGGATTTAGAAAAGACAGAAGAACCAGAGATCAAATTGCCAACATCCACTGGATCATTGAGAAAGCAACAGTGTTCCAGAAAAACATCTAATTCTGCCTTACTGACTACGCCAAAGCCTTCGACTGTGTAGATCACAATAAACTGTGGAAAATTCTGAAAGAGATGGGAATACCACACCACCTTACCTGCCTCCTGAGAAATCTGTATGCAGGTCAAGAAGCAACTATTAGAACTGGACATGGAACAACAGACTGGTTCCAAATTGTGAAAGGAGTACATTAAGGCTGTTTATTGTCACCCTGCTTATTTAACTTATATGCAGAATACATCATGAGAATGTACATCTGGGCTGGATGAAGCACAAGCTGGAATCAAGATTGCCAGGAGAAATATCAATACCTCAGATATGCAGATGACACCACCCTTATGGCAGAAAGCGAAGAACTAAAGAGTCTCTTGATGAAAGTGAAAGAGGAGAGTGAAAAAGTTGGGTTAAAGCTCAACATTCAGAAAATGAAGATCATGGCATCTGGTCCTATCACTTCATGGCAAATAGATGTGGAAACGATGGAAACAGTGAGAGACTTAATTTTCCTGGGCTCCAAAATCACAGCAGACGGTGACTGCAGCCATGAAATTAAAAGACACTTACTCCATGGAAATAAAGCTATGACCAACCTAGGCAGTATATTAAAATTACTTTGCCAACAAAGGTCTGTTTAGTCAAAGCTATGGTTTTTCCAGTAGTCATGTATGGATGTGAGAGTTGGACCATAAAGAAAGCTGAGTGCCGAAGAATTGATGCCTCTTTTGAACTGTGGTGTTGGAGAAGACTCTTAAGAGTCCCTCAGACAGCAAGGAGAGCAAACCAGTATGTCCTAAACGAAATCAGTCCTGAATATTCATTGGAAGGACTGATGCTGAAGCTGAAAGTCCAATATTTTGGCCACCTGATGCAAAGAACTGACTCCTTGGAAAAGACTTTGATGCTGGGAAAGACTGAAGGCAGGAGGAGAACGGAACAACAGAGTGAGATGGTTGGATGGCATCACGGACTTGATGGACTTCAGTCTGAGCAAGGTCTGGGAGTTGGTGAAGTACAGGGAAACCTGGCATGCTGCAGTGCAGGGGGTCGCAGAGAGTCAGATATGACTGAGCAACTGAACTGAACTGAGGGCAGACCCTGACGATTCACTGGGCACTGCTGGAACATTCTAGGGAACCGAGATCCTTCACTCCTGAGCGTACCACCTAACTCATCACAGAAAAGGGCTGCAGCCAGGGACAGCGCAGCTCTTGCTCAAAAGCTTCCTTTCCTCTTCTCCCGAAGTTTGCAAAAGGACTCGTTCCTGTATTTAAAGAGCAGAAGCAAACCAAACCATCATACATTTAACCATTTTTTTCTATCCACAAAAGGTGGCTTTCATTTATGAAATACGCAGATTTGAGTCAGTACCTTGAAACCTGCTCAATTCACGGTGTTGCACTAAATGGTTTATAAATTACAGCACCCAAACTGACACAGATACAACCAAGGATACATTTATAATATAACCAAGTTATGAGTAAGCTGAATTTCCAGCTCAACTAAAACATGTGCTTATTGTGTCAGTTGATATTACAAATAACCCATAATGGAACCAAGACTCTTCTCCTTTCCTAAATTCAAAGTACTTCCAATTCCAATTTACACAAGCCTAAATTCCTAGTTTTCTTTTTTTAATTTCAAACATATTTTAGCCTTTAAACAGTGAATACAGGAGTATAAATCGATGCAACTTTTCTAGGAAGCAATTTGGCAGTAAACATCAAGAGCCTTAAAAATGTTCCTCTGCTGTCACTCAGTAATTCCGTTTCAGAGAACCTATCTGCTGCAAAGGATTAAAACGCTGCTCATTGATATATTAATATAAAAATGGATTATACATAAAAAGGTGCATTTCATATTAAAATTAAAAAAATGGAAATAATCCAAATGGCCAACAATAGTAGAACTATCTATTTAGACAGCAATGGTCACAGCACACACTAAGATTCTGCAATTACTATGTCCTCATTTTCATGATCAGTAACTGAAATAAAAGATGCACTTTAACACAGGAAGTAACATAGAAATTCACCACTAAGCACCTTATTGATTGCAATGTCCTCCTTTTTATTAAATTATAAAACTGGCTGTCAATATACACATTTTTGGAAATGCATTTTTCTGCTTTTGTGGAGCACATGATTTTAAACAGACAAAATATTTCTATATTAACTTCCCAGTCTTCAAGCTATTTTGCACCGGTAGCCAAACTACCAAGTATAGACATTATAATATACAGTCAGAATTTATGGAAAATATTACAAAGACAAATGCCTTAAAAAGATGATAGTGCAGAGAAAACCATAGCTCTGAAACATGTATAAAAATTTAGTCAAAATATTTTAGTCCATTATGGCTTTGCATAAAGCTTCAAAGGAAGAAAACTGAAGACACTTCTCATCAAAGGCACTTAAAGAACTGTAATAAAATACTTCTTTGAATTTAGTTTTGAGTCTGACAGTATTTTTTATTTATCTTTTTCACATTCTGTCTCTCATTGAAACAGTTCTGGAAGGCAGCTATTAATAAGGAAAAATAGTTATCATTTCTTAATATACATGTTAAAAATATGCAAACAGAATTAATACAGATTTTGGTCCATGGAAGCAAGTAACAGTATCAGACTGTAGTATTTGTCTTAATTCTGAGCCCAAAGCCCTCAACTCCCCAGACTCAGTCCCCTGGGCTCCCCAGGAGGTGCCCTGCCATCGGCACAGTGAGCTGAAACTGGAAAGAGCCATCCTCCCTGCTCGCTGGGAGTGCTGCTCCGAGGCAAAGGCCACGGAGCACACAGGAGTCAAAACTCGGGCATTATAATTCTGTGTCTCGGTATCGGGAAGGCTGGCCGTAATAACCGCGCCTTGAGTGTTCTGACAGCTGCTGCCGGTACTCCTCCTCCTCAGCATCACTGCCATAGCTTCCTCTGGGATCCTGATAAAGTCTGGCAGGGCCTTTCTGTGGCTCGGGGGGCCTGGAACTAACAAAGAGAGAAGGTTACGCGCAGCCCAAAGCTCGCGCCTCCCTGCCCGTCCATGCTGCGTACAGTGGGCAACTGCCCAGGACAGCTGACTCACCTGAGTCACACCCTGCTGACAAACCAGGGCACTCCTGGTCCCACTCCAGGTTCACAGAGTGGTGGAATTGAGGATAGGAATAACAGGTCAAGGCCGATACCCACTCAAGTAGCAAGTGGGGAAGACAGACACATACTCCCCGACCTAAGAAGCCTCCAGCCCGATGAGGGTGCCTTCCTGAGATCACTGGTTAAAAGTTCACAAGCAGAGCGAGTTCTACACCAGTTTTGGTCAATTATACCAAGTCCCCTCTGTTGCCAGGGGCCTCCTGGTCAGCTGTGCCACTATTTGATTGGTTAAGAAGAAACTTGCCTCTAGTTTTCTATTGCTGTAAAACTAGACTCCAGTTTCCAGTCAAAATGGCTGCAAGAAAATGTGGTTTTGTTTCCTATTCTCAGATGCAAGAAATGATCCAGTGTAAAACCTCAACAGGAAGACTCTGTGATAATCACCGCTGCTTAGGCAGCACTTTACACATAAGGCATCCCACCATTTCCCTCAGACCACAGCTCACACACAGTCTGACTTTGCTAAGTGATGCAAAAGGATTACTGAGCTTGTTGGCCAACAGCTAGAAAATATTAACTATGAAACAACTGGCATCTAAACCCCAGGAATTTTGCTCATGAACTATCCTAACACAATTTAACACATCTGTGGCTCCAAGTGGATTTTCCCGGTGGCTCAGCAGTAAAGAATCCACCTGCAATGTAGAAGCTGCAGGAGATGTTGGTTTGATCCCTGGGTGGGAAAGATCCCCTGGAGGAGGGCATGGCAACCCACTCTAGTATTCTTGCATGGAGAACCCCATGGACAGAGGAGCCTGGTGGGCTACAGTCCATAGGGTTGCAAAGAGCTGGACATGACTGAAGCAACTTAGCATGCACACACATGGCTCCAATGGGTCTAACGGGACTGACTTGGATCATCAGTGATTACACTGTGTTGGAGAAGGAAATGGCAACCCACTCCAGTATCCCTGCCTGGAGAACTCCACGGACAGAAAAGACTAGTCGGCTATAGTCCATGGCGTTGCAAAAGGTCAGACGTGATTGAGCGACTAAACAACAACACTATGTTAGTTTTAGCACGTAATCAACACTACAGTAAAACTTTGACTCTATGGTCTTTATAATTAAACTTGACTGAATAAGTAAATGGTTTACCAGGAGAAATAACAAACTTTCTTGTTACTTTGAAATGTAGGTGAAAAAAAAATCTTAAGCATCAAAGTCCTACACAAGCCCCTTTTTTACACCTATACCCTCAGAGCAGCCCTTACCTTGTGTACTGGGGTGGGCCCGGATCTGGCTTGTGTGTTTTGATTGGAACTGCATAGATATCAGGATGCTTCTGAGCAATTTCAATCTGTGGAGATTATGGGGGTAAAAAAAGAACAAGAGGGAAGGGATGAATGACTAGCCAGTCAGCTTGCTCATTTCCTGCTGCTTCCATTCTCCAATCCCATTTTAGCCAAGAAGAGGAAAGACAGAAGCAAACCTCTAGTTTCCAGAGTTGTATGTGATGCCTAGTGGTAAATGTCAAATAGGAAAAATGTTTAAAACTAATGCAAGTCTCCCACATGCTACAACATGGTTGAACCTTTAGGACACTATGCTAAGTGAAATAAATCAGCCACAAAAAAAGACAAATATTGTATGATTCCACTTCTGTGAGGCTCCTGAGCTGTCAAATTCATAGAGACAGAAAACAGAACAGTGGTTAACGGGCTGGAGGAAGGGAAAATGAGGAACAATTAATATACACAGAGTTTTAGTTGGGGAGGATGACAAAATTCTAGAGATCAATGATAGAGATGGTTACACAAAAATGTGAATATACTAATGCCACCAAACACTTAAAAATGTTAAAGATGGTAAGTTTCATGTATAGTTTACCACCAAAAGAAGCAAAAAAGAAAGAGTGTGGGTCATCTCTTGCCTTCTGAGACGGCCCTCACTCTGTCCATAGTGTGTGCGTCTCCAAGGGCCACTTTTGCCTTTTGAGACAAACAGCATTCTGTCTGTGGAATGTATCTCTCTAAATACATCCACTTTGTTACTAATTATTTTGTCTCTCACTGAATTCTTTCTGCAATGAGACACAAAGAACCTGAGTTCCAATAAGCCCTGACACCAGGAACTAAGGCCCCCTCCCAGTTGGAGGATAGAATTATGTGGACCCTCCTGACTTCAATCAACTACAGCCTGGACTCTGTCAACCTCTGTTCCAATTCCATGCTGAAGTCTTCTCTACTCAAGCCCCCTTATGAACATACACATAGCCTTAGCCTTAAACCTCCCCAAATTTGCAGTTCAGGGAGGCTGCTTTGGGAAAAGATTCTCGTGTTTTCCTTACTTGCTGCAGGTAATAAATCCTTCTTTTTCTCTACCTTCCCCCTCTAAAAAAGAAAAAGGCTCAGAAGCACTGGACTTGTTGTGACCAATTTAAATGAAGAAAGCTCCCATAACCACTGGGCCGAAATGCTCCAGAAACCTTTACTTAACAAATGTTACAGTGAAAAATAATTTTGAAGAGGCCACAGATTCTCTTGTCACGCTTTCCTATTCCAGAACCCAATATAAAGTTCTGAAGCACAAAGAGTAGAACCTTATTCACCTACAATGTCAGGTTTTCTTGACTGGAAGAAAAAGGGACGTGCTAATAGCTGGCAGTCTGAAAATGACACACCCATAGGATGTGCCTTTGTATCACACATGTCAACATATCCTTTCATGTTTGCGGAAGTGGCAAAAGGACCGTAAATCATTACACTGCAATGAAACTTCTTTAAAATTCTTATTGTTGACACACTAAAATGACCCAGTGATTGGAAACAATTACCCTTGCATTCTGTGCTTCTTGGAGCTCTTGCATTCTCTGTAACCTTGCCTTGTGATCCATCTTCTCAAATATTTTTACTTTGCCCAGGACAGACTTGGGAGCATTGTGCTGCTCCTCACTGCCCTCTCCCGTCTCCTCACTCTCTGGGGGAGGGACGGGAGTGGAGGGCTTCAGTACAGGCCGTCCAAAAGTGGGTTTCGCTGCAATAGGAGGAGGACAACCTTTGGTAGATGCCCCTGGAATTTCGTTACCAGCAGCAGCTGAGGGGTTTGACTTGTATTCATAAGATCTGGAGAAGTCAAAAGATTCTTCTCTGTTTTGGGTTTTGGCCTGCAGAGAGCAATGACATAGTTTTAACCTTGAGCTTTCAGTTTATTTTCAAATCTCTATTAGTGATTTAATACACTCCATTTCCTGATCAGTTTCCAAAGGTGGTCAACAAATTCCACTCCAACAAGGAATCAAATACAAGGTACATGGCCAAGATCTGGCATCCAAAGCCCTACCTCACTCCCTACAGAAGAGTATTAAGTGCTTGAGGAAACCAAGAGGGTGCTGGGAGGCCTGCAAGTGCTAGAGGGGGATCAGACCTAACTCTGTCCTAGAGGAGATTTGAATCTTAGAGAGGACCTCAGAACAAGTCAGGCTTCAGGATGGAAGAGTGGCTCCTGAGTTCACACCATGCTGAGGGGACGTGCCTTGGCCCAGAGGTCCACCCAGAAGTGAGGAGACTGGGGTTGGGAGCAGCAAGGGAGACTATCATGCTGATGGCTACTGTGTCTTCATATATTCATCCTAGGCCGCTTGTAAACTTTCACTCATCTATATTAGTAGGGCACCAATTACCTCTGAGAGCTCACAATGAATTATTACTTTCTTCTTATCTAAAGCACTGAGTAGGAAGAGAAACTTTACTGGGTTCTAAGGGAAAGCCTATAGTTATAGCTGTGAATCAGAGAGAGTAGAAAATCATATGACATTGATTCTTTTCTGGACAATGGTTTATTTAAAAAGTAAACTGTCCTCATAATGAGAGGCATTGTAAACAATAGTGGTGATTGTTTTCTTTAGCAAGTCATCAGGAAGGATTTTTTCAGGTGCATCTAAATCGGATTGTGGGCAGAAAAATTTAATTGAATAGAAGAAGAAAAACAGATTCCATGATAGGTGATTCTGGGCATGCAGTATTCATCCAACTTTTATTCTTTCTACACAAACAAATAAACAAACAAATAAAAAACAAAAGGAAACAAACACTAACAGTCCTAAAATTGTACCCTCTTCTAAAACTGCCTTTCCATTTTATGTTTTTGCCATTTCTTAATTTTTTTGATTTACCCAAAAGATAGGCTCCAGTGGAGAACCCAGCTGGTCAAAACCATAATCCAGTGCCATCTTACTGTGCACGCTCTGCCCTGGCTAGGCTGGAGCTCCAGGTGAGCTCCACGTGTTTCTTCCTCCTTCCCATCCTGGGTGTCCCAGCCACGTACCTTGGGCGGTTCTGGCTTGAATGCCGGGGGCGGGCTATTGTCCCTAAGTTGATCTCTGCTAGCAGCCCTCCTCATCTGAGCTCGTGGCTCTGGGCTGGGTTTCCTTATGCTCTACAAGACATAAACGTTCATTCACAACAAGAACATCCCAGCAGGAAGAAGAGAGCACTGGTCTTCTTTGCTGGAGTTCCTCAAACTTGTGGGAATTAAGATGTTAAGGTTCCTAATGTGCATAAGTTGAGCTACCGACCCAGTGCTTCTTTACTGGAAAGGCAGATACCTGGTATACTCTCCAATTAGCAAGTGTTTAAGGTATATTTTTTCCAAAACTAGCTGCATCTCTCCCTTTACAGTAAGAAAAGAAGAGGTTTTTGTAAAGTTTTGTCGCTAACAGCTGTTAATATTTTATTCTTTTTTTTCTTTCGTTTTTGGCCGCACGATGTGGCATGCATCATCCTAGTTTCTCACATCCCCTGAAGTGCAAGTGTGGAGTCTTAACTATCTGACCACCAGGGAATTAACTACCTGACCACCAGTAGTTTAAAGCATTAGCTCAACTGTATCTGCAGACATTCATGAGTTAATTTACTTTTTATGACTTGTCCGACAGTGTATACAAATTTTTTTTTTTGTCACGGTGAATTGTTCCTCCTTTCAACTTACATATTTGGTCCTTCTATACTGTAAAGAACAAAATTCACTGAAACGACCTAAACTGCTGAAGACAAGTCCACAGAAATCTAAATATATGGAGAATCTTGTCTGCAAAGGTTATTATCCCAGTGTTCTCTGAGGTGCAACCAACAACTTCTCTGGTCCTAACTTAGTGCTAGCAATGTGATTTCTAGAATCACAGAAGCAGTCTATTCACTGGCCAGTGGATGCACAGTACGTGAGATCAGACATATAATTAATCAAAAAACTCAAAAAACTGAAATACAAGAGAGAAGGAAACTGATGGGGAAACACTCAGGAGTTTTGGCAAGATTAGAAAGGTTAAAGGTAGGGTGGAGAAGAAAAAGCACAGATACCTAAGAGTACAGAGAGAGACCTAATCAAAGGTTACAAGTAAATACAACAATACTGTATTTAAAAATAATGCCCTACTGGTAATTTGGACAGCTGGCCTCACATCATGACATCATGCCCAGGGGCATCTGTGGGGTGAGTGCTCATCACTTAACCTTTCCCAGCAGTTGGTTCCTGTCCCACTCCCCTCTGGACCATATCCACAATCACAGAGGCATTAGCTTGCAATGAGAGGCTCCCTAGATATCAACCACTTAGGAATACCTGCCTCAGCACCCTGAATAAGCTGCTGGCCAGAGCAATTCGCGTGAAACACCAGAACCTCCTTTTCCTGCCCAGGCCTGCCTCGCCTCACCTCCTCATGCTGCACCGGCTCCGAGGAGCGGGTGATGGAAGACACCAGCGGCTCCTCAGCTGGCTCATCCAGCTCATTGTCAGTGTAGGCGCCTCCTTCACCGTCGGTGTCTTCAAAGTCACTGATGAGGCGGCTGTCGCAACTCAGATAGTCCGCGCCCATGGCGGTTAAGTAGGACATGCGGTCTTCGGGATCGTCATCCATCCCTTCCATCTAGAGGAATTTGTTTCGGAGGGTCAGTGGGATCTGAGATGGCTCCTGGGAGTGAGGACTCAAGAAAATTCCCAAGGGCACAGCCAAGGGACTGAAACCTTGACTTGTTCGAGAAAAGGAAGTTCACCTTTATCTTCCTGAAATCACTTGGCTTGAAATGACTATGTGAATTTTTGTGTAGAGACTTAAATTAGAAACCCTCCACCCTATCTCTCCTTGCCACCATCCATCAGGCTTCCTCACATTGTGTACTTTTCTTCCAGAATCTGGCTCCCCTTCAGTTTTTTCTGTTGAACTGGTCTCCCAGAGATAAGTGCATGCTGTCTGGAGCTGTACGCCTTTCCACTCACCCACGAGATGCTCAAATCCCTGAAGGCAGAAGCTCCATCGTGCTCAGCCTGTTCTCACCACGGAGGCTAGCACAGAGCCGCAGCAGGCATAAGCAGTCAGTACATGCTAGATACTCTGACTGAACATCCAATTCCTAAAGGGCAGGGCTAGGACTCAACCATTAACTGGTAATAGAGGCACTTATGCAACAAAATCATACCTTGAATGTCTCACAAACGACCTCAATTCAGCTGGACCACAAAATGCCAGCACCAAGGGCTCCTAGTACCACAGGGAATCCTATAATTTCTCTGCTTCCTTCCTTCAGTAAGGCTGTGTGAGAACTTCCTCCACAGATGAGAAGTGAGCCAAGGTTAGGAGCCTATACAAGATTCTAGTGCTCTCCCATCACCTACTCAAAACCCTAGAGCTCATCCTCTGCCAACCTTCTTTCTACCACAACGATTCCAACTCCATTAGCTTTTCTTCCTTCTATTAATTTTTAACTATGTTCTCCACGCCCTCAACCTAACCCCTCATCTCCACTCTGGGTTTCCCAGGTCCTTGGTAATAAGCTGTGGAGTTCAGCACAAGGTCTTGTAAGCTCTGATTAGTGTGCTTGGAACACAACACTAGTTACTACATTAAAAGCAAAAGGGAAGTGAATGTAGGGTTGCATATATCCCATTCTGCTTTTCTTGTAAAAGTCCCTTTGTTTTATTACTTTTCCGGAGAATTTACAAATTTTTGAACGATTGAAGCATATGTTGAGATTACTAGAAATGCACATGGTTTTACTACATTCACTACCCTCTTGAGAAAAAAATTCAGACCACAGACTCTCACCTTACAGCAGAGCATCTGTGCCACATACCTTTCCTTCGGAGACCCAGACTGCTTCTCCTTGCTGATGCTGGATCGTGTCCTTCAAGCTGCCAAACCAGCTGTCGTTGGCTGAATTGAGGTTGATTGTAGCTACAGAAATGTAAACCAAAAGGTGTGCCTCAACTTCACGTTTATTAGAAAACTTATTGGACATAACTCACCCTAACTTATCATATTTCAATTGAAACTTTAGCAAATGGAAGAGAACGCTGGCACATATTTGAACATTGTTCTTTCAATTGAATATAATTAAAAGTATTACCATCTGTCTATTGAAGTCTGCATTATAGGTGGATGTCATAAAACTAAAAATGGATTTATGTTTACTTTTCAGAAAAACTACCTTTAAAAAATATGTTTTTAAGAAATGAATTTGAGTCAGATGTAGTGAGGTGGATCAACCTAGAGCCTGTTAATACAGGGTGAAGTAAGTCAGAGAGAGAAGAAGAAATATCACATGTTAACGCATGTATAGAGAATCTAGAAAAACAGTACCGATGAACCTATTTGCAAGGAAGGAAAGGTGATGCAGATGTAAAGAACAGACTTGTCAACACAGCAGGGGAAGGACAGGGTGGGATGAATTGATAGAGTAGCATAGGCATATATATACTATCATGTGTAAAAGAGATAGCTAGGGAGAAGCTGATCTATAACACAGGGAGCCCAGCCTGGCACTCTGGTGACCTAGAGTGGGTGGGATGGGAAAGGGGGAAGGAGGATCAAGAGGGACAGTATGTGTGTATGTGTGTGTATACACACACATATATAAATATATAAAATCATAACTGATTCACGTTGTTGTATGGCAGAAACCAACTCAACATTGTAAAGCAATTTTCTTCCAACTAAAAAATAAATTTAAAAAATACATTTTTAAAGAGTGTGCTTTCAGGGGCAACAATAACACATCTAAATAAAATATAAAAGTACATAAAATTTAAAAAATCAATATATAGATATGAACAATAAAAATATTTACCAATGTACCGTTTATCTCCAATAAAAAACTAAATGTATGTCATTCTGATAGGCTTAAACATTTCAGAATATAGATACAGACTAACCAAACTCTACAGGTGTGTGTATTCATGGGACACACATTTTCTATTCTGAACAAAATGCTTCCTACATAATAGCACTTACTAGGACTGACCAAGCACTTCCCTAAATACGTTACATAGATTAATTCATTTTATGCTTAAACAAACCTTGCAAGGTAGGTGTTGCTATCATCCCCATTCTATAGATAAAAAACTGAGGCACAGAAGTGAAAGTAACTAGTCTAAGGCCTCACACCAAGCAAGTGGAAAAGCCTGGGTGCAAACTCAGAAGTCTGCTTTTAGAGCTTATGCCATCAGCCACAGCCCATCTGAAACATCAATTTGGAGCACCAGGATAAAATAGCAACCAGTAAAATACATGTGATCATTCTTCAGCAATACTTTGGACCTAAAATGATCAAACTCCAGATAAATCAGTACTTTTTAGAGCTACATCATCATGGCCTATTATTAAGCCCATTATGTGTCACCCAAAAGAAAACTGGATCTTGTCGCTGAAAGTTGTTAGGCAGCCTGCTCCACCTATCCTGAAGTCTGCATACTTCTCTATAAATAACTCCAAAGAACTAGAAAGCAAATTCTGCAAGCAATTTTGCTTCAAGATTTTCTTCCCAGTAACATACAGCATTCTTTCACTTAAAAAGTCCCGACATTGACCTTTGGAAGGAATGATGCTAAAGCTGAAACTCCAGTACTTTGGCCACCTCATGCGAAGAGTTGACTCATTGGAAAAGACTCTGATGCTGGGAGGGATTGAGGGCAGGAGGAGAAGGGGATGACAGAGGATGAGAAGGCTGGATGGCATCACTGACTCAATGGATGGGAGGCTGAGTGAACTCCGGGAGTTGGTGATGGACAGGGAGGCCTGGCGTGCTGTGATTCATGGGGTCGCAAAGAGTCGGACACGACTGAGTGACTGAACTGAACTGAACATTGACCTTGGAAAATCCTGAACAAGCTGACAGTTTCCTGGGCTATTAATTATTTATAGTATTAGAATAAACTGATACCTTGGACAACTAAAAGAAAATCAACCTTGTTTCCTTGGACTTTTGTACCCTTACCGTGTGTGTTAGTCGCTTAGTTGTGTCTGACTCTTTGCAACCCCGTGGACTGCAGCCTGCCAGACTCCTCCGTCCATGTAATTCTCCAGGCAAGAATACTGGAGTGGGTTCATTCCCAACCCAGGGATCAAACTTACATCTCCAGCATCTTCTACGTTGCCAGGCGGGTTCTTTACCACTAGCACCATCTGGGAGGCCTTATCATAGTACCTTGTAAAGATGACTATCCTCTTGGCAACAGAAGCGACACTAGGCACCCCAGGAACAAAATGAGTGATCTCCACTATATGTATACAGAATGTTCAGCTACCTTTTTGAGCTTTATGCAGAAGTTGTCTAAGATGAGTACAGTTTATATTTATCATGAGGAAAACCTAAAATTAAAAGGGCCATTTTGCAGAAAATACGTTCATGCCCCCTGATAAAATGAAACCAGCCAGAAGCCTCTTACTGAATTCATACTGAAGTCTAGTGCATGGAAAAAAAGAAAAAACAGTAATTTCTGAGTTGGTAGCATTCGAATCATGCACTTTACCTCTCTTTAAGAGATAGGAGCACAGCCATGCTGCCGCCTTCCTTTCTCTTAGAATCAAGTTCCTTTGGTTTACTGTTGACTTTTGCTCTTTAGGTTTCTCAGATTCTTTGACTACAAGCCACTAGGTTAACTCCTGTCATTTCCAACCTCTGGATTAGACTCGTGCTTCCTTGGAGAGACTAAATACATCTCTCAAACTCTAGAAGGCGAAATACTGGAAGGAGCTTCCTTCAGCCTCCATCACGGCGGGGAGTCCTGGGCTTCTGAGGGCACCCATTGCCAGCCCAGGCACGGGTGCACTTGGCGCCACTTCTCCTTCCACAGCCAAGGAGGCTGGGAAGCACAGGAGCAAGAGCACAAGCTGACAAAGGCGACATGCGAGGCTGGAGGGTGGGGAGAAGTCAGAAGTGACGAGGGTATGAGGTTTCTCTTCAGGGTGTCAGAGAAGTTCCAAAATTGGTGGCAGTGATGGCTGTGCGTCTCTGAATATACTAAAGACTACTGAACTGCATGCTTAAATCGGGTGAATTATAGGGTACATAAATTAAATTTCAAAAATGCTATTCAGGGCTACCATTTAGAGGGACTCTAAATGGACAGGTATCAACCAAGGTGCCCAGCCAGGGAGAGTGGCAACTTCCATCTGCTTCCTGTCGTCCTTAGTGTCCCTACATATCCTTGGGAAATCCAAAATTGCCTACTGCAGCTTGGGTATTTTTAACTGGTACAAGAGTCACTCCTCCCCACTAGGCTTTCTCAAACAATGTATTATAGAAATGAAAAATGTTTACAATGTGTAACAATGAAAGATTTTGAAAAAGCATAAGCTAGTATCACTAATGAATAGCATTTATTCAGCATTTCCAAAGTCTTAGGCCTGCACTGTACATTAATTTTAAATTAATATAATTAAAGTAATGATCTATAAATTACAAATTTCACATTAATGAAACCTGGGAAACTGAGAAAAGTGCTGGACCATCCTGTGGTACCTTAAAAATCCCACAATTTCACACAAAGGATGGCTCTGCATGGATCTCTAAGTCCACAATTCCATTTCTGTGGTCTTTAAATCACAAACTGAGTGCTTCAGCAAAACATGTTCAACAACTCCAAGAAAATATGTAATGTAAACTTCATGTTTTAAAAAATAATTTTTGTACCATGTGCATGCAAAATATATTATTCTACAGTAACTTTTTTAAAGTGATGGGAGAAGGTTGGGAAGCCTAACATTTTAATTTATATTGAGAAGTTAACTTGCTTTTGGGCAAATCTCAGAATAAAGTTTCCCTTGTCATCTTTGCATAATTGAGAAGTACCTTGAATGTGCAAGAAGAGTCATTTTGCTTTAATTTTTTTAATTTTTATTTTTTAGGTAAAAGGTATTTGATTATATTGTAAAAATAGTAATGGATATATGTTAAAAATAAAAGAAAATAATTCATACCTTTCAAAATGAGCAAGACATAATATTAAGCATAACAGTACAAAAAAAGTAAATCAACAAAAACTAGCAATGCTAGTTTTTCTTGAAACCAGCTACTATTAATATCATACTAAGCCCTGATTTGTCCTACACCTGAAATACTAACAATTTATCATGACACTGTTTATAGATCTTCAGTTCTCCTACTCAATCACTTTTATAGATAGTAACTTCAAGGAGGCTCATTTTTAATACTGTCAAATTTAAATACTCATCTATGAAAAATGGGATTTTCTCATTACTGTGCAACAAGGAAAAAAGAAAGATATTCATTGAGTTAATCCACCTGCAACATAAGCCTTGATTTTGAATTACTGTTCATCACAGTAGCTCTATTTTTCCCCACTTATTAATTCATTGTGTGTGTGAAGGCATTGCTTGATGACTATTGTCACTGATGTAAATCTGATTCTTGTTGCTTAGTTGTTGTTCTGTTAGTCGCTCATTCGTGTCCAACTCTTTGTGACCCCATGGACTGTAGCCTACCAGGCTCTTCTGTTCATGGGATTTCCCAGGCAAGAATACTGGAGCAGGTTGCCATTTCCTCCTCCAGGGGATCTTCCTGACCCAGGGACCAAACTTGCATCTCCTGCATCAGCAGGCAGATTCTTTACCATTAGCACCACCTGGGAAGCCCCTATTAATTCATTTAAAGGCCATAAATACCATTAATTTAAAATCATTTAAAAAAAAAAAAAAAAACCAACAACCTTGGATTCTGGCCTTGGTGTACATCATCAAGTCACAACCTGGCCAGGTTGAGACACAGGGCATATAAAGTGCTCAGTGGGGCCATCCATAGAGTTTCAAGAGTTAAACTAAGCAGTCTGGAAAAGGCCGCAAAGGGCTATCCTTTTGTAAGTTACTCAGCACCCTGCTCTACCCATCATGAAGACTGAATCAGCAAATGAAGCTGACTCAAAGGCAGACCAATGAAGTGGCCAGCGTCTAGCCTCTCTCAGCCTGGCTCTTCCTCTACAACTCATTATTTCCCTGCCTGCTATCTCAGATCCTCACATGAATCCCAAATTCAACTGTCTGAGGGAAGCTCCTAGCCATTCAATGGACTTACACAAAGGTAAGGAGGTGGGGGGAAATGAAGTGGGCGTAGATTTAACATCAGTCACAGTCACATGGACCTCAAATTCAATGAATTATCTGTTAAATGGAGGAATGGCAACCTAAGACCCCATTCAGCATTAGGATAATACCTCTGTGCTGTGATGTATATAGAATATTGGACACAGTCAGAGACACCAGTGTTAGTCTGGGCTCAGCCATACACTAACGTGTGCTGCTGCTGCTAAGTCACTTCAGTCGTCTTCGACTCTGTGCAGCCCCATAGATGGCAGCCCACTAGGCTCCTCTGTCCCTGGGATTCTCCAGGCAAGAATACTGGAGTGGGGTGCCATTTCCTTCTCCAGTGCATGAAAGGGAAAAGTGAAAGTGAAGTCGCTCAGTAGTGCCCGACTCTTAGTGACCCCATGGACTGCAGCCTACCAGGCTCCTTCATCCATGAGATTTTCTGGGCAAGGGTGCTGGAGTGGGGTGCCATTGCCTTCCCCACACTAATGTGTGACCATGCAGGAATCACCTGGCCTTTCCTATGGCCTAATAAGACAGCACCCGTGAAAGGCTGTACCACTGTTAGATATTGCTGTAATAAAAACAGTAATGATAATATTAATTACAGTAGTAACAGTACAACAAAGGAAAGATCACATATGAACATGCCAAAAGCACAAGCTTAATCTTGACTCTACATTCACAAAAATCCAGTTTATGAAGCACCACTTCCTTCTTTGCCTTTGGTTAGATGACCTCTCAGTTAGAGCACTTCACCATAGTGGTAAGTAGTGCATCTCACTCTTTAACAAGAAAAGCCAGTAACAATAAAACAAGGGTCTAATGTAGACATTCATCCACACTCTCCCCTTCTCTTCCCTTCCCAGTGTCAGATAAGTTAAAAGTGGCATAGGTTGGTGATGACTGGTGCTGAACTCAGTTTAGTCACTAAGTCGTGTCTGACTCTTGTGACCCCATGGACTGTACCCCACCAGGCTTCCCTGTCCATGAGATTCTCCAGGCAAGAATACTGGAGTGGGTTGCCATTTCCTTCTCCAGGGGATCTTCCTGACCCAGGAATCAAACGTGGATCTCCTGCATTGCAGGCAGATTCTTTCCCAATTGAGCTATAAGGGAAGCCCAAATTCACAGAGCTATCATTATCCCAAGGATATTAATTATATCCACACAATTGCTACATGTGGATTCCATAAAACTGCATGACCAATGCAATCCTTTTAAACCCTTAATTATACCACATTCACAGAACTAGTCGTTTTTTACGTAGTGCACACATTCAGTTACTAAAAAGGTCACATTCTTAAATCATTTTACTTTCACGAATAATAGCAGCAGTAGTCTCATTTCAGGAATTTAAAAAAATATCCTATTATGGAAAACTTTAGACATACAAAAGTGGAGAGAAGAGTATACATCATGAATGCATCACCCAGCTTCAACAACTATCAACTCTTGGCCAGTCTGGTCTATAGCCAAACTAACTCTCCTCACTGAAGATTATTTAAGCAAATCCCAGACATGATATTAGGTCATCCATAAATTCTCTTATTTCATACATGCCTAAAAATGAGAACTTCTTAAAAAAAAAAAAAAAAAAAAAAACCTAACATAATTACAGTATCATTTTCACCTTAAAAATAGGAGTAACAAATTCTTAATATCATCTGCTATCCAGAATATTCAAGGCTATTTCAGAGACATTTTAAAATACTGAAACCAAGTTCCTATCACCTTGTAAGTGAGACGCATAGATGGTAAGAAGAGAAGAATGACAGAGCCCATGCCAGATGCGGGGTCTCGGTGCTATCCCAGGCTTAATCACTAGCCTTGCAGTCCCACCCAAAAATTTGAACCTCATCAAAATGACCAGGTATTGTGTATTACGGATCTTTATGATCATGTTGAAACAGTCAAACTTACAAAGTTAAATATACAAACACCATGAGTCTAGTATACTCACTTTATAGGATTAGTTCCTTTTTGAGGCGTCATAAACAGAATTTCAGATAACTACTTTCCATTCAGATTATTCTCCTACTCCTTCCATCCTACAGTTCCCCATTCCTTTCTTCTGAGCAAAGAGTACATTCTACATTTCACTTACCTGTGAAAAGATGTGCACACGTTTTTTTAAGCTTGTTGGCTTGATCAAATAACTTCCGAGAACTTTTGTTGGATGATGGATTCAACCTCTGTCTCATAGTTTTGACACCTTGCCTAGAGTCTGGGTTGAAAAAAATTACAATCGGGAACCACTGAGTATAGTTCAACAGGTCCACAGCCTTGGGAGTTACATCCAGGAGTGCGTGCTTATCCTGTTAGAAATGGGGGAAAAGGTTACGTAAGTGGGTAAAAGCCAAACAGCATCAAAGAGCTTGTGTTAATAAGTAAAGAGTGCATCAGATAAAATGTGCCCATGTAAATCACAAAGCTGAAAATGTTTCCCTTCACATTAGGTCCACTTTAATATCACCAATCTATGAGAACTTCTGAGAAAATCAATTAACAAGTTTTTGGTATAATGCTCAGAACTCCAAGAGAAGCAATACATTGGTTCACAGAACATCAACTGATTGCCACACAATGAAACAGCTTACATTTATATTCAGCTTACTAACATTTAATAATTATTAAAATACAGACTCTATTCTTAAAAACACTGCAGCAAACCATGACCCTATTCTTTCCAACAGTGTGGGCCTCAGGTGACTTTTCTTACCTGTTCAATAATTTGTCTCACAGTATTTAACCGCACCACCCCAGTGGATTTCTCAGATCCTGCATCTCTTGGTTCCGTTTCTGCAAAGGAAAAAAAATAAAGCAGGGAGCAGGGAGAAGAGGAATGAATAAAATTTTAGAAATCAGTGACAGCCAAGTACCGCCCTCCTAGCATCAACTGGGACGAGAAACCTGACATTCACTGTCTCCTAATAAGAGGAAATGGGAAGGACCAAGACTACCAAAATCTAACCAAGGGAAACAGACCAGGCCAACAAGAGCAGACAAATGGCTTGGACTGTTCAAATATGCCACAAAATAATTTAGAAAAAGGAGAAGATCAGAAAAGATACAAAATTCAGAAGTACTGCATTCTGCACTTAAAAAAGAAACAACAATTACCTTGAAAGGCGTAATTGGGATAACTGATAAAATTTGAAAGAGGGACTATGTACTAAATAACATTAGTGTATCTGCGTTAAATTTTCTGGTCGTGATAATGGTATTATGGTTGTATAGGAGAAGAATTAGGAGATTTACAGAGGTAGGAAGTGTTATAATGCCTACAACTTAAACTTTCAAATACGTCAGCAGAAACTGTCAAAAGTGTGTATGTATATGTGTGTGTCTATGGGGGAAGAATATAGACGGCAAATGTTACCTGGTGACAAGTGATTCCAGGCGAAGGGTATGTGGGTGTTTATTATTTTTTCTACAGGTTAGAGATTTTCCTAAATAAAAGTTGAGGGAGGAAAAAGTATCACTGACAGACTTACTAGCAGTTTGGAACAAGTCAGGCAAGTCATTTGCCAACTTCTCCAGGGCTATATCTGCTATGGGGCCAAATAAGACGACAGGTCTCTTGAAACCAGCTGAAATGAGAAAAGAAAAAGCCAAGAAATTAGATGTAAAGTAAGCGAGAAGGATATATTTTACGAAATGAGGAATATGGCCAATATTTCATAATAACTACAAATGAAGTATAATCTTTAAAAACTGTACACCTGTAATTTTATACATAATATTATACAGCAACTGTACTTCAATTAACAAAAAAGAAAAGCCATGAAGACACCTACAAGTCTTTAGCTGTTAAGAAACAAAAGTATTTTACAGAGTATTGATAACAAAATAGTGGACTTTCCAGGTGGTACTCATGGTAACGAATCTACCTGCCAATGCAGGAGACACAGGAGACCCGAGTTTGATCCTTGGGTCAGGAAGATCCCCTGCAGAAGGAAAGGGCAACGCATTCCAGTATTCTTGCCCAGAGAATACCCTGGACAGAGGAGCCTGGCAGGATACAGTTCATGGGGCTGCAGAGTCAGACACGACTGAATAACTGGGCACACACACTGATAACACAACTAAGTAAAAGAAACTGTGTGTTCTTCCATCTCCAATTCAGCCCAGCTCTTTTCTGATGAATAAAAGCTCTCTCTTTTATTTTGGTTCATTCCCCTCACTATAACTAAAGATAAACTTCGCTCTATAGAATATATAAACACTTCTGAATGGTAGTATTAAAAAATAACCAAGGTTGTAGAAATATAAGTTTGCACAATTCAGTTTTTTGTAAGTCTTATTTTGTGCTGAAATACGATTCCAACTGTTAGCTCACTTCGCCTAAGTGATATAGGTAAATTGGAACATGACCATTAAAGTTTAAAAATGGAGAAAAACAGGCTCTGAGCCCAGTCAGATCATTTCCTGGCCCACATGGATCCCTCACCTTCTCGAAGCAAAACCCTCTCGTAGGCGGGGAACTTGGTGCTGACTGTCACGGCGGCGGTCAGGTCCTCCCGACTCTTCCGTAGGTTCTTCTTCACACCTGATCTCTGGCCACGCATCCTCCAGAAGTCTGCCCTGTCCCCGGTGGTGTCTCTCTGGGCATTCTGAACGCTGGCCATCTGTTCCGCTCTGAGAGAAGAAGCCAGGGGAAGTAAAGTGCTGAAGTCAGGAAATGCGCAAATGTGAGAGTCACTAACTAAATCCAGTCACTCTCACTTATGGACCTGGATTAGAGAAGATGCAGTGTAACAGTGAGCAATGCCAGGAGTAAGAAACACAGGTGCCTTCTCATCGGGATGGAGGCAGAGAAAAGCTGGGTGCATATGAACTCTACCAGAAGTAGCTATAGCTCAGTAATAAGCATGCTGACAGGGCTTGTTCTGCTTAGGCTGGTGTACAGCCATGCCCTGTCTTACTCTACTTTGCTTTATCATACTCTGCAGACCCTGCTTTTTTTTTTTTTTTTAAACAAACTATAAAGATATATGGCAACTCTGCAGCAAGCAAGTCTGTTGGTGCTGCTGGTCTATTCCCAGCAGCATCCACTCACTTTGTGCCCCTGTGTCACAGTTTCTCTCAAAATTTCAAACTCTCCACCAGCAAAAAAACACTATGAATCACTGAAGGTTCAGATGATGGTTAGCATTTTGGGGCAGGAAAGTATTTTTAATTAGGGTATGTATCTTGTTTTTTTAGACATAATGCTACTGTACAATTAATAGACTTAATAGTATAATATAAACATAACTCCTATATGCACCAGGAAACCAAAAAAATTGTGTGACTTGTTTCATTACAATATTTGTTTCATTGTGGTGGTCTGGAACCAAACTCACCATCTCTCCCAGGTCTCTTCATATGTGAGAAGTGGATGATGGGAGAGGTCATGATGACAAAGGATGAAGTCATATGAGGCTTCCTTTATGTGGGGGTGTTGTTTATGTGTAGGGGGCAGTCTTGGGGGTTGTGTGGAATCGTGTGGTCTCAGATACCTGCTTTTGTTGGGGATTAAGCCTTTCTCCAGTTCGTTTCCGATCCTCACGGCCAGCCAGTGGCCCAGTTTGCCATCGTAGAGTGTATCTACCACACGGAAGACCTCCCCTCTGGTGAAGGCCAGGCTCTGTGGAGTTTCCTTCTCACATTCAAAGTGGCTTCTTATAAAAAATGAATCCCCTCTGCCACAAGCCAGTATGTCTCTATACACTGAAAGACAAAAGCATCATTTCATGCGGTGCTCAGCCTGGCCAGGGGTCTTTCCTGAGCGGTTATTGGGTTCTCTGAGCTCTGATCACCCTCTTTACCTTCCATGCATTTAGTGAACTCAGCACACAGGCCCCGTGGTAACCACAGCTCAAACAGGAAGAAGGACAAGTAACTAAGTTCATGACTTTTGCTGTGATGGTTAATTTTCTGTGTCAACTTGACCAGGCCATGAGATGTACAGATATTTGGTCAAACATTATTCTGACTGTGCCTGTTGGGGGTGTTTCTGGATGAGCTAACATTAACACACAGACTGAGTAAAGCAGACTGCCCTCCCTCACGTGGGGGACTTCAGCTAGTCTGTTGAACGTTTGAACAGAACAGAAAGGTAAACCCTTCTCTGAGTGAGAGATAATGAATTCTTTTTGCTTTCAAGGTGCAACATCAGCTTTTTTCCTGCTTGCGGACTCAGATACACTGGCTCTTCCTGGATCTTGAGCCAGTCCACCTTTGGACAACAACAACACAATCAGCTCTCTTGGTTCTCAAGCCTCTGGACTTGGACTGGAAGTAAACCGTCAGCTCTCTTGGGGTCTCACCAACTCATCCTGCAGATTTGGGGACTTGCCAGGTACCATAAACATGGGTGCCAATTCCTCATAATAAGCAGCTCTCTTTCTCTGTGTGCCATTTTGTCTGGAGAACCCTAACTAATACAGGTGCCAATCAACCCTCTGAAGCAGACAAGAAGATTCTATTAACTCCCATTTTACAGATGACAACAAGACCTGGAAAGGTGAATCAACTTGTCAGACTGATAAGGGTTAACATGCGGGCTGACCTGCAGGTGTGGCCTCTGCAGCTGTCATACGGAAAACCTCAACCAGAACTTCAGGTAGTAATTAAAGATGGATCTCTGTCCAGAAAAGCAGTTTTATTCCCAAAATCACACAATCAGTAAAGTTCTTTCAGTGGGTACATAGAAAGCATTTCTGTAGGAAGTTAAACGCCACCCAAATTCTTTCCACATACCTATGACCTAGAGATAGGTCAATTTTTAAACACTCAGATTTGCCTATTCTGGTCCCAAGCTACCTCCCTCCCCAGGGACTACCACCCACTGAACTCAGAACCAGACTTACTCACCATCAGCTCGGCTCTGAGCTAAAATGGTCACCGTTTCACCTTTGGGGATTTCTAACAGGTAGAGAACAGCATCCTCCCGAACGAGTCCTCTGAAATCCTGTGTGTTCACCTGATAGAGGAGGGGCAAACAGAAAAACAAAGCAAGAGAAAATAAGAAGCTGCTTCTTAAAAGGTGCTCCCTGAGCTTCTGATCTGCTGTCATCAGGGCCTGCCTACGTAAAGACGCGTACATCATGGCCCACAAGTAAAGGAGCCCTTGGTGCCCTACTGAGGCCTGCCAAGCACTCAGCCTAGACTGTGGGCACCACCATAGCCTCCTGTTCCCCACACTGCCCACCACCCCTCAGGAATGTGTCATTCCACCAAAGACTCGTTGCTGGATTGGGTGAGAATTTCTAGGAGTGTGTCAGTCTCCCTCTCTTGAGTCTCCTGCGCAGGTGGCCAGGGAGGTAATTACCATTATGAATCCAATAACTAGAATTCAGTAGGGAGTGGTGAGGTCTATGGTGAATGAGCATGCTGGCTCAGCTTAAGGCAGTACTACTTTTTAAATTAGTTCAAATAGAAGCCTACAAATAAGGATTCTGTCCCAATCCACCTTTTTCTTATAGCTTCTATCATCTGAAATTGAAGAGCATTAGTTTTACATGGTAGACCATCAACCTAATGTATAGACTCTTTTATATTTAAGCTTCTGCCACACAGTGGGTAAAAAGCCCATGTTTATCCACCGCTGATCAAGTAGGGTACACTGTAAACAGCTTTTGAAAGACAAATTAGAAAGAGTAAAACTAAAAAATGGTACAAAGAAAAAGACATTTTGCATCTTTGCTCTGTACCTTGAAAACCATTTTAAAACAGAAACACATATAAGTAAAATGCGAAAATGATTTTAAAGTACCTTAGGTTTTAAAAAGGTATTACAGAAGTGAAGATATAGAATTTCTCTGAAATATTTTCCTCAATCATTGAAGACTTATAGAATCTTTTAATCAAAGAGTAATGCCTTACTACTGAAAAAAATAATTAATTGTGCCTAATTTAATTAAGATTGGAATTTACAATGAAGTGAAAACAGGCATTTTTTCTTCATGGAAGTTTTCAATGTGGGGAGATGAATCAAACTATCCCTTTTCGAAGCGTAGGTAGACACAGGGACTTGGCGCTGTCACTAACTAGGCTCTCTTTGGGAATGTTTCTCTCAACACATTCAGCGTCATGCTTATAACTACTCTGGAGACAGTCTGGCTGTGTCTAAACCGCATTACTGTTTTGTAAAATATAACTGTATAAATACAAGAAAAGAATGTTGAAAAGAAAAAAAAGTGAACCTAGGCATGAGACTAAACCTATATTTGGTCCATTAAAAACGGTGATTTACTAAACCAGTCATGTTAACTTTTCCTTTGATACAATATTTAGCATTTAAGACAGCTCATTTCCATCTCTTTGTCTCTGAATATTTGACCTTTGGTATTGAATCCTTTCTCGCGTGCTATCTGCAGATCTACATTTGTGTCTATATATGGCTATGAATGTCTTTATATGCACTGTACATGCTTGCATTTATTTAAATAAAGCAGGGCCAAAGGGCATGGGGGAAGACCTTGGAAGTCCCTCTGTCCACCTCTACAAACTGAGAATGACTTTCCACCAAGCCAAACACTATAATGGTCGAAATTAAAGCATACATGGTAGCTAAAATCCACAGTTAACAACCAAACTTACGAGGCTCTTTTTTTCTGTCTTTCCTCTTCTCTAATAGTTTCTGAAAATGAAATGACAATCATACCAGGTAACCCAAGCACTGAAGCAGGTGTTATTTCACTTATTTACATGGCACATAATTTGCCACCCAACACACTCATGTTTTCATTCCACATGTTAAGTTGTCACCTTTACAAAAGAAAGAGCTGCACTTAAAAACCTGCAACAGAAGAAAGTGCTTGGTATGTGTATTGGACCCTGGTATACTCACTTTGACAATGAAAAGTAGTGCTGAGACAAACTAAATGAAAAAAAGGCCAAGAGAGCACTTTGGTTAGGCTGTAGAGCCCTCTCTAATAAGTACTCCCCTTCATTATCTATCTAATAGTCTACACGGTCCAGCTGTGTCTGTTGTGAGCCTGAAGAGGACTCTGTCAGCTACACTAAGACTGTGTCACAACCTCTCTGCCTCAGCAGGCGAGCTCAAGCTTTTTCACCTCTTTGCAGAATGGAGGGCTCCTTTCGTAGTCAACAGAAAATTTATTCATGCCTAAGAATGAAGACCATCTACTGTCTGACCTCCCCAGGAGACTACTGCAAAAGAGGTGGGTCCCCACAGTTTCTTCCCTGTTGCCAGGGTGATGACAGGAAATAAGATACTTTCTTAAACAGCAAACATTGCGTATCATAATTTTTACCCATGGAAGTGACTCTTTCTGTCTTTAACTTAAGAGAGAGGTCTGTAAAGCCTCTAAATGAATTTACTTTTTTTTTCCATGAAAATTCTGAAAGTCTTTCTCCATGCCACCGTACTCCCACCCCCAGGGTAGGAAAATATTTTATCCTTGAATCTTCAGGAGCAAAAGCTTTCAATTTCCTCCCTGACTTCCTGTGGCCCCACATCATTTAGGACACATGCTTCTTCTCTGGCATCAGCCCAAGAGTAAACTGGTATGGGCTGGCACTCGAATGGGGTTCTTATCGGTAGCAAGGCTCATGTGGTACCCTGAGGTTCACTCAGGTACACTCTGTCTTCCAGGATCCTGGTTAGAGCCAAAGAGGGTCTAGAATGTCACTGCAAAGCTTCAGAGAACCTCGTGGTCAAGGTCTGCCCTTCATCTGCTCTGGAAATGAAATCTGAACTACTACCATGAGGTCACAGGCCAGGAAGGAAAAGGACCACTTCTTTCTGGGCTCTGCTGCCTGCTGCCTTGGGAATTCTGCTTTTCTCCCCCTCTCCTTTGAGGTTAGATGCTCTTCTTACCAGATCCCCTAGGAACTCATGATAAGAAAAGCAAGTTTACAGAAGCAGAAATTCCAGTGAGGACAATTCCCGAGCATTCTATATTTTTATAGTCACAAGGTACTCAGCATGCTTGAAGTGAACACTCAAGTCAACAGAAAACACATGCTATGTCAAAGCAGGACTTGCTTATCAGTTGTTTTTAAATCAACAGATTATACAAACAAATGCACAGTAGCTTTAAAAGTATCAATATTTGGCTAACCAGGTGTTCCCCTTCCTGAACAATTTTAGATGTAAGTAACACAGAGTGGCAGCAACTTGTTATTTTTCACTGGGAAAAAGAAGGGACTCTGACCCTCCTCCTCTGTGCTAAGAACTCTGCTGAATTCCTTGTTGAGTATCATCTGTTCTAGCCTTCCCAGGATCCCTGCGAGGCAGGAATGCTTATCCACATTGATTGAACAGATATAGAAACCTGAGTCTCAGCACTGCAGCCAGGCCCACAAACTAATATGAAGCTGGGACAGGGTTCAAATCAGACGATCTGATGGCAACATTCACCTTTGCTCAGTTACAGCACACAGCCTGAAGAGTGATAACCACATAGGAGAATGGGCCAAAAACCATTAGCAAGATCTTCCGCCTAGGCCTTTAGTCAAAGTCTCACCTGTTCTGTGAATCAAACTAATAAAAATCTTTGTGAGGGTTCTGAATGCTGTAAGTTCCCGCAGACATAAGGATGAGTTTGGGGTTCCAGGACTGAGGAGACAGGGTCCACTGGAACGAAACAAAGAGCTGATGCTCAGCAGCAACAAGCCCGCAGCTGGTCTATTTTCACCAGCGGGACCACTTCTTCATCCTTTATGTAAGACCCTCCAGGAAACCCTACTCTTTCCCAGTAACACCTACAAACAGGGCTGGGATCTCATACCTTCAGAATCTGGTCCCCTTCTTGAAGACCTTCTTGCTCCGCGGAGGTACCCTCTTGAATGCCGGCCACAAATATCCCAACGTCATTGCCACCAGCCAGCCGGAGGCCCACACTGTCTCCCTTCTTGAACCTCACCATTTTGGTATTGGGGCTGCAACGGGTTCAGTTTCAATAAAGAAAGATGTGAGGTTTTCTTATTTTTTTTTCGGTAAAGGAGAACCAACATTAGCAGTGAGAGATTTAATTTCTTCTATCTATAGAGTGATTTACCCTTTATAAACTCTCTCTTGCCTTTCTTATATAATCTACAATTTTATCTTCCTTGGGGCTGTGAGATGAATATCAGAGGCCACTTTACCAGTGAAGAACAGAAACAGAGAGAATGTCTAAGTAAACTCATTTAAGATAAAAAGCAAATACAGGGCAGGGTTGGGGTAAAAATTCAAGGCCATCTGATTCCTACTTCAGGACTCTTCCTAAGAAATTCCTGCTGATCCCACAGGGCTCCTGTCAAATGGAGACAGCCTAAGTCCAGGGGAGCAGGTTCCTAACCCACAGAACACCACGGAACCAGGGGTTCTCTGCCAAGTGCAGAGTCCTGCATCACTCCCCACCTCCCTCCACACACCAGGGCCACCTGTCCCTACAGCCCCTACAAAGGCACCAGAGTTAAGCAGTTCTTCATCCATCTGGGCATTCTTGATCTGGCAAACTCAACTATTCAGAATAACATCTGGAACACTAGCCAGCTAAGCAGACAAGCAGGCAAAGTTAACACTCACTTATTTCCACATTTTACTCTTCCTACGAATGATTTCTCTTTCTTAAAAACACTAACAATAGAGATGGGCTAGAGGCAGCTGATTATATACAAAATCATCACTATTTAATGGTGTTTAAGAACATCATTTTTCCAGATTTAAGTCGACAGAGCTGTGTAGAAGAAGAAAGGGGAACAGGAAGAGATGCCTACCCATATATTGCTAAATCTTCAGGACTTGGACGAAGAACAGCTCTTGGGGCTGGTTTTGGTGGAGGAACTGTGGATTAAAAAAATCACTAGTTATAAAAATTTTTTTTAAAAAATCATTAGCAACCAGGACAAACAAGTTTTGTCTCTAAATATGAAGATCACAAAATCCACAAAAAATTCAAGTCTGTTCCTTATGCTACATATACGTCATCACATCAAATGAGAAAAATAAGTCTTTAAAGTTAAATTTTGAAGCATTAGTAGATGTCAGGAGTTTCTCAAAAACAAGTGAGAAGGAAAATGAAACTTAAAAATTCAAGGTGCATAATCACATTTACAAAATAGTAGCATTTTAAAATAATTTAAAAGTCATGTAATAATGCTGTTTTTTCCATGGATAAATATTAGTGCATTTAAATTATGATAATTTTATTGTGGTGGGGGTAGAGGATGGAGTTGAGATCAGAAATGGGACATAGGGGCTTCCCTGGTGGCTCAGTGGTAAAGAATCCTTCTGCCAATACAGGAGACACAGGTTCCATCCCTGATCCGGGAAGATCCCACATGCCACGGATCAACTAAGCCCACGTGCCACAAGTACCGAGCCTGTGCTCTAGAGCCTGGGAGCCACAACCAAGTCAATGTGCCTTAGAGTCTGTGCTCTGCCATAAGAGAAGCTACTTCAATGAGAAGCCACGCGCTGCAGCAAGAGACAACCCCTTGCAGCAACGAAGCCATGCACCACCGCAAGACAAAAGCCCCAGCAGAGCCAAAAATAAATAAATAAAATTATTTCTGAAATAAAGAAACGGGACATAAAAGGACTATAATCAAATTTGACAAAATGCAACTGTGTGACATAATTAAGAGGTATGTATCTGGTCTCTGTGCCACCCCCAGGTCCTGACAGAGGTCCTAAAACCCCTATAATTTCTGGAGTGAAAGGGGTACCAAGAAATCTTTTGCTCTAATGTTTGGTCTTTAACCCTAATTTTTGACACAGAGCTCCTACATCCTTTGGGATTTTCTGGGTGATAGGAGCATCCTTTGTTCTAAAAAGATGACTCTAATAGGCTTCTGGACAGCCTCAAGCTGGGGCTGGTAACCAGGAGGAGGAAGCCATACTCATGACAAAGCCTCCAAAATCTAGGGGATTCAGAACACTGCAGGATGGATGAAATCACTGAGGTGCTGACAGGGTGACCTGCCCAGTGAGGGCATGAAACCTCTCCACCCTCTCCCCATATCTTGCCCTAGGCATCTCTTCCATCTGGCTGTATCCTTTATTTTTTTAAAAATGATCAGTAATAGTAAATGCTTTCCAGAGTTCTATAAGCTATTCCAGCAAGTTATCAAACTTGAGGAGGGGATCGTGGGAACTCTCAGGTTAGAGCTGGTTGGTCAGCTGTAAAAGCGGCAACCCAAGGCTTGTGACTGGCGTCTGTGGTGGGGGCATCTTGTGAGACGGAGCCCTTAACCATCAGGCTCTGCAGGAATTCGGGGAGTCAGTGTCAGAACTGAACTGAATTGCAGGACAACCAGGTTGGTCTCTGGAGAACTGATAGTTGGGCGGAAGACAAAACCCATGCAGTTGATGTCAGAAGTGTTATGAACAGAAAACAGTTTGGGTTGGGATCAGGGATGGGAGACAAAAGGACCATGACTAATGAAATAGAACAGAAGGTGACCAACCTCTTGGTATATACAAAAGGCAAATTCTTTTTTTAAAAAAATATCAAATGAGTTAGGAATGCCTCTTCTATACATAAGAATGATTTTAAATATTTTTTCTCTCTCCTACCAGCCACCCGGAGAAGGCAATGGCATCCCACTGCGTACTCTTGCCTGGAAGATCCTATAGGTGGAGGAGCCTGGTAGGCTACAGTCCAAGGGGTCGTGAACAGTCAGACGTGACTGAGCGACTTCACTTTCCCTTTTCACTTTCATGCATTGGAGAAGGAAATGGCAACTCTCTCCAGTGTTCTTGCCTGGAGAATCCCAGGGACAGGGGAGCCTGGTGGGCTGCCGTCTCTGGGGTCGCACAGAGTCGGACACGACTGAAGCGATTTAGCAGCAGCAGCAGCAGCAGCAGCAACCAGCCACCCTCTGGAATTGCCAAGCACACACACCTGAACACAACTGTGTAAAATGAGCCTCACCTGGGGCTTCCTCTTCGTATCTGGGTTCCTTGCTGGGCTCCATGCTGCCCACAGCTGCCATATCCCCAGTGGACTTAAAGGGAGTGGGTGTGGCGCCCATCCTGGACCATCTGCTCTGCATGTCCTCTCTTGAACTTAAGCACATGGCACATTAATGTTTCATCACGTGACAGATTTGCCCACAAGTATGCGTATACACACACAGGACATGTGCAAGGGAAAATACGTATCATCTTACTTTGGTCTCTCCTTTAGCTTTTCATTTGAGGAATGGTAATCATAATCGGAATACTGCTGTCGTCTCTCCTCCGGAGAAAACGATCGGTTGGACTCTATTTCTGAGATATCTGGTTTCAAAAATAAGAAAAGTCTCTTTAATGAAACCTTTAAGACCTGTGCCAGAAATTTCTCAATTCTCTGAGCAAGGAAATATGGGAAATGGAAGCGAGGGCAGGCACTAAATGTGCTATTAAGTAGTCTGATAGTCTTCCTTCGGGAAAAAAAAATATCTGATAGCTTGAATGAAAAGACATTAATTAACAAAGAGGAATCCAAATTCAGAATTTTATGTTCCTCATTCATGATTCTTTTCATCAAAGCTACCACTGAAGAGTCAAAAGCCAATGATGGGGATTTTATAGATGCAAAGATACACAAACTCATTTTTACCATACAACAATGCTTCTCAAACTTTAATGTGTATACTTATCACCTGGGATCTTGTTAAAAGGCAGTTGTTTTGGGTAAGGCCTGAGATTCTGCAATTCTATCAAGCTCCTGTATGACACAATGCTATTAGTGGATTGAGAATGACACTTGGAAAAACGAGGTAAACTGCAAGCTCCTTGCAAGTCGGGATTATTTCTCATGCTCTCCTTATTCTCCTGTACTCCAAGCAGTAACCACTTGATTAAACATTTTATATAACAGAAATTAAACTAAGTTTTAAGGTTTTATGTAGTAATTCTTTTAAAAAGCAAGTCCTTTTCTAAACTTGAGCACTTAAAATTTTCTAAACTTTTCTGCCCAAAGGCAATACTAGTTGGTTACATAGGAAATGCCATGCCTAGTTATTTTTATTGGTAATTTTTACATGGTTAAAATGCTATCCTGTGTGTTGTATATCAACTATATCTCAATTTAGAAAGAAAAAGAAAAAATCATAATAAAGACATGCCTAAGAGCCAAAAAAAAGAATAAAGAGCAGAATATCCAAGACCAGTTTGAAGGACATGAAGTTGGACTTGTTTGTGGAAATAAACAAAGACTGACCAACTAACTAAATGATAATATCCTATGTACTATTCATCTTCAAGTTAAAACTAAAAGAAATGAATACATCTTCATACAAGAGGTGACACAAATTCCAAACCAATGAATATTATCATATTCAGTCGTTCTAACTGATTCCTTATTATAGCGTCTACCAGTTTTAACTATCCTCCATATTGTCTTCTCTTTGCTGGAAATATTAATAGCCACTTCAAAAATATCACGTAAGAAAGCCCAAGAAGGAGTAATTTACAAATGTATGTGGTTAGTTCTTTTTGTTTGTTTAAATATTTATTTGTTTGGCTGCACAGGGTCTTAGATGCGGCACACAGGATCCTTAATTGCTGCATGCTGGATCTTAGCTCCCTGATCAGGGATTGAACCTGGACGCCCTACATTGGGAGGGCAGAGTCTTAACCACTAGACTGCCAGGGAAGTCCTGTAGTTAGTTCTCTGAGCCACTCCAATATACATTTGTTTACTCACAAGTTTTGTATTCAATGGCCTTAATCAGAATCCACTGGGACTCTTAAGTGCACCAGAATTCCACACTGGAATCCTAATTTCAACAGACCCTTTAATAAGAAAATAACAACCTGACTTGGAATTAAGTTTAAAAGAGAGGTTTCTGTTAGGAATTTAACTTCCAGCTGAATGGCTCCGATAGAGATGAACATGCAGAAGCAACGGCCCTCCTCACTCCCAGCTAAGTTCACACCCTCCCCTTCCTCTACCTTCTATTTCTGAGTCGCTGTCATTTAACGAGGGGATGTTGATGAGCGTCTGTTTGCTGTCCCTCAGCACCACGAGCTGGAGTTTCCCTCTTGACTTTTCTATCAGTTTTCGAGCATCCGTTAAAGACATGTTCTCAGTTACGGTTCCATTTATCTGTGTATATGAAGGACAGTCATGTTCCATGTAATACAACTATTAAGAGTGAAATAGAAAAGTTCTTATTTCCCCTGCTAAAAATGTAAAGGTTTTGCTCAGCTGTTCAAACAGACATGGGCTTTAAGATGATAGAATGAACAAAAATGAATTATCCTTTAAGTTAAATATAACCTTGCACGTCTGAAACCCAAACACAGGCGTGAAAGCTATGGTGTGCTCAAGTGACTCTGAATTTACTGAACTTCCAAGTTCAAGACAATGGCTTGGTTTTCTACTGTAATATGTTTCCTGACTGAGGAGGTTTACAAAAACTATTACATATTCAGCATTCATATATCACCAAGTCACCCTCTCATCTTTCCTTCATTCAGAAAACAGGAGCTTAAACTTTAAATAAACAGGGGAAGAAGGATGTCTTTGTTGAGATTTTTTTCTTTAAACCGACATTCCTCTATTACAAATCTCTAAGTCTAGTTTTCCTGATAAAAACGATCTCTCTGCTGTTCTTCCTGGCTTTGTCTTACTATTGAGACTCCCATCTCAACAAAGTTTCCTTGTGTTGGAACTTAAATGTGGAAATGCAGACCATGAAGCCGGGCATGAACGCGGTTGTTCTCTGCCCTTATCCGCCCACCTTGAGAATTATGTCTCCTTCATGCAGGTTGCCATCTTTAGTTGCTAGACCGGTTCTGGTCATTTCCTTTATGAAGATCTGACTCCCAAGCCGGAGACCGTATTCTAGGAGACAAACACACAAATATACACATATTTAATTAACATGTCCAGAAAATTGAGTCTAGCTTTCAGGACTAACTACTTAAAAATATGTATGAAAAGTTAATTTTGCATGTGGGAGAGTGTATAAGACCACTGGCTTGAACTTGTCAAAATTGTCAATGTCATAAAAAACAAAAGAGGCAGAGAGATTGCTCTAGATTAAAGGAAATACCAAAAAACAAACACACTGCATAAAACTTCACTAGGTCCTCAACTCAATGTGTGGGGTACATAGGGGGTGGTGTGGGGGGGAGGGTGGATTACATTATTTTGGAGTAACTTCGAAATGAACTGGGCTATAATATATTAAAAGGCATATTCATACTAATTTCTTAATAGTGATGATGGCATTATGGTTATGTAAGAGAATGTTCTTGTCCTTGGGAGATACCTACCGAAATATTTAAGGGTAAAGGTCATCTTGCCTGCAACTTACTTTCAAGTGGGTTCCAAAACACCAATTAGAGACAGAGGAGGTAGGGGAAGAAGAGGGGGAGGGAGAAAGGGGAAAAATAGAAATGGAATAAATGTGGCAAAATGTTAAAAACTGGTAAAACTAGGTGAAGGCTATTTGAGTACTTGCCATAAAATTAACACTTTTCAAAATAAAATGTTGGAGGAAGAAAAAAAACACAATTCAGTACAGGCATGTTCTATTGACAATCCAGTTGCCTATAGGAAGGTACCACCAATATTACACACTCTCCATCTGTAACAAGTTAAATTGAGTAGGGTTTGGCACTGAAAAAACTTCAGTGTGTGAAGAAAGGGATAAATAAGCCAGCAAAGCTACAAATACAGTATTCAACTAAAACTGGCACAGCTCTGGGGATTCATGGGCTTAGTGTTGCTCTCAAAAGAAAAACCACTGTATTTACTAAGTATATATATACTATAAAATATTTAAAATATTATTCTGATTTTACTAAACTTGTAAACAGACATATTTTGAGGATGAATTGCAGTTATTTTAGGGAGCTATCTAAACCTGCTGCTGCTGTTGCTGCTGTAAGTCGTTTCAGTTGTGTCTGACTCTATGCGACCCCATAGATGGCAGCCCACCAGGCTCCTCCGTCCCTGGGGTTCTCTAGGCAAGAGTACTGGAGTGGGGTACCATTACCTAAACCTAGCAGGTTTTAAAAGAGGCACATTCAAGTTTTCATTATTATTGTTATGGGCTAAAATCTTATCAATTCTAAATAACTTTTTACTACTCAGACATAGATTTAAAGATCAGTTTTAAGTGACTTACAGTAAGCCTGCATCAGATCTTACAATGATTAACAGTGTTGAGGTCCACTCCCACCTTATAAGAAGACTCTCAAGAAATAGTAAGGGTAAGACAGATGACATTTTCTTTCAAGAATTGCAATTCCTTACTGGTTAAACAGCCTCGCAGTCCAGCACAGAAGGCTGAGACAAACCTCAGCCATGAATTCTCGTGTGTCAGCAATTCCTCTATCCTCTTAAAAACTGTACTCTTACTGTAAAGTTAACAAATAAGTTGCTATTGATGTGTTTGTAGGCATCTTTCAAATGAAGAAAAAAAATCAGCTGACTGGCTTCTAAGACTTTTACCAGCAAGTCTATCTAATACCCATGAAACAGGTAAATGCTGGCCATATGAATGGATCATATTTATCTTAATCAAATGAAGGTCTTGCCAACAGCCAGATAGTTTTAAAGATTAACTCTTATGGAACTCTAGCCAGTTATGCTTAATTATTACATAATCTTACCAAAAGGTGGCTTTAAAAATCTTTTTGAAAAAGTAGAACTTTGGGAGGAAAACAATGAACACTGAATTCTAACTTTAAAGAACAAAATGGCCCAGAAGGAGTGAACGTCGGATCTGCAAAGGGGCATGAGCTCCCTTTGTTCCTGGATAGTATTACTAAGACCAGGCATGATTTGGGCAGTTTCTTAGGACACGCAATATCTTTTTTAACTGTGGATCACAACTCATGAGTGAATCTTGAAATCAATTTAGTGAGCTGTGACCAGTATTTTTTAATTTAATGTAATGGAACTATTCAAAGACCAACACACAGTAAGGATTGTTCCACGAAACATTTGGTCAAGTTTTTCACATATTGGTGCACCCTTGATTATTTCCAGGATGTGGTTCTTTCTGTGGCAGGAGTAGGAGGGGGAAGAGAAAGCAAAAGAGGAAGAAGCAGGAGAGGAGAAAGAGGAAGAGGAGAATACTGAAGAGCACTGTAGCGGGGAACTCAGGACCTGGGTGCAAGTCCTACAGAACATACAGCAGACCTCTGTGAAGGATGCCTCACATCAAGTCATCTTTCTCAAAACTCCTCAACAGTCCACAATCTGGAAGCAGAATGGTTTTCACTCTGCAATTCTTGGGGGTTGATGATGTCACTATCTAGGATAAGACTCTCTAGAATCCTTAAACCAGCTAAGATGCACATTCCTCAGAGATCATACAATCTCAACTTTCACCATTACTTTCTGGGCCTGTGCTCCAGGTATCCTGTTATTCACATCCTTGCAATTATTTCAATATCTTTTCAGTATCAGGTCTTTCAACAGGTACCCAGTTCTATAACTCAACTCTTTATGCACCTCTAGAAGAGCTAAAGAAAACAAACCTTTTCATCTGATAGGCTCTTTAAAATGCAAATTCCCAACCTAAAAAGCAAGCGATCTTACACATTACACCCTTGGACACTCGTCTTTTTTCCTTTTTGAAGAAGAATTAGGGAACGAGAAGAGATGAAAAGTATATTACAAGGAATTTAAAATGTTGAATGCCAAGAATCAATGCAAAGAATATCACAACATGGGGCTCTAAATCCCTGTTCATTCACCTACTTGTTTCTTGTCATTTATTTTCAAAAGGTGAAGTTTAGGTTCCAACTCTATCACTTACTTATCAGCTTCAAGATGTGGGCAAGTCACCTCCCACCTCTGAGTTTCACCTAAACTGCAAGTAATACTGCTTTGTCTACCTATCACCCAGGGCTTTAGCGAATTTGGACATGATTAAGTGTGTGCAAATGCTCCAGGCACATGACATGGATCAGCAGTGCAGGACAGAGCCCAGCTCATCCATGGACATACCATAAATCTCTCCTCACATACCATAAATCTATCCCCACCTGTAAAAGAGGAGCAAAGTTTCCTACCCACCACGTAGGCTTCTAGTGAGGATTAAATAAGGAAATATTAATTCCACAGAGGCCCTGGCATTGAGCAAAACCTCAGTCAAGACTGGCTGGAGTAGCATCCTCTACTGTGGCTTCATTAGTTTAAGCTGCTCTGGGTTCACCAGGAGAGCTTGTTAACACAAGGGGCCACCCCAGTGCCTCCGATTCAGTGGGGGCTGGGCTGGAGCCTAACAATCTGCCTTTCTAACAAGAGTCCAGGTCACTGGCCTATCCATTTAAAGCCAAAATTCTGCCACCTGGCTCTGCCACTGATGATATAACTCTGTGCAAGTCAACAGACTTCTCTGCGCCTCAAGTTTCCTTGTCTATAAAATAAAAATATGAATAATACCCACAGGAGGTGGTGGTGAGGATGAAATGAGCTAATCTGAGCAAAGCATTTAGGTCAGTGTGTGGAACAAAGCAGGTACCATGGAAGAGTTAGCTACTGTTACAGTGCCTACCTTCATTTGCTTTGCTTTTCATCAGAAGGACCCCGATGGGTTTGGCTGAGTCCGGCCGCCCCCGGGGCTCCGGGCTGGGGCTGCGGGAGTGGAGGTGCTCACGGCTGCGGCTCTGGGACGCCCCATACCGGCCATCAGGCTGGGCCCTGTGACCGTACTCCCCCTCAGGGGTGTAGGCGCGATCGTAGACCGGGTCAATGTTCCGGCCGCGGCTGCTCTCCCGGGCTCGCCTGTAATCATCGTGGTCCAGGCCCCGCTCGAGGCTGCGGCCACGGCTGCGCTCCCGGGATCGCCCGTAGTCGTCGTCGTGGTCCAGGCCCCGCTCCAGGCTCCGGCCCCGATCGCGGCTGCGAGCCCGGTCGTGGGGACGGCCCCTCTCAGGGCTCTCCTCCCAGCTGCGGCTGCGCCCTCCGCGGCTGCTGGGCCGGCTCCTCTCGCTATAGCCGCTGCGGGCGCTTCTGCCATCAAACTCGTCCATCACCTCGAAAGCCCGGTCATCTTCGTGGACAGGAGGACTGTCCTGCAGTGGGGCCAGCTGGACCTTCCGGGGCCTCTTGACCACCTGTCACCAAACCAACAGTGGAGATACAAGACAATCACAACCAAACAGAGAGAATGCAGTGGTTAAGAGCCCGGGTTTCCTTTCCAGTAAAACTGTGTGTTCCTACCCAGGCTAAGCCTCAGGTTCCTCATCTTTAAAACAAGAAGGATAAATACCTCAGAGTGTTAAGAAGAAAGTAAGACAATGAGTATAAAATGGAGCACAGTTTCTCCAAAAATCTGCTTCTACTCAAAAGTGTGAAAAGCACCAAGAGGCTTTAAATCAATAAGTTACAAAAATGAAAATGTGGAAAGTGAGACATTCTGTATAGGAGTGCCTAGGTTCATCCATAAATCATGTCATTCAAAGTGGGGGGTGGCATGTAGGAGGAGAGAGGAGGGAAAAGGGGGATCCTTCTAGATTAAAAAGGACTGATGAGATAAGGGCCAAATGTGACTCATGAATTTTGACTGGCTCCTGGATGGAGAACAAAAACAGTCTATCAAAGTCACCTTAGGACATGGACTGTGTACTAAATGATGCGGTGAAGTTATTACTACTTTTCCTAAATAGGATAACTGTAGTATAGTTATGTAGATGAATGTCCTTATTTAGGAGATTTCAGAAGTAAGGGTTGAAGTGTCACATCTTGCCCCTTCCCCTCAAATGGTTGACTAAAAATAAGTATGTCTTTATATACACAGAGAAAAATTAAGTGAATACAGCAGAATGTTAACACTATAGAAGACATGTGTTGGTTATACTAATCTTTGAACTTCCCTTGTTTGAAAATTTTTATCATATAAAGCTGGAAAAAAACATCAAATACCACACAGCCCATGTATCCCCCCCAGCACTGTCCCTAACACATCATGTTCCAATTCTCGCTCAGTGTGTCCACTTGCCCTGCTGGAGTGAACACTCATTACAGCTCAGACCTGTTCCAGGGCCAAGCAGATTTTCAACCAATGTTTGCTGAATGACTGAGTGAGCCAATAAATGGGTGAATGGCAGAGACTGTCAGTTATCTCCAAAGAAATGTGAGTTTATGAAGAAAGAACGTGATCCTGTGAGAGCTGTTACAAATGAGTTTATGAGCTCATAATTTAGTTTCTAAATTAATGTGGTTTTACCATTGTTTGCAATCTAGCTAAATCTCTTAGAGAATAATTATCCAACCTGGCTCTTGAGGCAAATTCATTCAGGCAAGAGAAGCACTGGTCTTAAGTTAGGAGGCGGATGAAAAGGCAAGAGGGATCTTTACATCAACCTTAGTTAGCATCACCCTCCCAACATACTGAGGATACAGAGGGAGTGGTCCCTAGATTGTGCAATTCTGTCAAGTGCTAAAGAGTAAGTAGTAATTTTCCTCTGCACAAAAAACAAAACTCTACGGAGTCAAGCTGAAAACAAACCCAGGACGTACAATGGCAGCGATTTTCCCACTTTTCCTCAGCTGCTGAACAGCAAATGAATGGAGCACATCTTCCATGGGGGTGCCATTAACCATGACCACCCTGTCATTCTCTCTGCAAATAAAACAGAAAATGGGATATGAAAAACCCCCAGCTTGCCCCTATGAATCGTTTATTTAGGAACAAATAAAAGCAAAAGATTGACCCAAAATTTTTATTAAAGGGCTCAGTGTCTAATGACTCCTGAGGTTTAATCGGTCTGAGCTCTTCAGAGGAAGGAACCCAGGAGACTCTCAGAGCACTTTGGATAGTGTCTCCTGGAAACCACCTGCGGAGAAGGACCCAAACCCATGGGGTCCCCCCAGGGGTCACTGGACGGCACTAAGGTCTGAGCACAGAAAGAACTTGTACATCAGGCCCTCCTTACCCACGGTGGATGGTGGAACATGGTACATGGTATGCTCCAGCAAATCTACAGATGTCCCCAGAGGAGGCTGACAGTCACTTGTGTTTTGGAGGGGGATGAAGTCAAGAGGTTGCCTCAGCTTCTTAAAGAAATTTTGAGGTCACAGAACCCTAACTCTTAACTTTATCTCATCCCCAAAATGATGTAAAATTTCTACCATGCTCTCTGTATGAAAGAAAACTAACTTATATATATATATATATTATATATATATACACACACACACACACATATTCCTTTCTTTCTTTAATTTTAAAAGTGCACACCACCAAAAGCCCCCTGTCCTGTGGACTGGCAGGGGTTGGGAGCAGGAGGAAGGACACTCACTGAAGCAGCCCGTCTGCAGGCCCACCCGGGAGCACGTCAGAAATGACAATTGATGTTTCCCCATTTTCAAAGTGAGGGTTGTCTCTGCCTCCGGATACTGCAATTCCAAATCCTCTCTTGGAATCCTGGTCATTGAAGTTAAGATAAAAATTAAAATAAAATCCTCTATAAGTGGCTTTCAGGATTTATCACCAGCAGTCAATAAAATAAAGGTCAAACCAATAACCAGAGACAGTTCAGAAACACAGGGCTTAGAGAAACAAGTGGGAAACGGAACATGGCATCATCACGGTTAGCCGACAGGTTTATAAAGGGAAACACCTTATCTAAAAGGAGCAGCCTTGTGAAAGCTGGACAAGATTAACAGCACAGACTGGAGTTATCACTGGAAGTTGGCAGGGGATGGAAATTACATCTTCTGTCCAAATAAGTATGTGCTATCGGAATCACCAATCACATCTGTTCTCATATCCAGGCCTGAGCTGGAAAGGCTTGTCACAACTGAATCTGCGCAAAAACCATATTTTTAAAGAACACCTTTAACTTGCAAGTTAGAGGAGCTAATGGTCTCGTTTTAATATACAGTGAAAAAGTATACGGATTTTAAAGACAAAATCTGAAGATGAACTTATTTTTGACATCTTATGAGAGAGCAAAGTATTAAATTCTTTTCTACATGCATTTAGGATGGAAACAGAGATGAATGAGATTCAAGATTAATCTAGAAATGTATAAGGGTGAACCCGAATAATACAGAATCTTAATTCATTTCAGTGTTCAAAAAAGCTAAGCTTCTGGATTTCATCCAGGTGACTATAAGGACTATATTCACATCCAGGGATATATGTGGCTGTAAGGCTAAATAAGGGTTTGATTATATAAAAAGCTATTCAGAGAATAAAAGAAACCTTCACCCCAAAAAAACTTCCCATGTGGGGCCCACTATGCCAGTTGACAGCAAACAGAAACACAGAACAAGCTGGGCTGCTGTCCATTAGCCCCACGGCTTTGAGTCTGGCAGGACCGTCACCTGATACCAGTTTCCACACAAAGAGAGCTCCATCCTCTGCACCAGGCCTAAAATGTTTCTCACCTCTGCCAATTTGTGGTTCAAATTCAAATGGTATAAGGCGAAAGGGCAAAAAAGACAGTCAGAATGGAAGCCCCAGAAAATGACAAGAGGCGAAATATAAGACCTAAAGGGGGAAGCCCCTCAACTCAAGAAATCATGATTACCACTCCAGAAGCTTCAGCACCTGAGCACCTGAGCATCTATGTTTTTCTATCTGAATTGATTCCATACACATTTATTCAGAAACCAGTTTCCACTGAAGTCAAGGTCTGAAGTTCATGGTTGTGATGGGCAAGGGAAAACTCTCCCTTTGAGGAACTTAGACTCCATCTACACGGTGACAGAGACTGGAAGGACTCAGAATGGAAAGAGACCCATACAGGGCCCAAGAAAATCATGAGGCTGACCAAGGCAGCTTGATGAGTAAGACTTTGGAATCACGAGTGTGTGTCTAGGTCATTCAGCCACACACAAATCACTTACACGTTCTTAATGGCCACACTTGTCTTGCATGGGGCTAACACCTATCATGCTCACCTCAAACTCTGCTGTCAGAATGAAAAGGAACAGAGCTAGCATTTATTAAGCAGCAATTATTAATGTGTATTGGACTCCAAGTTCTAGAAGTTCTTCGTATTACCTAATTTAACCAAGAGGGGTAATACCTGTGCCATAATTTTAAAAATTCAGTAAAATACATTTATGTATTTTATGATCTTACTTCTACTTTCAATCCCATTGTGTGTGTGGGGAGGGTGAGGGGGCATCGTTAAAAATCTGATTAACTCAGCCCCATTAATACAACCAGGAGTGGGACAAGGAATACAACCCATGTCTCCTGAGTGCTAAACCCATGTTTTAAAGTCTTGTTTAGACTTAAAACTCAGTGAGGGAACGATGTTATAAATGCTATACATAAAATTACAGATGTTGTAGAAGGTGCCTTAACATTAAACAGAACAGATTATTTCCATTCCTCCCTTTCTTTCCTCTTTTTCCTGTAAAACATTCTATCTGAAGACATGTGAAGACATGAATGAATCTCTATGATTCTTCTATATTATACAGATCTTAGCCAAAAAATAGAACATACAAATCCTTGTTAGTGCAGTAATTGTGTCTGTGTGCAAATAAATAAGATCCATGATCTGCTATGGTATCTATAAATGGGGTAATAGTCATTATATGTCCATTTGTATGTGGAATCCAATAAAAGATATTAATGCAAATGAACCTACAAAACAGAAACAGAGATATAGAAAACAAACTTACGGTTACCAAAGGGGGAAAGGAAGGGGGAATAAATTAGGAATCTGAGATGAACAGATACATACAACTATATATAAAATAAACAACAGGGTCCTGCTAGAGCGCACAGGAAACTATATTCAGTTTCTTTTAATAACCTACAATGGAAAAGAATCTGAAAAAGTGTGTATGTGTATCTGTGTACATATACACATGAATCACTCTGCTGTATACTTGAAACACAGTCAATGAACTATACTTCAATTAAAAAAAGATCCATGATCTGTAAATATAAGAACAGATTGGAGCAGATATGACACGTAACGCTCACCTTCTGTAGGGTCACGGTGTACTGTTCCCATATCAGTTCTTCCATGCCTGGAGCCTGTTTTAAAAGAATCAAAACCAATTTGATTAAAACCACAAGCATTTCAACGTTAGAAATAAAACTGTAATTCAGAATGTCTCCAGAGAAAGTCCAGCTCACACATTCCACACACCAAAAAGAGTGGGAACATTATACTACTTATTTCCAAACACACTTTCCCTCAATGAAATGGCAGTCTTAACAATACAAGGAAAATTAGTGAAATACATACTGAGAGATATACCCTAAAAAGGAGGAAATAGTAAGTGTTGAGCTTTTTCCTTATCACCACTCCAAAACATGGTCATGATAAAAGCCCTTATCTAGAGTTGGAAACAGATATATTTCAATTAAAAAAAAAAAAAATTTCCCTTCCTCCTGTCAAAAGCAACTTCCTAGGCAAGTTTATGCATTTTTAAGTCTAAGGGAATCCTTGGCCTTTACCAAGAGAGTGCCAAGCTTGATACTATTTGTATCAAGGTCTGTGGCACCCCTTGGCCTTTTCCCCACCAGTATCATGGGTGTAAAAGATGATAATGCCAGCATAAGCAGACCCCTAGGTGTCAGTTTCTGACAATATTCTAAAATAGATGTCTAGACAAACCTGAAAATAGTGGATTTCATTTCATAATCATAATAATCCATTAAATGCGTGCTGGCTTTGCGGGGAAATCCTTAAAGGCAAGGAATGCCAAGAAAGCTCACAGCCAGAGAGATAAGGCAGCACGGTAGCAGGCGTCTCCACAGGAGGCTGGAGAGAGGGAAAGCTGTAGGCGTGAGCAGGGTGGAGATCAGGTCAGAGTGGATGTAGAGGTGGAAAAGCACGCGAGGCAGATGGAGACAGCAGGCACAGCTGCCTGACTCACTCTTGGCTCTGGGCAGAGTGGAAATAACTAAAAATACCTCCCTGGAGAATTCCTGTATTGAGAGACCTGTACTCATTCAGGCTTGAGACTGAAATTCATATTATACATGTGACGACACTCTCCCCCACTAAATCACTCATACCCAAAGCGGTTCTACATTGGCAGCACCACCCAGGTACACGGAGTGAATGAAATACTCCAGGAACAAACTAAAATTACCCAGGAACACGCTAAAAAACAGGCTTCAGAGAATCCTGCAGACAAGTATCTGTGGAACACAAGTTCACAGTTTAAACACAAACACAAAACAGGTCATCATTGGTGAGAGTTAAGAGAAATAAACTGCAGAATCAAAGTCTGTGGATTTTGGAAAAAATTAATCACAGACTGAAAGAAAAGTATACGTTTCATGTGTCTTCCATAAGAAATTAAAAAGGGGGAATTCAAAGTGTACTCAAAGAACAGCATCAAAAATGATCAGGCAAATCTAAAATTTTTTTAGAAATAAAAAATATACGATAATAAAATTAATTTTAAAAATGGATTGAACCACATACCACAGAAAGTTCAAGATAATAATGAATTGGAAGAAAGATGTGAATAAATTACCCAGTGCAGCACAAATCATTAACAAAGTGAAACAGTTGAAAGAAACTGAAAGTGAGACAGTCTTACAATGTGTCTATTTAGATTTCCAGAAGAAGTTAAGAAAGTGAGACAGATGCAATACTCCAAAACAAGACCTGATGATTCTTCAGGTTCAAGACTGAACAAATTAAAAAAATCACTTTGAAGAACATGGCAATCTTACTACAGAAAAAGATATAGAAACTTGAGAGCAGCTAGGCAGGAAAGAGTACAAAAGAGCAGTTAGAATAACATTTGACTTTGAAACAGCAACAATGAAAGCCTGAACTTGGTAGAACTGTATCTTTAAACTAGTTTCTGTCGATTTGGGGGACAGACATTTTTTAAAAAACAAAATTGAGACAATTACCCCAGACAAGCAGTAAAAGAACTTCCAAAGGACAAATTTAAGAAAGGGAAATAATTCCAGAAAGAAGAATAAAAGACAAGAAGGGATGTACATCTGGACGTATATTGGCTATATGCAACTATGACAAACGTGTAATTTCTGAGGGTTAACTAAGAACTAAAATTCTGTGAGCTTCCCAAGTGGCTCAGTGGTAAAGAATCCACCTGCCAAAGTAGGAGATGCAGGAGATGTGCGTTCGATCCATGGGTCAGGAAGATCCCCTGGAGGAGGGCATAGCAATCCACTCCAGTATTCTCACCTAGAAAATTCCACGGACAGAGAAGCATGGCTGGCTACAGTCCATGGGAGTCTCAAAAGGTAGGAAACAACTGAGCGCATGAGTGTGTGCAGACACACACACACACACACACACACACACACACAGACACACACAGAGAGACATACACACACAGACACACAACCAGGCAACACAGTATGTAAATCTAGAAGACTGCAACATGATTTAATTATTCTAAATATTGCATTCAAGAGCAGAATTAAACTGTTGATTAATTTTGAACTTCATTGAGTAAAATCCACATATTAAAATTTCTGGTATAACCACCATAGGAATAATTAGAATATATAACTTCCAAAATAGCAAAGGGAAAAATAAAATGAAAACAAAAGTCAATCCAAAAGAAGGCAGAAGAGACAAAATGGGAAATTTAGTAAAAGGAGGGCAAATATTAGTACAAAACATAAACTATGATTGTAGAAATGAATGTAGTTATCACAATAGACAGATGGTCAAAATGGATTAAAAACAAGAAGATCTAGTTACATGTTTTTTAATAGACAATATCTAAAACATAAGGACTTGAAATTTAATTATATGAATAAAAAGCTTTACTGTACTTATTTACAAATAATTTAAGAAAAACTCTCTAGCTATTTTACATTAAAAAATTTTTTAAACTCAAATTTGCCAATTCCCGCAGTGCTACTAATAAGACAGAAAAGAATCAAAACATGTCCAGATACTGTAATCTTGTTTTACTCAGTTAAACTCGGCGGGGGTGGGGGAAGATGTCACTTAGCACAAAAGGCTAACAACTGATAAATTAGAGCAGATAATTTCTTTCTTTTGGTAGAATGGGGTTAGAAAAAGTCAATTTGTTTGTAGAGAAGATGAGCAAGACTACTCTTGAGTGGCTGTCACTGATTACTCAAATCAGAGGGGTTTATAATCCTTTAGTTCCCTCCTCCCTCTATGTACTCACTGTGGGGACATTTTCCTGGTTAATACCATCTGGCTCCAAGGGATCAGAATTCTCAGAAAGAGATTTAAAAATAGAACTTAGATTGTCTCTAGGGTTAGAAAGAACTCAAAAAATGGTGCCTGGAAAAGATGAGAATTAGTTTCTGTGCACACCTGGGACTGAGTGCTTTTGGGGTAGGGGTGCATTAGTGTCCAAAAAGGGGTAATGCTTAGGCTAAATGAAAGCATGGCAACACAATGAAATATGTAAGCATTCAAAAGAGGCAATTGTCTAAAATATGTAAATCTCTCCCATTGTTTAAGTTTATTCACCATGATCACTGTTCTTCAATTAATAAAAAAGAAAATGGATTTTCAAGTGACTTTTTTCTATCTCACTCACTCACTTTTATCTCATATCTTCTAGAACAGTGTCTGGCACACAGAGTAGGCACTCAAAAACGTTTAATTTTCCATAAATTAACGGATATATTATTCATTCATCACCCAATTAATATGATGAAGGCACCGATTTCTATTACATACAAGTTTTCCTTTAAAGTAAATTTCTACTCCACTCAGTGGCTCTCTGCTCTTTCCATATCATGTTTGAGGTGGTTAGCTGGAAACTCAGGTGCCTATGGTGTTCCAGAGAGAAATAGTTTATGACCATTTCTCTCTGGATTTTTGTTATCTATAACAGCATTTTCCAATTTGTGCCAGTATAACACAACTTTCCCAAGATTTTAATAAAGTTTCCTATTATTTTTTTTTTTTAATGTTTCTTCTTAAAGGGAAATAATAAGCAGAAATCCAGCTGATCAGAACCGATCGTCCCTTTCCATTTTCACAGAACACTTCCTAACATCTCGACACCTGTTTTCACTGTAGCTTCAATACAACCAACACACCATCACCTGGAAGTAATCTTACTAGCATGTATGTTTTCCGAGTTTCTTCTCTGCACTTTAAAGCTGACAGATTTCAACAGTGAATTACTCTGAAAGTCGTGGTAAAATAAATACAGTTGCCAACTCCTCTCTGAGTATAGCTATACTCTCATGTATTAAGAAAAAACATCATTCAGTACCCTACCGCAAAAATGTGTTTAAAAGTCATCAGGAAAGAAGCAGTACCATGACAACGACCCCGAGGATTGGGCAATGCTATGGGGTAGATGGAGAGCATAATTCCCAAAAGGACAGTGATCTTTAGGTTAAATAAATCAACTCACAGTGAAACACACAGGCACTGAAATAATCATTTAACTTCTGTCCACTTCTAAAGGTTTTTTCATCATGATGACCATATTTTCAAGTAGAAAGAAAATTAGTTTTATGTTTTTAGGCCAGCCTGTTCTTGGGAAGCAGTGGGGATATAAATTGGCATAAATCTTCAAGAAAGCAAATGCCTAATGTATTTCAAAATGTAAAATCTACATACCACTTGATCAATCAGTTCCAGTTCTAGTAATTTATTCTACAGAAATACTTGTACAAGTGCACAAAGATATACATATAAATTTATATACATATACAGCTGTTTATAGTTTTTAATAATCAGTTATATGCTCAACAATAGGAGACTGGTTTTATACACACACACACACACACATACTTAAATGTCAATTAAAGGAAAAAGAATCAAGGTACAAAACATCATTGTTTGTTCCTGTTTCTTATTTCCCCAACTTATTCATTTTTGTAAGCATACAGGGAAAGGACTGGAAGAGTAAATACCAATAAATGTTAAATTTCTGCAGGAGTTGTGAGGGTTTAGAGAATATTTTTATGAGCACACTGCTTTTAGAATATATGTCAAAAATAAAAATAGAAAACTCTCTATTAACAGTTTAAAATTTTTTCACTTAGCAAAATAAATACATTACTTCAAAATTTTATTTTCAAAACATTCTCCAAGTATGAACCTGGCTTTTGTAATTCACTATTATTTCTTAATAAGATTAAATTGCCTGAAAGTATTCCTGTGCTGCCTGCAGGAGTAATTTAAATTCAATTTGTCAGAGAAAGGATTAATCCTTTACCACTACTGTGCCAATCATAGGAATGAATCAAATTTTTAAATCAATCAGATCTTGCCAAGTGCCAAAGACTTCATCAACTTGTTATGAAACTGCTCAGATTATAAGTATATTTTAAGAGAATATACTAAGTATATTTTAGGAGAATATAAGAGTATATTTAAGAGAATATACTAAGTGATAAATTTCAAATTTTAATTTTAAAGGTGAAGGAATTAGAGTGAAATAAATTTTAATAGCTCTCCAGAGCATTAAAAATAAACCATGTTGCATACAACTCACAAAGCTGTGACTTTTTACAAAGGTCTCACAGAAAACCCTTCATTCTTTCATTCGTCCACTTATTCACTCACTCAAAAATATTTATTGAGCATCCATTATGTGCCAAGCATGTGGGTTTGTGGCACCTGGACTACAGGTGAATAAAACAGCCAAAGCCCACATAGAGCTTACCAACCACAGGTGCGCCCAAAACAGCAAATCACTGACTGTCTTCTCTGCCTCAGCTGTCTTCTCTCTGCCCAACTATCTTTCTAGAAACACAGAGCACCCTACACAATCACAGAAAATCAGCTCCCGATACATCCCCAGGGACAGCCTGCAGGCATGCATCAGCTTAGGCGACAGCTGAGACCAGGCCTTTCAAACTGGGCCAATGGGCCCCAACCAACCTATGCTGGGCTTTGCAGAGATCCGAGAATTGCCATCAATATTTAGCCACTGCATGAATGCGGGCAGGGAGCTGCTTAGCCTTCAGAAAGCTTCCCATGCCAAGGCCACAGGAAAAGTACACGTATATATCAGACAGGGTAAAGGGACTCATATTCACGATGCAATGATTTCTCTCCTGATCAGAGGCCCAAGAGAAATGTGCCAGTATGTGTGCACAGATCCACAGAGTATTCACAGCAGGAATGTTTCAACAGCCCAAACTGAGACAACCTGAATGATCTAGCAAGGGCACAACAGATGAATAAATTGTGATATATTATTAAAATGCAATGCTATACTGCAATGAAAAACTAGAGCCACACATCTACAACACAGAAGCATCTCAAACATAACACTGAGTGAAAAACATCCTACAAGGATTTATATAGAGAGCTATCATTTTTATATAATTCAAAGATGGAAATGTGAATATATGGGACACCACTGCACTGTACACTTTTGTTTAGAGGTGTGTGTGTGTGTGTGTGTGACCCAGGATGAGGTAGATGAGTGAGAAAGGACCTTGGTCCCACCCTAGTGAGGGTCCATGGGTATCGTGACGGGCTCACAAGTATATTTTATAATTACACTTTATGGTTTAGATGCATAATTCTCTTATATACCAAACACTTTGTAAGTTAAAAAACAGGGGGGAAGGAAGGGTGGGCTCATGAGTGAACACCAAAGGGTACCCAATGATACCTAGCCCAAGGACCTCATACCAATATTTGTTAATGCAATACAGACGGCAAAGCCAAAGAGCAAAAGTGCCACCGTTCAGACTGCCAGAGGGCAAGGAGGGGGTGGGAGCAGTAATCTGAGAAGTGCATGAAGGCAGGCAAGGTGCAGAAGCAGGCTGGCTCGGGAGAAGCAGAAGGCTGCAGAAGATGCCAAGTCTCCTTTTCAACCCAAGAGACAACATTCCAGCAGCAGGAGGATCTCCAGTGCTCTTCCCCACAACACTTTCACTTTTTCTGCATGTAACGTGAATAACCACCCCCACGATATTGTAATGACTCTTTCCTAGACAACACAGAAAGATAAAAGGGGCCATTTTTTAAAAACTGTAAATAAAAAGCTTTGTGTTGGCAGTAACGTATATACATGAAGAATGAAAAAGGGACAAATAGTTATTTGATTTGTCTCTAAAAATACTCTCTAGTTGTTAAAGTTTCTTTCCTTTGAAAAATCTTGGCCAAAGAGGTAAATTCCATATTTTACATAAAGAATATCGAAATGTGATAAAAACCAACTAGGAGGCAATCACTAAAAGTCTTCACTGCCTTGACTCTCCCAACAGAAAATTTTTAAGCTTTTTATCTACAAACTGTTGGTTTCCAGCGATGGAAAGTCAGAGCCAGAAATGAATCAGTATCTACCTGTAAGGGACATGTTAGATAAAAATCCCATCATAGAAGTAAACACTTATACATGTTATAGTGCATTCCATGTTCAATCTATTGGGGGGAAAAAAGAACAAGGGAGAAAACTTTTTTCTATCATTTAGAAACCAAGATAAAAAGAATATTAAAAAATAATAGTAAGAAGAAAAATATAGATTTCTGCTGGATAAGGAAGCAGATAGCTTTTTACCCAAAATAAGAAATTACAATTACCCAAATACAAACATCTTCCCCAGAAAGCAACACCGTGCTTACAGATTCCCAACACAGGGGAAACAGCAGCCTTTGATTCATAAATCCCATTAAGTGGCTATCAGTTTCACATAAGTCTGCCTAATATAAGACAAGTATTTTTTAAACCCACCAATGACTAAATCTGCATCTCACAGTTTGTTCCTGAGGCTGCCAGAAGCACAAATAAATCAGAGGAGAAAGGAATCACTGTGAGAAGGCTCCCCCTCCCAATTTCCCACAAAGAAAGGTTGGGAGAGAAAAGGGGGAAAGGAGAGCTAGCGGAGGGACTCACATGGCCTTTCAATCTCCCCAACTTTTTAACAGCCTGGACCCACATCCTCTGGAGGAACTGCGCGGTCTTCATGGCCTCTGGAGGGTGACTAGCCAGAGCACTGCCTACATCCCAGGCTGCTCGCCCATTGCCACCACTCCACGTGGTTACGTAAGGCAGATACAATAGTGGCCCACATTCCCAGCAAATCCTGTTGTCATCTCACACAGTGACACATCCATACAGCGGGACACCGAATGCTCTGAAAAGCACTACTTATGAGGAAAAAGAAAGCATTCTGGATTTGCACCACTCTGCTGCTTTCCCTCCCTCTCTCCCATGCCAGGGAACTAGAGAATTAAGAGTAAATGTTCCTTTTAGACAGGTAAAAGGATTCAGTATCAGTAGAAATTTTTAAGTCAAGTAGGACATTCTAGAGCAATATTGTGGAAAGGAACACTTGGAGAAGTATTTATTTACATAGATGCCCCCCCACCTCCCCCACCCCCACAAACACGAAAAGCATAAGCTGGCTGAACAGCAACGGGTAATGTTTCAGGTGCCTGGGATTGCTGTTATCACCTAGAAAATTAAAAGGCTTGAAGATACGAAGCTGCTCATCCTTGGAGATAACTAAGTCTGCACTCGGGCAGTGGGTAGGGTCAGGGCCATAGCGGGGGCAGAGTGCTCACTCAGCAGATCCTCCTCCTCTCTCACTCCTTTCTGTAAACTTTACAGATAAAAGAATAACAAAGGGCCCTGCTCTCCATTTGTTTGTCTTCACCACTTGCAGAGGATGGGAGTGGAAAAGCACATTTTGGGTTTTTGAACATCTAAGAAAGCCTCTATGGGATGCTGGGGGTTTGGGAGCTGGGTTGGGATTTTGGAAGCATGGTCTTGGGGAGTGGTGGTCCTTGTCACCAGGCCAGACAGGCTGCAAGGGAGGAGCGTGCCCTCTACATTGTTTGAGGTTGTGTGCTCAGTTGTGTCTGATGCTTTGTGACCCCATGGACTGTAATCCTAACCCTAACCCTAGGTAGCCCACCAGCCTCCTCTGTCCATGGGATTTTCCAGGCAAGAATACTGGAGTGGGTTGCCATTTCCTTCTCTGGAGTTTGAGGTTGAGAAGTGAATTAAATGTAGACCACGAGATGCACACCACAAAAGGAGCAACTTGATGCAGAGGCAAGGACGATCTGGGGGCCGTCTCTGTCCTGTCACCGAGCTGTGGGGCCTGGGATAACCTATCTCCTTTACTAAGTGAGGAAAATATACCTACACCTCAGAGGGCCAGTGTCAGCCTGGAAGGCGGCAACCTCTCCCTACAAAGCGCAAAGCTCTCAAAAGTGTTCATGGCCTTCCCTTGGACTCTGTAAGAGTAGGTGCTTCAGAAGTGCTGGGCCAGCAAAACGAGATCAGAAATGAATGAAAGTTTGTTTCAAATCTTACACTGAGAGGGCTCGGAAGACAAAGGAGCCCTACTGAAGCGGGACCTTGGGAGCTGAGTGGATGCCCAGGACTCGACCCCGGGTGTGCAGGCGCCCCACACCGGCCAGGTTCAGCTCAGGTCCCGGGCACAGAGGAGCATGGATGGAGGGCACAAAGCAGCTTGCTCCTTTCCTGTGACCATCCTCAGGAAAGCACTCCTGCTGCCCTGATGAGGAAATAAATACTTCTTTCCCTTAAATGCATGAACATTACCTAGAAGTCACTGGCATTCTACAAGTTAACAATTCCAGATTTTTCTTCAATGATTTCCAGAACTTATGGTTTCTGCCATCACTCACTCTTTTTAATTATGCAGGAGACATAAGAGATGGGGGTTCGATCCCTGGGTTGGGAAGATCCCCACTCTAGTATTCTTGCCTGGAGAATCCCATGGACAGAGGAGCCTGGAGGGCTACAGTCCATAGGGTCACAAAGAGTCAGAGGTAACTGCAGCAAAACCACATGGACACAACTTAGCAAAACAACAACAGAAGAAACACTGCATCACATAAAATGTGCCATCTTAACCATTTCTAAGTGTTCAATTCAGTAGTGTTAGGTCTGTGACATTGCTATGCAGCCAATCTCCAATACTTCCTCATCTTGCAAAACTGAAACGCTAGATCCTTTCAACAACTCCTCATTCCTCCTCCTCTCAGCCCCTCACAATCAAATCACTATTCTTTCTGTGTCCATGAAAGTAACTATTTTGAATATCTCATGCAAGTGGAATCATATAGTATTTGGCTTTTTTGGTTCTGGGCTATTTTGTTTAGCATAATGTCCTTAAGGTTAATCCTTGCTACATGTGTCAGAGTTTCCTTCCTTTTTAAGGCTAATACTCCATTGTATGTGGTATGCCATATTTTATTTATTCATCCATCAATGGACACTTGGGTTACTACTACCTCTTGAACTGTGAATACTGCTGCTATGAACATGGTTTTGTAAGTATACTAATTCTTTTTTTAATTTATTTTTAATTGAAGGATAATTGCTTTACAATATTGTGTTGGTTTCTGCCATACCTCAGCATGAATCAGCCATAGGCATACGTATGTCCCCTCCCTCTCATTCTACCCCTCTAGGTTGTCACAGAGCACCAGTCTGAACTCCCTGAGTATTACAGCAATTTTCCACTGGCTACCCATTTCACATATAGCAGTGTATACACTTTCATATTAATTCTGTACTCCCTCATTCAACAAACGTTTACCAAGTGCAACGTGCCAGATCCTGATGTTTAAATGAGGATCAAACCATATATAGCACTGTCTTCAGGAAGTCTGACAGGAGCTAGCACCTGATCTCAATGGATGATTGGGGAATAGGGGCTATTTCCCATAAACAAGGCCACTGAGATGAGGTCTGAAGAATGAATACAACTGGGGGTGGGGGTCAGTTGTGCAGGGTTTGCTAAGCGGTTCAGTGGTAAAGAATCTGCCTGCCAATGCAGGAGTTGAGGGTTGGATCCATGGGTCGGGAAGATTTCCTCTAGAGAAGGAAATAGCAACCCACTCTGGTATTCTTGCTTGGGAAATCCCAGGGACAGAGGAGACTGGCGGGCTACAGTCCATGGGGCTGCAAAGAGTCAAACACTACTGAACAGATGTGCCTTGGATTGTGCAGGACCCAAAGAGCAGCAGAGGGCAAACACCCTGAAACAGAAAGGCAGAGGGCCACTAGTGAAAAGGCCATCAGAACCACTGCAGGCTGTTCTGATGAGTGGTTGTTCTATCAGTGGCATCAAAAGGACACCTGGTGGTGGACAGCTGCCTCCATGAGAAGATCAAGAGTTTAGGGCTTTACCTTTCCCAAGATCCCTAACTTCCATAGTCACATATTTGAGAAACATCTACTGAGCAATTAGCACCCACCCTGTGGATAAAGGAAAAATTATCCCATATCATTACCCTCAGGCAGTGACAGTCCAGGGGGGAACCAGGACACGTAAACAGTAATCCCAATGCAGTCCAACTACAACAGTAGATGGATAGACAAGGCTCATAAACTCAACAAATATTCTTCAGGAACCTAGGACACGTCAGACACTGCTGGGGGTACACGAATCAGTTCTCCCCACACAGGGAGGAGTTAAACAGAGAAAACAGACAATATACAAGTAAACATATAATCTCCAGTAGCAGTAACTGCCATGGGATGTGACTCTGGAAAGAAGGAATCATAAGAAAACCTGGACCTCTCTCCAAGCAGAGGAAACAGTAGATGCAAAGGCCATGAGGTGAAAAACAAGCTTATAATCATGAAAAAAAAGGCCACATGGGGCTGGAGCAGGGTGATCTCTGAGGTAATAGCAGGTATATACAATGTGGAACTGATGGCATGGGTGCATGTTATGAAACAGGGATGAGAGGTCCAGGGTGGACGGCTGTGTACCCCAGAGCTGAAAGATGACTAACCTGTGGGTGGGTGGATTTCCTGGGGAGGGGACCACAGGCAGAGCAAGAGGGATAACTTGTAAGGTGTGTCCAAGACAATGTGGACAGGCACTCAGTGTGGCTGCGAAGTAAGCACAGGATGCTACACTCTCAGCATGGAACACAGGTGTTAAATAACTTAAGCTACAGCTTGGGAATCTTAAAACACACACCCACCCCAGAAACAGGAGACAAGATGAGTGTGAGAACTGGAACAGAAGGAAGCTTTCAACACCCAGCAGGTACCTCGCTCATAGTGCTCTGTACAGTTTTTCACAGATGCCCATAACCTATGGAAACTTTTTCCCAGAAAAGTTTGAAAATGAGCTTCACTCTTGCTCTTTCTAAAATGAGTAGTTTTTTCTAATTATAAACCAAGAGTTTGGCTTCCAGGCACCTGCCTGTGTCTCTTCAAAGCTAAACCCTTCAAGTAGCAGTAACCAAGTCAGCAGTAAGTTAAACAAACCCTTATGTAATTCTTGTTTTGTTTTCTTTTGTTTTTTAAGTCTCTCATAGTTGTTTCCATAAGTATTTCACGTTCTTCATGTAACAAGATCATCACCAGCTCTTTACCCTCCCTTCACAACTTGCGAAGGTGCACGCTGATGGGGAACAGTGACAACTAGTGTACACAGTGTGTTCACAGCACACAACTCACAACGGACACAGCTGAGTGTGACCAGGGTGAGAGAAAAAAACCTACACACAGCAGTTTAAAGAGGGATTCTTGATAGCTCAACAATTCACGGAATTAGATTCCAGACCTACTGCTGATGGGTACCGGAGTTATGAGGGGTTTGTTGTTATTTTAACCCGTCACCTTTTATTTACCTAAGGTAAAGTTTCAGTGCATATTTAAGTAAATAATAAAGAACAGAGAGAGGACAACAGGTTGCCTCGAGGTGCATTCTAAAAGCAGTTGTGCTGAAATGCAAAAAGCAATGAACCCAGGCTCCAAGAAGACACTTCCAGCCAAGACTCTGCCCCTCCCAACTGACCCAGGACCTTGGGCACCCACTCAATTCCACTGCCAGCTGGTAAAAACAAGGATCTCCTCATGTGTTTGACAGGGCGAATTGAGGCAAACTCCCACAAGAACACAGGAAATAGCAGGCCAGTAACCTTTCAAGGAGGAGGTGGGATGGTCGTGAATGCCTCTGACAAACACAGCCACATAACATGGTGGGAATAGCCCTCTAGAGCCCTGCACATGCCAGGGTCCAAGCTCAGCTCCCACACACCTGACAAGCTCCACGAGCTGGAGCAGCTCCCCTGCTGAGGCTCAGCTGCTTCATCTACAAAACGGGCTCAAAATCCCTACCCTTTATAATTGTTGTAAGAACTGAATGGAGAAATGCTTATAAAAAGCCTCACCCAGTGCTCATCACACAATTAACACTCTCCATAAAGGTCCCCCGGAGAAGGCAATGGCACCCCACTCCAGTACTCTTGTCTGGAAAATCCCATGGATGGGGGAGCCTAGTAGGCTGCAGTCCATGGGGTCGCGAACAGTCGGACATGACTGAGCGACTTCACTTTCACTTTTCACTTTCATGCATTGGAGAAGAAAAGGGCAACCCACTCTAGTATTCTTGCCTGGAGAATCCCAGGGACGGGGGAGCCTGGTGGGCTGCCATCTCTGGGGTCGCAGAGTCGGACACAAGTGAAGTGACTTAGCAGCAGCATAAAGGTCCCCACCATAATTCTGCAGCAGCAATATAAGGTGACCACTCCCATTTAAGAACCTGTTCTTTTTCCCAGAAAAGCACAGTATGATTAACTAAGAACACATCATGGAACCCAAGGGAAATGAAAATATATGTCCATACAANCAAGTGAAGTGACTTAGCAGCAGCATAAAGGTCCCCACCATAATTCTGCAGCAGCAATATAAGGTGACCACTCCCATTTAAGAACCTGTTCTTTTTCCCAGAAAAGCACAGTATGATTAACTAAGAACACATCATGGAACCCAAGGGAAATGAAAATATATGTCCATACAAACACCTGTACACAGATGTTCACAGTGGCCTTATTTATTGTAGCAAAAACGCGGAAACCACCCAAATGTCCACCACCTGTAAATAGGTAAACAAAATGCAGTATATGAATACAATGGATTATTATTCAGGCTAATAATACATACAAATACATGCTATAAGGATAAACCTTAGAAACATTATTAGCAAAAGAAGCCAGATGCATTATATTTTGCAGAATCACAAAATATTATGATTCCATTTATGTAAACTGTCCAGAAGAGGCAAATCCACAGAGATCACATGTAGATTAGTGGTTGCCTAAGAATAAGGGAATATCAGGAAAAGTGGGGAGTAACTTGCTAAACTGGGTATGGAGTTTCCTTTTTGATGTGATAAAAATGTTCTCGAACTGATATGGTATTGGTTGCACAACTCTGTAAATATACTAAAACCCACTGACCTGTACATTTTTAGTTTGATATGTGAACTGTATCTCAATAAAGCTTCTTCTTTCTTTTTAAGATTTAAAAAAATGCACCATGGATTCTGCAATCAAAAAGTGAGGATCCTTTTTTTTTTGGTTGTACCACATGGTTTGTAGCATCTTGGTTCCCAGCCAGGGATTAAATCTCAGGCCCTCACTCATGAGAGCGCAGAGTCCTAACCACTGGACCACCAGGGAATTCCCAGAAAGTGGGGATTCTAATCCTTGTTCTACCACTTCCATTACTTAACTTCTCCATGCCTCAGTTTCCCCCATCTGCAAAGCAAGGGCAGTTACAAGACCTACTCCACTAGGGTTGTGAGAATTTAATCAGATTATTTATGTACAGAATTCAGGGTGATGCCCCCCTAACAGCAAATGCTCTGTCATTTTCAGCTATTATCATTATCATAATATTGGACTCATTTTACAAAAAAGACTGAAGTCAGACAAAGTAACCTGTCTGAGTCCATACAAGTTAAAGGTAGCAGAGGACAGATTCTAATCCATGTCAGCATGGCTACCACGCCTGTATCCTTTCCACTGTACAGCCTTTGTGCCTTTCAGAACCTACCCATGAGTGATGACTAATCTCAGGCATGCAAACAAACAACTCACCCCAAAAACACGGCTGGTGGTGCTTCGACACCAGACCTGCAATGGATCCAATCACTCTGACAACTCAGAACATCTTAACAAGCATGATAGTCACTTTCAAGCAGTTGGCCTGGGTTCAGTCAATCTGGCTCAGTAACTCATCCACAGTGACTTGCTAAGAAGAGGGTGCAGAAAGGGCACTGGGCTGGACTTTATTTTATTTCTGGTTCTTCCAATAACCAGTTACTTATAGGTTCCCTAATGGCTGTGCCCTTGCAAACACATGCTTAAATGAGGGCCCTGATACATATCATTAACTGAATGTTACAATGTGCCAGACACGATGCTGAATGCATTATGGTTGTTGCCCAGTAATCCTTCCAAAAACTCTACGCAATTCCTCCCTTTTTTAACATAACAAAACAGAAGTCCTAATGATCCACAAAACAAGGAACTGAAAAGCTGAACTTCATTAAAATAAAAAATTTCTGCTCTGTGAAAGGCAATGTCAAGAGAATAAGAAGACAAACCACTGAGTGGGAGAAAATAGTTGCAAAAATTACATCAATAAAGAACTGTTCTCCAAAATATACAAAGAACTCCTAAAATTCAACAATAAGAAAACTACTGGACTAAAAAAATGGGCCGAAGACCTCAACAGAGAGAAGATATATATGCAATAAATTCTGTTCAGTTCAATCGCTCAGTCGTGTTTGACTCTTTGCAGCCCCATGGACTGCAGCACGCCAGGCCTCCCTGTCCATCACCAACTCCCCAAGCTTACTCAAATTCATGTCCACTGAGTCAGTGATGCCATCCAACCATTTCATCCTCTGTCGTCCCCTTCTCCTCCTGCCTTCAGTCTTTCCCAGCAACAAAGTCTTTTCCAATGAGTCAGTTCTTCGCATCAGGTGGCCAAAGTATTGGCATGTCAGCTTCAGCATCAGTCCTTCCAATGAATACCCAGGACTGATTTCCTTTAGGATGGACTGGTTGGATCTCCTTGCTGTCCAGGGGACTCTCAAGAGTTTTCTCTGACACTACAGTTCAAAAACGTCAATTCTTCGGTGCTCAACTTTCTTTATAGTCAAACTCTCACATCCATACATGACCACTGGAAAAATCATAGCTTTGACTAGACAGACCTTTGTTGGCAAAGTAATGTCTCTGCTTTTTAATATGCTGTCTAGGTTGGTCATAACTTTTCTTCCAAGGAGCAAATGTCTTTTAATTTCATGGCTGCAGTCACCATGTACAGTGACTTTGGAGCCCAGCAAAATAAAGTCTGTCACTGTTTCCGTTGTTTCCCCATCTATTTGCCATGAAGTGATGGGACCCGATGCTATGATCCTAGTTTTCTGAATGTTGAGTTTTAAGCCAACTTTTTCACTCTCCTCTTTCACTTTCATCAAGAGGCTCTTCAGTTCTTTGCTTTCAGTCATAAGGGTGGTATCATCTGTATATCTGAGGTTATTGATATATACGGTAAAGAAATATTATGAAAAGATGCTCTACAATGTAAGTCATCAGGGAAATGCAATATATATATATACATATATACACACACACATACCTACACATACATAGGAAATGGCAACCCATTCTGGTATTCTACTCCGGTATTCCTACTCCAGGGGATCTTCCCAACCCAGGGACTGAATCTGCATCTCCTGCATTGCATCTCCTACACTGGCAGGTGGATTCTTTACCACTGTACCACCTGGAAAGCCATATATACACATATATATGTATATGTATATATACATCTCCTGAGATATTAACTTGCACATAACCCCACAGCTAGTAGATGAATGGTCACTATCTGAATCCAGATCTGTATGAGTCCAATTTTAATAAGATATGAGGCAAAAAATAACAATACCATCAGCAGATAATTATACTTAATAACTCTATGTTCACAGTTCTGGACACTAAGCTATAAATTATAATTACAATTTAACAGGCCATTCTTATCTGTAATCACAAAGAAGCCATTAATAAGCCAAAAAAGGAGGCGTTAATTTGGCAACACAGTCGCAGCCCTGTCTACTCTATGATTTTAAATCTGACTAAGCCTGTATAACCTTAAAACACAGCCTCACTTTGAAAAAATAAACACACATACAAACCACCACCCATGCTGGTACCAAGATAAAGAAAATTATAAACAGGTTTGTCAAAAGGCAAGCTAGAATACCAATTAGAGTGCTCAGCTAAATCCTGCCAGCAGGACTGGCCCTGTATTAAATACCCAAGGTCAACTGTCACTCCCTGTCTCAAGGCACTATCAGAGGACAGCTCACACAGGGTACTTCCACCATGTATCGATGTGCCTGGCTAATCCCCAGAAAGTTAGGAAACCTACAGAGACCTGCACCTCAAAGGCATGCCTTTCCTATGAGAATCAGGGAATGAGCACAGGAACTTAAAGAACCTCACATTTCGATACTGTATTGCCAACACCTGGAAGCAAAGTCTCAAGCCCTACCTTGGACCTACTGACAAGAATATGCTTTATAACAAGAGCCCCCCATGTGATCAGTATGCACATTAAAGATGCAGACTCAAGTGTGCCCAAGAGAACTTGGTGTCACGCTAGCAGAGCTCTCCATCATGAAAACCACTAGCCACTTGCATCTACTAGGCACCCGAAATGCAATTAAGGAACCGAATGTTTAACTTAAATTTGTAAATAGTCACGCTTACCAAATAATTACCCACATCCATAGCAACCAATTTTTTGCTACTATAACAAATACTATAGTTAACATTCTTGCTATGTAGCCCCTCCCTCATAATTTGTGGTATTTGTGAATTAAAGAACATGCTCATTTCTAAGTCTTTTCACGTGTAATAACTTAAATTCTAGCAATTTACAGCACTGTATCAAGATGAGTCAAATGCTATTTTGAGGACAAAACACCACTTATTTACAGAAGCAGTGCTTGTTTTCATACTTTGAAGATTTTTCTGATATTCTTTTGGTAAACTTTTCTGCAAAAACGAAGAAGAGATTGTGGGGAAAAAATATTCTGAACTCCCTCTGTAGGCACATCGGTAAAACTTTGCAAATGACCCTTCAAAAACACTAATTCAACCAGCTCTCAGTAAGAGATGCAATAATTTTCTATTAAGCCATTATCAATGGATGAGATTTAAAACTTTACAATTTATGGCTTCAGTTGCCTAAGTATTTCTTACACATTTTTATTTTTTATTTTTAAAATTAAGTAAAGTTGACTTACAATGTTGTAAGTAACGTTAATCACTGCTGTATAGAAAAGTGATTCAGTTATACATATATATTTTTTAAAACATTCCTTTCCACTGTGATTGATCATAGGATATCGAATATAGTTTTCTGTGCTATAAATAGAACCTTGTTGTTTATCTATTCTATATATATAAGCTTACATCTGCTAACCGCAACCTCCCATTCAATCCCTCCATTAAAACCCTCCCCCTTGGCAATCACCAGTCTGTTCTTTATGTCTATGTTTCCGTTTCATAGATAGGTTCATTTGTGGCATATTTTAGATTCCACATATGAGTGACATCATATGGTACTTGTCTTTCTCTTTCTTCAGTTTAGTTCAGTCGCTCAGGCGGGTCCAACTCTTTGCGACCCCATGGACTGCAGCACGCCAGGCCTCCCTGTCCATTACCAACTCCCCGAGCTTACTCAAACTCATGTCCATTGAGTTGATGATGCCATCCAACCATCTCATCCTCTGTCATCCCCTTCTCCTCCTGCCTTCAATCTTTCCCAGAATCAGGGTCTTTTCCAAAGAGTCAGTTCTTCACATCAGGCAGCCAAAGTATTGGTGTTTCAGCTTCAGCATCAGTCCTTCCAATGAATATTCAAAACTGATTTCCTTTAGGATGGACTGGTTGGATCTCTTTGCAGTCTAAGGGACTCTCAAGAGTCTTCTCCAACATCACAGTTGAAAAAAAATCAATTCTTTGGCATTCAGCTTTCTTTATAGTCTAACTCTCACATCCATACATGACTACTGAAAAACCACAGCTTTGACGAGATGGACCTTTGTTGGAAAGTAATGTCTCTGCTTTTTAATATGCTGTCTATGTTGGTCATAACTTTTCTTCCAAGGAGCAAATGTCTTTTAATTGGCCGCAGTCACCATCTGCAGTGACTTTGGAGTCCAACAAAATAAAATCTGTCACTGTTTCCATTGTTCCCCTGTCTATTTGCCATGAAGTGATGGGAACGGATGCCATGATCTTAGTTTTCTGAATGTTGAGTCTGAAGCCAACTTTTTCACTCTCCTCTTTCATTAAGAGACTCTTTAGTTCTTCTTTGCTTTCTGTCATAAAAGTGGTGTCATCTGCATATCTGAGGTTATCGATATTTCTCCTGGCAATCTTGATTCCAGCTTGTGCTTCATCCAGCCCAGTGTTTCTCATGATGTACTCTGCATGTAAGTTAAATAAGCAGGGTGACAGCATACAGCCTTGGCGTACTCCTTTTCCTATTTGGAACCAGTCTGTTGTTCCATGTCCAGTTCTAACTGTTGCTTCCTGACCTGCATACAGATTTCTCAAGAGGCAAGTATGGTGGTCTGGTATTCCCATCTCTTTCAGAATTTTCCACAGTCTGTTGTGATCCACATAGTCAGAGGCTTTGGTGTAGTCAATAAAGCAGAAGTAGATGTTTTTCTGCAACTTTGTTTTTTTTTCTGATGATCCAGTGGATGTCGGCAATTTGATCTCTGCTTCCTCTGCCATTTCTAAATCCAGCTTGAACATTTTGAGCATTACTTTGCTAGTGTGTGAGATGAGTGCAATTGTGCAGTAGTTTGAACATTCTTCGGCATTGCCTTTCTTTGGGCCTTTCTCTTTCTGACTTTACTTAATCTTTAATTGCATCTATGTTGCTGCAAATGGCATTATTTTGTTCTTTTTATGACTGAGTAGTATTCCATTGTGTGTATGTACCAAATCTTCTTCATCCATTCATGGATATTTAGGTTGTTTCTATGTCTTGACTGTTGTGAATAGCGCTGCTATGAACATAGGAGTACATGTATCTTTTTGCACTAGAGTTTTGTCTGGATATATGCTCAGGAGTAAAATCGCTAGATCATATGGTAGTTATATTTTTAATTTTTTAAGGAAACTCCATACTGTTCTTCATAGTGGCTGTACCACTTCACATTCCCACCAACAGTATAAAAGGATTCCCTTTTCTCCATATCCTCTCTACCATTTGTTATCTGTAGACTTTTTAATGATGGCCATTCTGACTGGTGTGAGGCGGCACTTCATTGTAGTTTTGACTTCCATTTCTCTAATAATTAGCGATGTTGAGCATCTTTTCATGTGCCTCTTGGCCATCTGTATGTCTTCTTTGGAGAAATGTATATTTAGGTCTTCTGCCCATTTTTCGATTGGGTTGTTCTCGAGTTGTGTACTTGTACATTTTAGATATAAACTTGACAGTGGAATGTATNTTGACTTCCATTTCTCTAATAATTAGCGATGTTGAGCATCTTTTCATGTGCCTCTTGGCCATCTGTATGTCTTCTTTGGAGAAATGTATATTTAGGTCTTCTGCCCATTTTTCGATTGGGTTGTTCTCGAGTTGTGTACTTGTACATTTTAGATATAAACTTGACAGTGGAATGTATACTTGCACGGTACATTCATCATGATGAGTGTGCGCCATCTCAGAGAATCAATGGAAGAAAACAAAGATCCATCCGAATGTTGAAGAAAACACTCCATTAAGGGGAGGGGACAGCAAAGACCAGAGACAGGAAGGGGAAAGGTGAGGTTTCCTGCATCCAGCTCCCACACCAACGAAAGGTGGGAGCCCAAGCCAAACTATTAAAAATAATCAAAGTGCACTTCAGCAAGCCTTAATAATGATTTTGACTTAATAATAAAACAGAAGAGATGAAACTGAAGCAAGTTGTATCAAAACAGCCTTCTAATTTTTTTCTCATGACAAAACTGAAAGAAAAAGTTCAGATGTTTAGAACAGCTTTATTGCTAAACTTAGAAGGAGACAACCTTCTTTGATCTAGTATCTTGCATGGCATTATTATATAAATTGAGTTAAATGGACAGTCCATAAAGATGTGTACAATACCCCTCCGCCCATCCTCACTCTTTTTCTTTACTGGTGACATGGGAAATTTCAGACATAGGTCAGTATTATTTTCTTAATTCTGAATTAAACAATGCTGAGCTCCTCTCAAAAACCTGTCTATGCCTAAATTATTGGCAGAAACTGTATGCAATCTTAAAGCATAAGAAGGCACCCAACATTCACTACCCTTTCATGGAATTTGTTTATCAGGAAATCGGCAAGGCTACCGCATAGTAACAGACAACCCACTAGGTGGTGCAATGATACAGACATTAAAAAAGGAGAGATTGGAAAAAAGTTACACTTTTAGTTGTCATGCACATACAATTAAAAAAAAAAAAAAAAACCCACTGGAATCTATTGTATAACACACGGAACTCGGCTCAGTGTTATGTGCCAGCCTGGATGGGAGTGGGGTCCGGGGGAGAACAGATGCATGTATATGTGTGGCTGAGTACTTCTACTCACTGTTCACCAGAAACAATCACCACACTGTTANAAAAAAAAAAAAAAACCCACTGGAATCTATTGTATAACACACGGAACTCGGCTCAGTGTTATGTGCCAGCCTGGATGGGAGTGGGGTCCGGGGGAGAACAGATGCATGTATATGTGTGGCTGAGTACTTCTACTCACTGTTCACCAGAAACAATCACCACACTGTTAATCAGCTACACCCTAATACAAAATAAAACGTTTAAAGTTTGGGGAAAAAACAAAAGAGTAGATGGACTCCAGGGGGCATGGGTTTGATCCCAGGTCAGGAAACTAAGAACCTGCATGCCACTTGGGGCAGCCAAAAGCAAAACAAAACCACTAGAGCATATTACAATCAACTGACACCTTACGAGGTTTTTGACCCTGCTCTGCTTGTGGGATAGTCAGAGCAAGTTAAACCATGTGGAAGGCAGAAGACAGTACTTTCTCACTGTTAATCGCTGGACCTAATTGCTGAAATATAATTTCTAGGAGGAAGAGTTATTGGAATTGAAGTTTCACACAGAAGGTGGAATCCATTCGTTGATTCACCCAATAAATGTTTATTAAACACCTTTTTCATGCCAGGCTTTGTACCGAGCACTAGAGATTAAACAGTGAGAAAAATAAACAAGATCCTGCCTTCATGGAGCTTACAGGCTGACGGTGGCTCAGCTGTAAATCAAGGAGTCTGTCAGCAGCTGTAGAATTAAAACTATGACACATGCTATGAAGGGAAATTACAGAAAGGTCTAGAACAGGAGGAGCTGGCCTCCCCAGGGAGATCGGGGGGGCTTTCCTTTTTAGTGACCCCGAGGAAACAGGGACTTCAATCCACTGAGAGAGGACACAGCAAGACACCATCACGGCTGGGACACAGAAGGGGAGGCCGATGGGGGAACCTGGCTCTCAGTAAGCATCCTGGCCTCGTGCATGAAAAAAGTATAAGTCTGAGGTGGGTCAAGGCCATGAGTGGATTTATATTTTTATATATTTGAGACCAGACTCCTCATTTTCCTGAGAAGCAGGAAAGAAGTCTAAGCTGAGGTCGACAGCCCCAGGGGGGTTACTGAATACAAGAGGTGGGAAGGAGGAAGAAAGGGAGGGTCGCACTGAATTCCTGGGTTTCAGTCTGGGGCAGTAATGGCCTTCTCAGAGCAGTAAGGCTGAGGGCTTACCCTAGGGTTCAAGCCCCAGTCAAGATCCCCCTTCTACTGTGCTGCTGCTGCTGCTAAGTTGCTTCAGTCGTGTCCGACTCTGTGTGACCCCATAGACAGCAGCCCACCAGGCTCCCCCGTCCCTGCGATTCTCCAGGCAAGAATACTGGAATGGGTTGCCATTTCCTTCTTCAATGCATGAAAGCGAAAAGTGAAAGTGAAGTCGTTCAGTAGGAAAGTTTAAATCAAACCACCATTTCTAAGCCAAATTCCAAAGTCACCTTTGCAAGTACATAACTTAGGAGTGGGCAAGAAACTGTTATCAGGGCCTGCAACAGGAATGTTTACTGGGCATTCTGAGAAACGGATACAGACATGGAAAAAGCCAAAGGACCACGGGAACAAAATGCACTATCTAAGAGTGCTTCACTGGGGAGTTCCCTGGAGGTCCAGTGGTTAGGACTCAGTGCTTTCACTGCTGGGAGCCCAGGGTTCAATTCCTGGTGGGGGACTAAGATCTCAAAGCCATTGTGCGATAAAGCCAAAATAAACAGATAAGAAAATTCAGGTAAGGACTTCTACTACATTTGCCAAGAAGACTCAGGCTTCTGCTTCCCTGGAGGCTGGGGGCCAGACAACACTCTGGAGCTCTCTCCAGCTGTTCTAGTTTGTCAACAGATGAGCCCCTCGTTTGTCACTAACCAGCTGTAAAACCTCTAAGCTCGCTGCACAGCTCAAGTAATAGTACCCAAACTGAGAATTTTACATGGAAGTTTTTACAAACTGTAAAATGTCACACAAACGAAGGGGTACTTCCTCTATTAAATAAGTCTCACTCTAAAAAAGGCGATATGGTATACATTTAATAAAAGATTTTTCTTTAAGACCTCATTTAGTCATTCAGCATTTAAGTATTTACAGTGACTCAGGCTTTGAAAACAAAGGCCTATAAACACAGAACAACAGTCCCCACCCTCAGAGGATGACTTTTTTTTTTTAGGATGTAGAAAGGCTTGAAAGAGTCTGGAGAACAATGGCGGTGAATGCGTACTGAACTAGGGTGTCAGTCACTGATCTGGCAGCCCCAAGTTTTTCCAAACCCAAAGAACAACATTAATTTCTCTTCTGCGCAACATTTCTTCAACACCTTGACCATGGTGATGGTTTATTGTATCTTTGAAGTCCCTTCCATTCCCCAGAAAAGAATGAATTGTTTAGAAATGAAATAGTCAACCACTTAGAAATACAACAAACAGTATTTGTCCCAAAGTTGGAAATGCTCTGGATTTCCAAAACTCAGGCAGAAATGTTTTATCATTGACGGACATTTCAGTGTTATAGCCTTTCCACATCTTAAAATGCGCTTTGACGTGTACTTTCTCCACATTTTCTCCTAGTTAAGTTACTTCTTAACTTGGAGGAAGTCTACACTCTTAACTTCTCAACTGGCTCACCATCTCGTCACTGTTTGGGGATAATTTTGTTGTTTCTTTTTCTTTTTTAATTAATAAGGTAGCTTCCCAGGAGGTGCAGTGCTAAAGAATCGAATCTACTTGTCAATGCAAGAGACACAAAGGACATGGGTTTGATCCCTGAGTCAAGAAGATCCCCTGGAGTAAGAAATGGCAACCCACTCCAGTCTTCTTGCCTAGAAAATTCCATGGAGAGAGACTGGTGGGCTATTCTTCATGGGGCTACAAAGAGTCCCACACAGCTGAGCACACATATACCCATACAAGGTCTTAGTGCAAAGTTAGTACATAATTGCAAAGTTAGGTCAATTCAAAGTGAACTACCCTTGGTTTCGGTAGCAATGGAACTTCTTGTTATATTTTACCTAAACAAAACTCTGAACTTGTTAACAATTTCCAATCACATACCACATGGGAAGCTGGCCTGAGATCAAAACCTTGCTTCAGATAATCCTCCAAGTGGATAATTAACTACAGGTGGGAGCATTATCAACACGCTTATTGGGCAAGACACTGGGAGGAAATGTGCTGAACACAGAGAAGTGAAAACTTTGGTTCTGCTCTCAAGCTGGGCTGCTGCCTGTGTACTCCCACAAAGAGACAATGAGGATGCGGCACCTACAGACCAAGACCAGTGCCGCTGGAGAAGAAATGTGTTAAAGAGAACATGACAGCACTGGAAGTTTCCCTCACCCACCACAGAATCTGGTCAGAATTATAAATCCAGCTTTTGTCATGGCTGAGCTTCGAACCAAGAACCAACATTTCAAACAATGTCAGCCTTATTAGACTNAAGAGACAATGAGGATGCGGCACCTACAGACCAAGACCAGTGCCGCTGGAGAAGAAATGTGTTAAAGAGAACATGACAGCACTGGAAGTTTCCCTCACCCACCACAGAATCTGGTCAGAATTATAAATCCAGCTTTTGTCATGGCTGAGCTTCGAACCAAGAACCAACATTTCAAACAATGTCAGCCTTATTAGACTGTCTATGGAAGCTCATGCTGCTGCTAAGTCCCTTCAGTCGTGTCCGACTCTGTGCGACCCCATAGACGGAAGCCCACCAGGCTCCCCCGTCCCTGGGATTCTCCAGGCAAGAACACTGCAGTGGGTTGCCATTTCCTTCTCCAATGCATGAAAGTGAAAAGTGAAAGCGAAGTCACTCGGTCGTGTCCGACTCTTTGCGACCCCATTGACTGCAGCCTACCAGGCTCCTCCATCCATGGGATTTTCCAGGCAAGACTACTGGAGTGGAGTGCCATTGCCTTCTCTGATGGAAGCTCATGGAACTCCTCAATTCTGGGTCCTCAGGGAAGAATGCCATGCGGTGAGGCTGTGAGGATGACAAAAATGCCTCTAATAGGACTCCAGGGGCTTCCCTGGTGGCTCAGAGGCTAAAGCGTCTGCCTGCAATGCAGGAGACCCAGGTTCAACCCCTGGGTTGGGAAGATCCCCTGGAGAAGGAAATGGCAACACACTCCAGTACTCTTGCCCAGAGAATCCCATGGAGGGAAGAGCCTGGCAGGCTACAGTCCATGGGGTTGCAAAGAGTCAGACATGACTGAGCTACTTCACTTAACAGGACTCCAGGGGGAACAGGAGAGAAACAAAGTTTGCACTTGAAGCCTGTCTAGCTCTTTCTACCCCTTGTGCTTGTTGCTCTGGTTGTCAACATCCTCCTACCCCAAAAGCCTCCAAAGGCGAACCCCCCAGCACTCCATCGCCAAATGTTCTGGCTCCAAAATTCCCTCTCTATCTTTAACCCAGTCTCTCAATTTTATACATCAATGCTTTCAGTCTCAGCTAGATATCACAAAAAGATGATCTACCTGCCGCTGAACTGTGCTTGCCTGGTGACCTACACCTCTTAGCGTTATTTAAAAGATGTATTTTGATCCTGATGAAACTAATAATGGAATTCTGATCTTTAACAGGCAAGTTCCCAAACACAGCATATCAAAGATGAACATTCTTTCGAATTCCACAATTCATAACCTTTGTAGCCGCCAACAAGTTTTTCTTGACATTAACAACAATTGTTTTCTGTGGGATGGGATTACACAGTCATTTCTTCTAACTAGAGGCTGTGGACTTGAAGAAAGCGGACATTCTCACTTGAGAGTCTTACTATTTCTATAAAAAAAACTATGGTTTTCACTAGTAGCCTACATAATCGACTTTCCCATAAAACTCTGTCTTGCTCACCTTAGTGTCTTTGGGGCTTCCTACAGTAATGGACACACATGGGTCACTGAAGAATGATAACAACTCTTAAAAACATTGCTATTTCATGTGATTCCCTGGAGGAAAACTTTCTGTATACTTTCAGTGATAATGTGAAAAAAAATCCTACAAATCAACAGAGAGGCCATTAGCTTCTCCCTCTTATTTCTCTGCTCACCTGATTCTGTAAAACAGGGCTGGGAGCTGAAAGCACCTGTAAGTCTCAAATTAAATGGACCTTGACTCAAATTCCCTCCCTGTCACACAAGCTATGAGACACTGGACATGTTACTTAACATTTCTGAGCCTCATTATCCTCACCTACAAAACTGAGTTTTAACACCTACCCCCAGTTGGTTGGGAGGATTCAGTGAGGTCTGTACCAAGGTCTGCTGCTGCTGCTGCTAAGTCGCTTCAGTCGTGTCCGACTCTGTGCGACCCCATAGATGGCAGCCCACCAGGTTCCCCCGTCCCTGGGATTCTCCAGGCAAGAACACTGGAGTGGGTTGCCATTTCCTTCTCCAATGCATGAAAGTGAAAAGTGAAAGTGAAGTCACTCAGTCGTGTCCCGCTCTGTGCGACCCCATGGACTGCAGCCTACCAGGCTCCTCCATGGGAGGAGGGATTTTCTTGGAGTGAGTTGTCATTGCCTTCTCTGGTACCAAGGTCTAACACTGTACTAACACTGCACCAGCCGTGTGGCTTCTCTCACTTCACCAGAGAAAAGTCTGTCTGCATCTTACTTTGTGTCCTGGGGTCCCCTGACCATTAGGTATTTTACAGAGACATCAGGAGTTCTACTGGGCACTTCGGTGGAACTTTAGTAAGCCAGCTCCCAACATACTCATGTTTGCAGAAATCAAGGACAGAGCCTCAGAGCCATTCTATAAATGCCTTATTTATAGAATAAGGCATAAAATAAATAAATTCCCTTAATGCCTATTTCACATTTGTTCATCCAATAATGGAATGGAATGTTGCAGCTTCAGTCTCCAAGCCACCTGAATGGTTGTGGGGGTGAGGGGGGCCAGTGGGAAACACAGTGAGCAAGGCAAGAGAATACATACCCAGACCAACCTCATTTCAGTTTTTTAGGACTGTCTCTCTTCTCCTCCTTTCACCTTCCTTCATTTACTGAGCAACTATTCTATGCCTGGAGTAGTAATGCCAAGAACCAGACCTGCCTGCGAAAAGTCACAATCACCGTCCCTCCCCCCACCCCCCGCCCAGTGTTAAAAGTGACCCTCCTTCCAACACTAGGCAGAAACCAGGCCTCTCAGAAAACACACTGCTCTTCCAAAAGGAAAAACACAAGCAATGCAGTTTACATCTAATTGAGGACATTTATTTTGCAGTTCACTGTTTTACAAGCATTCATTTTGACGAAGCTCACCCCAATCAAAAAGCTTATGTTGCCTCTCATGGAGAAAATGTACTATCCATGTTGCAGACTACACAGATGGAGCCAACAATATCCAAGCTGAGAGAGACAGAAGAGACAGACAGCAGACAGGCAGAATACCAGCTCAGTGTCCAGGGCACCTTGCTGCACAAATTATTATCCCAAATATAAAGCCGAAAGGACAAGTCTGGTGACTGGAGTCATAGGTGAGTGTCATTTTCTCAGGACAGTTCATCACTGGGACATAATCCAATCGGGCCAACATTTATATGTCACCAACTAAGCACACTCAAAGACCACTCAGAACAACAATGCCATTGTTCCTTGGAGTTTATTAATACACCAAAGCGAAGTGAGCTTCCTCCCTTCCCCCACCCTCAAGTGACATGTGTATTCTCCTTGGTTCTATTAATAAGTGAGAGAGATTCTTTAAGGCAGTGCATACTGCCTGAAAATATTCTGGGGTAGTAGTTAGTAAAAACATTGCTGACATGTGATTTCTAAAGTAAATCATAAACACGATACATACAAAGTAAATCATAAACATGAAATTTAAGAAATTCAGAAAACTTGGCAATGCCTGAACTAACTTTACTTTTAACTCAGCTCTATTTCCTCACATTTTACATAGGAATGGCCCCCAGAGAACTTTATCTTTAAAAAGCTGGTGACTAACCAGTTCTCAAATGTGAGGAGGCTTCAAGGACTGACGGGGGTGATGATGCAACGCCAGCTGCCTTTCTTAATTCCTTAGCTTTGGTGGAATTATCATTTTACGCCAGAATTTGACTTCTTGTTTTAAGTTTAAAGGACACTGTCAAATAAAAATAGGGCTGCTTTGTAAAAACACACAAAGCACCACTGTGTGACCCTTCCTCAGGCTGTAACACTACTAGCTGAGATACAGACACATGGATCAGAAATGCATATATGTTTAAAACCCATCATTTTTGTTGTAGGAGTGAAATTAGGTCAGTGCCCTTAAGAAGCCCCCCTTCAGTTCTATTTTCCACTCTCCAAACAAAGAAAGCTTTTGTGCATTGTATTAGCCACTGTAAACTGTTTGGACATCCACTGTTAGCCCTGGTCAACTGGCTAAGTCAGGCGAAAAAAGAGATAGAACAGGGGATTCTGTCAGTATATTTCTAGCACATTCAAATTTAAGTGAGCTTCTGCACAGAGCCAGCTCACTCTGTTAAACCAGTGGCTGAAATGAAGTTACTGTTCATGCTTATCTTGGCACTTGCTTTCCTTACTACTTCAAATTTCTCAAGCAGTACTATAGACCTAAGCCTAAAATAAAATATAATCAGTAAATCACTTGGCTAGTCTGTTTCTAGCTACTCACCTGAAAGCAGCAGTAGTAACGTCCCTAATTAGTCAGGGTCGTAGGCAAAATTCTTTGAATGAGAGAGAAGATTCACAGACATTCTAAATTAAGAAAAACTCAGTTCTTTCCCGGAGAAGGCGATGGCACCCCACTCCAGTACTCTTGCCTGGAGAATCCCATGGATGGAGGAGCCTGGTGGGCTACAGTCCACGGGGCCGCTAAGAGTCGGACATGACTGAGTGACTTCACTTTCACGCATTGGAGAAGGAGATGGCAACCCACTCCAGTGTTCTTGCCTGGAGAATCCCAGGGACGGAGGAGCCTGGTGGGCTGCTGTCTATGGGGTTGCACATCTGTGGGGTCGCACAGAGTCGGACACAACTGAAGCGACTTAGCAGCAGCAGCAGTTCTTTCCACATGGGGCATCATTATATAGGGAGGGTTTTGCAAAAACCAAGTCAAGATTTTTAAATGTCTTAAGAGCAACACCTTACAGCTCATATTTCGCAAATAGGAAGTGGGACAGAAACTACTGCCAAATGTTTTAGTAGACTAGCATGTGCTGTCAGCATGAGGTGTGAGGCACAAAGCAGGACCAAGATTGGATCTTTTCACTTAACTTGTCAAAAGGCAGAAGAAGTTAAAGACAGAGGGAGGAAAAGGGGGCAGTCTCTTCAGGGGATCTTCCCGACCCAGAGATGGAACCCAGGTCTCCTCCACCGCAGACAAATTCTTTATCATCTGAGCCACCAAAGAAGCTCATCAATCTATAAACTAGATTTGCATATCACCTTTTACTTTATTAAAAACTAACAAGTCAGGGGGAGGGATAAGTTAGGAGTTTGGAATTAAAACATACTGCTGCTGCTGCTGCTAAGTCGCTTCAGTAGTGTCTGACTCTGTGCGACCCCACAGATGGCACCCCACCAGGCACCCCCGTCCCTGGGATTCTCCAGACAAGAACACTGGAGTGGGTTGCTATTTCCTTCTCCAATGCATGAACGTGAAAAGTGAAAGTGAAATCACTCAGTCGTGTCCGACTCTTAGCGACCTCATGGACTGCAGCCCACCAGGCTCCTCCATCCGTGAGATTTTCCAGGCGAGAGTACTGGAGTGGTACTACATAGAAAATAGATATCCAATAAGAGCCTACTATATAGCACAGGGATATTACAGCATCTTGTAATAACCTATGATGGAAGAAAATATTTTAAAATGTCTATATATATTTATCTACATGTATAACAGAGCTGCTTTGCTGTACACCTGAAACTAATACAACATTGTAAATCAACTGTATTTCAATAAAATTCTTTAACATTAAAAAAAAAACTAATAAATCAAAACAATTTCAAAAAGAAAATACTTGGACTCCCCTGGTGGTTCAGTGGTTGGTTAAGAATCCGCCTGCTGATGTGCAGGACACAGGTTTGACCCCTGGTCCAACAAGACTCCACATGGGCAACTAAGCCCACATGCCACAACTACTGAGGCTGCACACCACACCTAGAGAAAGCCCACGGGCAGCAACCAAGATCCAGCGCAGCCAAAAACAAATACATAAATTTTTTTTTTAAAAAGGAAATATCCATTAAATTTCATAAAGTTATACATCAAAAAGCATCTCTTAGCACCAAGTCACTTCACAGCTTGTATTAATTTATAGGCCTGCAAATGAAAACTTCTCAAGCATACTCATACTGAAAAGTATCAACCTTCACAGAGCAGTTGAGAAACAGAGGCCCTTCAGAGACAATACTTTGGGAGGACTTAACAGTGGCATCCACACTCCAGCAGGTGATTATAAAGTCTGATTAAAGTACTGATTCTGAACACAGATTACAGAAAGCAGTCCTGGACTACTGTGGCATCATGTTCTTCGGTAATAGTGATAACACAAGCAAATTATAACCACCGCAATGAAATTGCCATTGCAACCCTAGGAGGCATCTATGCCATTTCTTGTTTGCTGGTACTCAGCTTCCCCTAGTTCCAGAGACTAGAAGGCCCAATATCTTTGCCCAAAGGGTACCAATGAGGTACAAGTATTTACGGATGAAGGGAAACAAATGCCATTAGTTTTCCTTTTTCTTTTCCTGTAGCAGCTGTCATAGGCAGAAACTGACTTCCCAGACCTGAGTTTTGCAGCTGCCGCCTAGCTCCCTATCGTTTCAGCCTCCTCTTGGCTACAGAGGCTGATAAAATCAGAGGTCCTGGCTCGGGGCAGAAGCAGCTTTCTAACTTTCTAGGAGGCAAATCAGAGACCTAGAGATGGGCCCTTGCTTTTCATCCCTCCAGCCTTTTGTTCTGTAGGCATCTAATTCCCTCCATTAAATCCCTTTCTCCTTGAAACATCTAGAATAATGTCTGTCTTCTTCACTGAGCCCTGACCCAGAGCTATACAATGCCCATTTCATAGCTGAGGAAAGTAAACTGCCTAAGGCCATGCAAGTTTCAGGACAAAAAGATCTCACACCCAGGTATGCCTGATTTCAACAGTCACAGAATGAAAGTTAAGCATGTCTCAAGCCCATGACCCAGCGATTCTACTCCTAGGAATTTACACAAGAGAAATGGGTGCATAAGCCAACAGAACAAAGTCTTAGGTGATTTTCATAGCAGCTTTACCCATAATAGAAACAAAACAAAAACCTGACAACCCAAATATCCATCAACAAAAGGATGAATAAACAAACTGGGAAATTCATATAAGTGAAGTATATACTATTAAGCAAAAAAAAACTACTGAATCACATAACCACATAAAGGTTACGCTGAGGAAAGAAACCAGATACCAAATGCTGATTTCATTTATACAGATCCTATCAAACTGAAGCAAAGCTGTACGATGGCAAGAGATGTCAGAAGAGAGGTTCCCTTGTCGGCGGGGTGGTGACAGTCAAAAAAGTGGCAAGAGAGAAGAACCTTCTAGAGTGATGGAAAGTTCTATTTTTTGATCCAGGTGGTAATCACACAATGCATACATTCATGTAAAAGTTCAGCCAGCTCTGCAACTGGATAGTGATGGTGGCGGCACAAGCAGATGCCACTGAATTTACACTCAGAATAGTTAAAATGGTGGGTCTTACTGTGTTTTACTACAATTAAAAAAAAAAGTTATCACGTTCCCCATTTCTGTGCTTTACTATATACACTATACTTCAATTTTTTTAAATACATGAAAATAATAATATAGAAAAAAACTTCACTGTGAGTAAGTAAGCTTTTGAGGACACACTCAGGAGACTACTGTTCCCACAGGAAAATTTTCCTCAATTTCAAGCAAATATTTTTCACCTCACTTCTTTGGTAAATTCAGTCTATCTTTCCCGTCTCTTCCCAACTCTTGAGTAAAGACATCTGCAAACTATACTTAAGCACTATAAGCCAATCGAGTATTGCTTCTTCTACTGGTGCTGCTAAGTCGCTTTAGTCGTGTCCGACTCTGTGCAACCCCATAGACGGCAGCCCATCAGGCTCCCCTGTCCCTGAGATTCTCCAGGCAAGAACACTGGAGTGGGTTGCCATTTCCTTCTCCAATGCATGCATGCATGCTAAGTCACTTCAGTCGTGTCCGACTCTGTGCGACCCCATGGACAGCAGCCCACCAGGCGCCTCTGTTCACAAGATTCTCTAGGCAAGAACACTGGAGTAGGTTGCCATTTCCTTCTCGGCCTCTGATTAATATCTGAAAAAACGCCGATATTCAAAGTGAACTCATTACCTCTTGATTTCAACGTTATTTTATTGCCACTTGCCTGTTTTTAGACTCTTCACAATAACACCAGAAGGAAAAGCACAAATGTTTCCAGTTGCATTTCTGGAAAATTTCAATGGATGTCTGAGATGCTACAAATCTCTCTCCCCTCTTAAAACTCACCCAGACATTAAACAGACCCGACCAAGGCAGGCGAAGTGCTCTCCCTGAAGTCAGGCAGAAAGCATCCTGTGTGCCTGAGGTATCCATGAAATGGGGCTGCCGGAGAGCAACCTCATGTCAGTCAGTAACAGTGAAAGAGGTCCTGCAACAGTCACCAGGAGGCTGTCTCGAGTACACTGGAGAAGAACACATCAGAAAGGGCTCCTAGTGACAGGCCTGCCTTACCTTCTGTGCCCATGCTACAGGCAATGTGGCTCCTGGGAGAGGATTCTGTGGGGAAGGGAGGGGATACTGGAGGCTCCCAGGATGCAGTTTTCACTGGAAAGGGTGAAGGGGAAAAGGAAGAAGAAGGAAAACGAACTCTCAAGAAGCTCTGTGAGATGGTTGCAGCTGCTGACTTGGGGCTGCAGAGTGAGGAAGAGAATTCAGTACCCACTGAGCTGGTACATTATTTAAGCTGCAACTGAATAATAGATCTATCCATCGCTTCATGAGCTAAACAAGACAGCCACTCTAAAAACTGCTTTGCAGAGAGACTTCATTGAATCTCTTCTTCAAAGAGAAAACAAAGAGAAAGAAAACACACACAATTTGTCTAAGGAGTATGAAAGCACTTCAAGGTGACAAGAATCAACAAAAATTTAGAATGTTCTCTAGGGTATACACTGGATACTGAGAATCTTAAGCACAGTAAGAGACTTCAGAGATGATCAAGTATAGTTATCCCCATAAAGTAACTGAGAATTATTAATAGAATTACATGCCTTAGCTAAAGTCACCAAGCTAATTCTTAGTAGAGCTTATACACCAACGAAGAAAGAATCTGCATATTAATAAAAATTCTACATTATTTTTTTCTTATGGACAAACTATCATCCACTCTATCAATGTCAGGTATCTAGGAATCCACTTTTCTAAGTTCTCAAAGAGTCTTTCATTCTTACTACTTTATGCAATAAGGCTTCCCCAAATCAAGTCAGTAAAATGTGGTTGATACTTTAGTGAATGTGCTTGGTGACCTGTCAGTGTCTGGGGTAACCAAGATGACGCAGACCAGGGAGGGGCTCACAGCTGACAGGAAATGACTGGCATAAGGGAGGCGTGATAAGGGCTCAAATAAACACTGGCGTGTGCACACTACCCAATCACAGGCCAGGAGTTTAACTGATTCAGCCTGAGGGAAGAAGGACAAAGGAGCAACTAAAAATGAGCTCACCAGGAAGTTTCTTCTCAACTATTCTTTTCGAAAGCAGAAATGGCTAGCTTGGCTAATACTGATTTCTTCAAAGAACTTCATTCTGCTTTGCTAGATATATTTATCTAGCAAATAAATATATGCTCGGCGGGAGACAGTCGCCCAAGGATGGAGAATGGGCTGGTAGCCTCTGATAGGTACATCACTCCTCCTCCCCATTGCTGAGCCCAGCACAAGCAACCTCTCAGATGCCTGCTGCAAAAGGAGGCAGAGAAGAAACTCCACCTAGGATTCAGAACACTTCCTTTATAAGAAATATCTCTCAGTGAATGGAAACAAACAGCCACACATGGAACATTACNCTCCTCCCCATTGCTGAGCCCAGCACAAGCAACCTCTCAGATGCCTGCTGCAAAAGGAGGCAGAGAAGAAACTCCACCTAGGATTCAGAACACTTCCTTTATAAGAAATATCTCTCAGTGAATGGAAACAAACAGCCACACATGGAACATTACTGTATCAGAAGAACAACAAAGGTTCATGAAGCCACAAGTCCTAGAAGAGAAGTTCACTAAATCCTATTGATGACTAGAATGCATTATTTCCCCAGTTCACCTTCAACTAAGTGACAAAACCTAGAGAATCTGCAGTATTCTCTCATCTCTAACAAAGCTTTTTCTAACATATACAATGGCAAAGTTACAGCTGGATTCTGGGACTCTCCTGGTGGTCCACTGGCTAGGACACTGCACTTTCACTGCAAGGGACCCAGGTTCGATCCCTGGTAGGGGAACTAAGATCCTGTATGCCCTGTGGCCAACAAAACAAAACATACAACTGGATTCTAATCATTACCTATTAATTACAGCCTAATAACTGTTAGTGAAAGTCGCTCAGTCGTGTCCAACTCTTTAATGACCAGCAAGACTATCCCAATAATTTTCTTCCACAGTGTATTATATATGTTCCTTCTAAATGCCTCTGACTTCTCACTAACTATATTGTCACTAACTATAAAAACATAACTATATATTTAGTCCTGTGTTTATATAGGGTGTCAGATGAAGCATTCTACAATTAAAGTTTCCACAGACGACATCATTTTTCTCTTGTGAACATAATGTATACATTTCATATGACTGAGTAAAGTCTATGACACAAATAATAATTATTGTATTGATTAACTCTGAAATCCATGTTTACATATGCATATGGGTAAGATTCAGTAAACATTAAACTCAAGGATGTGACATGAGGTTTTTGTCATGATTAATAGGATAATTTGAAATCCTGGGGTCAGAAGAGCTTCCTGTAATACCCAACAAATATTTTATTTTCAAAGATCTATCAATAGTCTTTTACCACTACTATCAATACCCCCAAACTCTCCCCCACCCTCCCCCACACACACACAAAATGATGGGGGAACAGAAATGTAATGTAGAAACTATAATCTATAATGTAATCAGGCAAAATATTTAGCCTGAAAGCTAAAATAAACACTCATTATCATCAAAATTTATACTGCTATGGTTTGCAACACACCATGATGTGTAAGTGACAGAGAAGCTGCATTGTTTTTAAGATTAAAGACCTGATTTAACTTTAACCATCTGGCAGAGGCACTAAACAAGTATCTGTACTGACTTTAAATGACTAAAGAACAAGTTACTAATTGAAGGCCTAGGTTTTCTCAAGAGAACTGTGCACACCCACAGAATTAGGGATTCTGGTGACTAAAACAAAGTGTTTTCTGTCGTGGTTTTATTCACGACCACGAAGAACCTCAATTGCTCCTTTCTCCAGGTCAGAGCAGGGTGCTTTTTCCCTATCTCAAGACTGACAATTCCTATGACAATCCTTGTTAAAGTATAATTTACAGACCACAGGCTTCCCTGGTGGCTCAGATGGTAAAACATCCGCCTGCAGTGCGGGAGACCTGGGTTCGATCCCTGGGTTGGGAAGATCCCCTGAAGAAGGAAATGGCAACCCACTCCAATACTCTTGCCTGGAAAATTCCATGGACTGAGAGGCTCCTCAAGCCTGGTAGGCTACAGTCCATGGGGTCGCAAAGAGTCGGACACAACTGAGCAACTTCACTTTTATGAGCTTCTTTTTTAATGAGTTAGATGCATTGCATGGGAGGCTGCTTGGGTCTCTCTACTCTTAAGCACTGATGAATGGTGACTAAGATGCATTTGGTAACAGAGGTATGTCCTCCAGGAGTGCCAAGCTCTTTCCCTCTTTTCACGCTGCTGCTGCTGCTAAGTCGCTTCAGTCATGTCCGACTCTGCAGCCCACCATGCTCCACCATCCCTGGGATTCTCCAGGCAAGAACACTGGAATACGCTATCCTACTGCAAATGTCACACCAACAGACTTTAAAATTGCAGAATGGCTCATGGGAAGCAGAGAAAGGAATGAGACTTATGGAAGACATTAAATAGCTTCACAAATACACTGTCTGGGTAGACAATGGCACGATACACACATTAAGACATAAAGCCCATCAACTTCCTTGTCTTTTCTGGGCCATGCTGTGGTGACTTTCCTGAAGATGTGGCTGAGGTATACCTAACTCTCCATACCTAAATGTCACACTCACAATTTAAGAGTATTTTCCAAATCTCAGATTTCAAAGGCTCTCTTCACAATTTTTTCTTATTCTCATGCCACTCATCCTAATAATTTACTATTTTTCTTAAATCAAACTCACTGTTTTACTTAATACTTATTTTTGCCCCATTCTAAGCAAATTATCCATGAAATAAATGAGTTTACAGACTGGCTTTATGTTTTTTATTTATACAAGAAGCATGCACAGTAATTGAAGAATAGGCAATGTCCCTCCCTGTACAGTCTGTCTGTACAGCACACTTGGGGGAAACACACTGTTCAGGAGATAGCAAAAAAGACAAGAGAAAATGCGTAACAAACTTAATAGATGGTTTTCCAATGACAGTCCTGCATCTCCCTTTTGAGCACACAGGTTATTGAGGCTGATGTAGCTTTGGGTGAAAGAGACTCTAGTTCCCTTAAAAAGCCAGTATGAAACAGTCACCATTAGGGGAAGGCCCATGCAGGCCTGCCTGGGCTCTAGCAGTCAGATGCCAAGTTCTAGGAAGGGCATTTCCTAACGAAGCTGCAAAAGTGGACGCTGGTACTTTCCACCTCAGAACTCTCTTCATCATACAGTGACATGGGCAGCGTACAGATTTCCTTGGCTCCTTTCCTAGGTAGCTTTCAAACCTGGAACTAGCTATTGCCAATAGCGGATAGTGGAACTGAGTGCCTGATAAGTTTTTTCTATTGCTGTCATATGACTTTTGCAAAATTTTTCATGGAGATACCAACTCAGACCCTCATAAATTTGCTAGCTAAAGGAGCTTCTACTCATAAGGGTAATCATAAAAGTTCCTGTGGGGATAAAGTAGGTTCTAAATTGCTTTAGGGAACATTTCTTTCTGAACTTTAAAAAAAAGCCCATATAGGACTTCCCTGGTGGCCCAGTGGTTAAGAATCTACCTGTCACTGCAGGGGACAGGGGTTAGATCCCTGGTCCGGGAAGACCCCACATGCTGTGGAGCAACTAAACTTACGAGCCCCAACTACTGAGCCCACGTGCTGCAACTACTGAAGCCTGTGCACCGACAGCCTGTGCTTCTCAGTGAGAGAAGCCACCACAATGAAAAACGCCTGCACCACAATGAGAGCATCGCCCCCGCTCACTACAACCAGAGAAAGCCCATGCTCAGCAATGAAGATCCAGTGCCGCCAAAACATAAAAAAAAATATACTTATATTTTAAAAAAGGGCCATGTAAAACAAGTTTTTAACCCACACAACAGGTGTTGAATCTGACCCCTGAGTCTATATTTCTGACCCTGACCCTTGGATTTAGGATGAAGAAATGAACTCAGTAAAACATCTTAGACAATCTATTCTACCATGCCCACTTAATTTTCCGTGAAAATTCTTCTCAACCCCAAGGCTGGCTGGTCCAAGGCCATTCCAGCCCAGCACTTGTTGCCCTGTGATTACCACCTCAAGTCTGATCAACAAGGCATTTTATAGGGTATCAGCTCTCAACCTAGATAAGCTAATCTACAGCCACAGCTCCTCAATGGGATTTGTTTTAGGGATTAGGCAAGGAATTCCCTGATGGCTCATATTTTTGGTAGAGGTATGTGGAAGGTTTCAGCGTGATTACTAACCCTTCCAAACTCTTCACCCCACCCGCCCTTCCCACACGTCAAGCTACTCTCGCACCAAATCTGCATGACTTTTTCAACTACAGAACATATGACAGCACACAAGACTCAAGTGGCCCCGCCTAGTTTCAAGGACTTAATCTGTCTCCTAAGAAGAACTTCTTCAGAAAAGAAAAACTTGCTAAAGTCACTAGGGATTTTATCATCTCCCTCAAATTCCCAGGCACTTCTCCCACGGAAGAGAAACGTCTGGCTGTGACCTTTTGTCAATATACAAAGAATCAGACTAAAAGTTAAACAAATGGAGGCAGAAATCCTTACAAATGAAACTCCCCAGCAAGTGATGCTAAAAAATTTAGGATCTTAAGCATATGAGTGCCCCCCAAATAGTAATATTCCCCATGTAGGGGGTGTGGGGTAGAGTTTTTACTAGGAAACTGGCTCACTCCTTTGCAGGAAAAGTCAAGTCATTAATGCATTAGGTATTTCTGTGGCTTTTTCTTAAAGTTCTCTTACTGGCATTCAAGGTCTTTCAAGAGTGTGAGCATCTCTTGTTCTTTCCCCCAGCAACTGCCTTGATACCTACCTGGCATCTCCTATTTGTGCTTCTAGGTCCCACTTGCCTCCGTAACCCAGGACCTTGCACTTAAGAGTTTTCAGCACCTGTTTTGGTTCATATTACAGTCAGCCCTCCATATCCTGACGATTCAACCAATCACAGATCAAAAATGTATGGGGGCAGGAGAGAAATCCCAGAAAGTTCCAGAAAGCAAAATTTGAATTTGACACACCAAGAACTATTTACACATCATTTACATTGCGATTACAACTATTTACATAATATTTACATTGTATATAGTATTGTAAGTAGCCTGTGCTTGTATGCTCAGTCACTTCAGTCTTGTGGGACTATTTGCAGCCCTATGGACCCTTTGCAACCCTATGGAACATAGCTGCTAGGCTCCTCTGTCCATGGGGTTCTCCAGGCAAAAATACTGGAGGGGGTTGCCATGCCCCTCCTCTAGGGAATCTTAACCTAGAGATGATTTAAAGTGTACAGGAGGATGCCTTGAGGTTATAGGAAAATACTATGTATGCCATTTTATATTAAGGACTTTGAGCATCTTTGGATTTTGGTATCCTACGGAGGTCCCAGAACCATTCTCCCTCCTCCCATGATACCGAGGAAGGACTGTACAAGCTACTGTTTATTTAGCACCCACTAGCCAGGCACCCTGGAGAAGGTAATGGCACCCCACTCCAGTACTCTTGCCTGGAAAATCCATGGACACAGGAGCCTGGTGGGCTGCAGTCCATGGGGTCACTAAGAGTCGGGCACGACTGAGCGGCTTCACTTTTACTTTTCACTTTCATGCACTGGAGAAGGAAATGGCAACCCAGGGACGGCGGAGAATCCCAGGGACGGCGGAGCCTGGTGGGCTGCCGTCTATGAGGTCGCACAGAGTCGGACACGACTNTCACTAAGAGTCGGGCACGACTGAGCGGCTTCACTTTTACTTTTCACTTTCATGCACTGGAGAAGGAAATGGCAACCCAGGGACGGCGGAGAATCCCAGGGACGGCGGAGCCTGGTGGGCTGCCGTCTATGAGGTCGCACAGAGTCGGACACGACTGAAGCGACTTGGTAGCAGCAGCAGCAGCAGCCAGGCACCCTGGCACATTTCATTCAGTCCTCACTCAACCCTGTGAGGTGTGTTATTAGCTCCATCGTCTAGACTGACTTATGCTGTGAGGAATCTGTTCAAATGGCAAACTTTCTTCCCCAAAAGAATCCCTGAAGGGAGTGTGCACAGGACAATCCCACACTTTGTTGCATTTCTGTACTGCAGAGTGTACATCTGTATTTCACACTCCCTCCTTCAGCCACAGGTATCTCAGCAGAGAGAGTCTACACAATCTAAAAATACACCTAAAATTTTCAGCTCACATAGCAGAGTCTTAAAAGACAGAAATTGAGTCTTGCTCATCTCACACACTCATCTCTTCACAATGGACCGGCACAAGTAGGCGCTCATTATGTTATTAGCTGCGTGGTCCTAAAAAAGCTGCAGCAGCGAATTGGGGCCGGGAAAATCTGACAGCAGCTCACAAAACGCGCAAGAAAAACCTCAAAAGCCACCATCACCTTAGTAAGGCACCCCCCCTTCACCTCCCCAAAGAGAGAAAACGACAGCAACCTGTTCATCTCTCTAACTGGAATACATCAGAGTCTTAAAGATTTGCATTCTTCCCCAACAAGACAGGGTGACAGAGGCATCCTCACACTGAAGTGAAGCCAGTCATGAAAATTTATCAAATAACCAAATTTCATTCTCTAAGGCAGGATATCACATGGCATTCTGCTACAAATGCAATCATGACCACTAACTCCTCACTTAAAAAGAAAACAGTCTGATTCCAAGGTCTGTGTGCAGACTCTCTCGCCCAGAATAATCCAGACACAAGTGGACCTATTCTCCCAGAGTGTCAGCACAGCTGGCCCAGACCACCTAAAGATCTGAGAACAAGGGCCTCTTGCCTTCTCTGCTGGGATTCCCCCGACTGAGGAAGTGAGGGCAGTTTCTATGACGGGATGAGGGCAGTTTCTACTGAGAACTGCAGGGAAACCACAACCATTACTCAGGCTAGACAGCTGCCAAGGCGGCAGCGCTGCCTAAGAACTGAAGCTAAAACAGAGGTGGGAGGCTGTATTCCTTTCCATTACTAAGCCCTGGAGTATTCACTCCCGAGTTCATCCACATTTCAAGAATGTTAAAACCCTGTAGTCAAAACCCTGATTATTTATAATTTAAAATAAACTACTGTGTAAAGCAAAGACTTCACAAATGAAGACAGAAGAGGAACTGTGACAGGTAAGATAATACCAGAGTACAAAGCATTCATCACTCTCTTCTAGTGGCGTCCTCCCAAACCCCATCTCCATTTCCTACAGCAAACAACTTTTACTTCTTCTGCAGATGTAACCAATTAAAAGGGAAAATGAGGATTCTGGTCCAAAGAGTTGTCAGTGTGTCTCACGCACACACGCCTGTAATTTTGCATCAACCAGAGAGTGGGGTTTGGAACAGAGAAGGAAAACACAGGCACAGGGCAGGCGGCACAGCGAGACGCCCCCGAAGTAGCAGGGATCCAAGACAGAGCTCAAGACAGTTTTTCCCTACTCGCGACTTAACCCGAAATCCAAGTGACTCTGGAGAACAGAGAGAAGGATCCAGCAGCCTCGGAGGCCACGAGCCACCACCCCCGTCCGGTGAAACCTACCCGCTGCCCTCAACCCCACCTCCGCAAGGGAGAATCCGAGTCACCCATGGCGCCTCCGGGAAGCCCACCACGCGCTCCCAGGCTCTCTCCTCGCGACCCTTCTCCCAACCAAGCGGAACGCAAGAGGGAACTTACAGGGAGCCAACCTGACATTTCCCGCCGAGGTGGAAACCCGCGATCTCCTCGCACCGGCATTTTCGGGCGCCGGTCCCGCGTGGGCGCGCCTGTCCTGGGCCCCGCTCTTCCTCCTCGTCCAGGCTGCAGGTCAGTCCCCCGCCCCGCAGCCGGGTTTTAACCCGGTGCAAGTCCGCGGGGACCCACCCCTTTGTCCCTCCCTCCAAGGCGGCGGCGGCGGCGGCAACGACCCGCCCCCTACTCAACGCAGCGCCTCCGCGCCCGCCGCCTGGCCGCGGAAACTCTCAAATGGGCCGCTACCACCCCTGCACGGCCCGGGGGAGGGCTTGCCGGCGCCGTGCCCCCGGAGTCCCCGCGGAGCGCCGTGCGCGACTCTCGGCCGAGGACGGAAGAGGCGGGCGGCAGCAGGGAAACCCCGAGGACAGAGCGTCCCGCGGCCCCCACGCCCAACCCCCCTCCGGCGGACCCGATGGTTCGCTCCGCGGCGCGCACTGGAAGCAGCAGGTCCGGCTCCCGGCGCGCGCTGGGGAAGCGCTGCAAGTTCGCGTGCAGCAGTGCGTTCGGGGTGGTCTCATTGTCCGCGGGGAAAGAATCTGCCTGCAATGCGGAAGACAAGAGCTTCGAATCCCTGGGTCGGGAAGATTCCCCTGGAGAAGGGAATGGCAACCCACTCCAGTATTCTTGCCTGGAGAACCCCATGGACAAAGGAGCCTAGAGGGTCCATGGGTTCTCAAAGAGCTAGACGCTACTGAGCGACTGACACTTTCACTTTCTTTCTGCCCCCAAGGTCGCGTGCGCATCTTGTACTAACACTTTTTGGAGAGGTTTCAGAGCCTTCTTCCCAATTCTCTTCCAAAAGAAAGAACCGGGGAAGCTCCAAAGTTTCTTTTTGTCCTGCCTAGAGACCAGACCGGCCAGACAACACACATACATACACACCCAGGACGGTACCCCACGTTTCTCCTGGATTCGGAGAGTGTGAGATGTTAGTGTTAAATAATAAAACAAGACTTTTGAGGAAAATATACTTCAAGTTATCTCTTTGGCACATTCCCAACAACTCCAACAGAGATTAAAACTCCTCTTCCATTTATGAGGATTTTTTTTTTTTTAAGTGAAAGTCGCTCAGTCGTGTCCGACTCTTTGCGACCCCATGGACTATAGAAGTCCTTGGAATTCTCCAGGCCAGAATACTGGAGTGGGTAGCCTTTCCCTTCTCCAGGGGATCTTTCCAACCCAGNTTTTTTTTAAGTGAAAGTCGCTCAGTCGTGTCCGACTCTTTGCGACCCCATGGACTATAGAAGTCCTTGGAATTCTCCAGGCCAGAATACTGGAGTGGGTAGCCTTTCCCTTCTCCAGGGGATCTTTCCAACCCAGGGATCGAACCCTGGTGTCCTGCATTGCAGGGGATTCTTTACCAGCTGAGCCACAAGGGAAGGGAAGCCCCAAAGTAGGTCACAAATGCTTATCAGGAAGAATTCATCAAATTCAACTCAGTACATTTATTCATTGTAGAGTCCTCTGTTGTGTGTTAGTTATTCTGTTGTGTCCAGCTGTTTGCGACCCCATGGACTGTAGCCCAACAGGATTCTCTGTCAACTGGATTTTTCAGAAAAGAATATTGAGGATCTTCCCCACCCAGGGATGGAACCCAGGTTTCCTGCATTGCAGTGGATTCTTTACTGTCTGAGCCATCAGAGAAGTCTCAGTTCAGTTCAGTCGCTCAGTCATGTCCGACTCTTTGCGAGAAGAAAAGTCTACGTATTTATAATTGTGCACAATAAATAAGTTTCCTTATCTCAAAGGCATGTAAGTTATTTGGAGAATCAAAACAGGTACCCTGAATAAAAATATACCTTTGGGTTTGAAATCTTAAGGAAACCACACTGTGAGAGAGAAAAGTTCAGTCCATCCTGCTCTTAGCTTGAATAGTGCATAGTTTACCTGGGCCCACCAGAAGGTAGATGGATGCGAGCATGGCAGCCCACTCCAGTATTCTTGCCTGGAGAATCCCCACGGACAGAGGTGTACGGTGGGCTACAGTCCGTGGGGTTGCAAAGAGCTGAACATGAGTAAGTGACAAAAGCACAGCACCTAAGAAGGCAGACGAGCTGATGGACCCACTGAGGAGATGCAGATGCCAGGCTCTCTCCCTGAAAAGTTGCTTCATTTCCTGCCTAATGAAAACAAGTTTGGCAAGTTTGGAAAAACAAGTCGAGCAGATGCCTCTGAAAGTGTTAGCTTCTGGCCTCCTTTGCAATGGCAAAGTGCCTGCCTCTGAATCAAAAGCACTGTGAGTAACATTTCCCAGTTTTAAGTCTCCAGAATTAGATGCTTTGGTTGTATTCCTGAGGTAAGGTGTTACTCTCCTGATGAAAGCACCATTAAAAAAAAAAAAAAAAGTTGCCCAAATTAGGCAGTGCTGACTAATAATAATAATGACACCATATGTGAACTGGTCACACCTTAGTGATGTGAGCTTATACCACTAGCATTTAAAAAGAAAGGAACCCAGAATGTAGCAATTATATCTGCTGAATGATTTTCCTTTTTCTCTCTAGAATTGCATTGTCCAATATGATAACCACTTGTCACATGTGAGTATCGGATACATTTAAATTTACATTAAAACTAAAAGAAATGAAAAGTCCAGTTTCTTAGTCATGTTAGTCATATCTCCAGTGCTCAGTCAGTAGCCACACACTTGTGGTTCCCATGTTGAATAGTGTAGATATAGGATGTCCATCGCTGCATGAAGTTCTATTGCATTGTGGCTATTTATTAGTTGCTAAGGTGTGTCCAACTGTTTTCAAATCCATGGACTGTAGCCTGCCAGGCTCCTCTGTCCCTGGGATTTCCCAGGCAAGAATACTGGAGTAGGTGGCAATTTCCCTCTCCATGGGATCTTCCGGATCCAGGGATCAAACCCAAGTCTCCTGATTGGGCAGGTAGATTCTTTATCATTGAGCCACCAGGGAAGCCCTTCTAATACATTACAGTACTCCAAATGATGACATACTTTTATAGTAGAAATACCAACATTCTGACACAATACATAGTTCTGACTCATGTTGAAAAAAGTCTTTCAATTGATACAATACCATTGCTGGTGGCAGTACAAATCTATACAACTCTTTGGAAAAGCAAGTTATACTAGTGTATATTTCTCACAAGTGGGCTTGCACATGTGAACCCCATTCCTGGAATTTTGTTTCTCCAAAGAACTTCTATCCAACAAATAATTACTAAACACTTCCTATAAAGTCAGAACCCCCCATAGAAGACTTAGTCAGGCTCTAGCCTCAGAGTTCAGCCTACTACAGTAGACAACTAGTAAACTATAAGAAACCATTTAAGTACCAAGATTCCTAGCAGCTCAGAGTAGTCTAGGGTTTTTCTGGAGGGGTTCCTCACCCAGATAGGGGTATGGGGTTGAGCGAAGTCTTTCCAGAGACAAGACAGCAGATTACACATTCTCAAGGACAGGGAGGAATGACTTTGTGAGACAAAAAGAGGAGAAAGCTTTCTAGGTGAAGACAACAAATAACAAGTGGAGAAAAAGGAAGAGATCACAGGCTTGCTGTTGAGGTAGCAGGAGGTAAGGTGTTCAGACAAACAGGGCTTGTGGTCTGCTGTGACACTGCAGAAGTGGGATGCGACCGGCATTTTTTGAAGATCACTCTGTCAGCTTCTTGCAGGGAGGGGCATCAGTAAGAGTGACAAGGCCAACAACAACCAAAAAAAGGATCTGTGTGGGAATGCAGGTGAGAGATGATGTGACTGTGAAGTTAGACAAAATAAGCCAGTTCAAGGGATGAAGGAAGTGGAATCAGCAGACTGGGTGACTGCCTGATCAGATATGAGGTAAGGAAGAGGGAAGTGAGTCTAAGGTGACTGTTAGGTTTCTGGCTTAACTAAGTAGATGACAGTGTCTTTTGCCAAAAGGGGAAACAAAGGAATGGGAACAGATCTTGGGAGGGGCTTGAGGAAGGATGGCGAATTTAGTTAAGGGCTCATTGAGTTTTGAGGATCATGGATTCTCCAGGTGGAGATGTTCAAGTGTCTACTATGTGCCAGGCATTAACGAGATCTTAGGTGGAGAGGTTTGCGGTAGAGGAAGAGATTTGGAAATTGCCAGTGTATCAAGAAAGCTGATGTCACGGGAGGTAATGAGAGTATTCAGAGGCATGACAAAAACTGAGGCAGGAAAAGAATAAGGGTATGCCAATACTTAGGGAAGATCCCAGGGAATGCCAATACTTAGGAGGCAAGCTTAAGAGCCCAAGGTAGAGATAAAAGAGGAACTGCCAGAAGGGAAAGAAAAAAATCCACTGCAGTAAGTTGTCCAAAAAGTCAAGAGAAGAATGAATTTCAAGAAGGGAAGAACAGCCAGCACGGAACTTTGAAGAGTTCAGTTAAGAACAGAAGATGTTCACCAAGAAGAGAAACAGATCATCCTGGCCAGAGCTGTCTCAAAACAAGATAGGATTAGAGGTTAGATGACGGCACGTGACTGGGAGGCTGGACAGCACTTCATCGTATATATAATAACATAGGATGGAAACCATCGCTGTCCAAGGCTGGAGAAGTGTTAAACTACAGCAGATCAACTTAATGGGCATAGCAAGTCATCATTCAAAATTATATAAGGAAGTCTGTGTAGCAGCAAGGATAATAACAATATAATAACCAATGAGAAAGAGTACAAATAGCATCTATCCTTGGGAGTCCCCTGACAGTCCAGCAGTTAGGACTCTGCACTTTCACTGTCACGGCCCAGGCTGGCTGGAGAACAAAGATCTCACAAGCACACAGTGCGGCAAAAAAAACCAACCAAACAAAAATACTATCCTGATAGCAATAACAAAAAATTACTATATATATATAAAAGAACTAGAAAGTATATGATAAAATGATTTGATGAATGGTGACAACTGTGTGTACTTTTCTTTTTTAATTGTTAGTTATTGTTTATGAAATGTTTTAACACTTGTCATGTATTACAGTGTATAACGTCTTTAAAGCAGGGTCAGAGGACCTCAAATAACTGTAAAAACTAAACACTTTTAATCAGATTGCCTCAAGAACATTAAGATTTGGGGATAAACATACACACATACACACACACATACATACTTGCAACATGATTTTATAAAGTATCATTAAATGGGAGCAAAGGAACCCGACATGAAAAGTTTCCAGGCTAACTAAGCAATTGAGTTGGCCTGTACACTGGTTGGTGGATTAGAATCATGAAGGCTCTCCCAGGACTTCTCTGGTGGTCCAATGGTTAAACTTGGCTTTCCAATGCAGGGAAAGTTTCCAGTACAGTTTCCCACATGTCTTGCAGGCAAAAAAAAAAACCAACACAAAACATAAACAACAGAAGCAATATTATAACGAATGCAATAAATACTTTTAAAATGGCCCACATTATAATGATACTTTCCTTCAATAAGTGTTTCTTGAATGCCTAGCAGGTACCCTGAGGTAGGTATATAGCAGATAAAGGCAGTATACAACAGGGGGCTTGCTCACAGCATGACGAAGAGAAAGACATGTACACAAATGATGACAGGGCACAAGAACTGCTCAAGTACGTGCATGATGTAGGCGCTGGCAGTTAAAACTCTGCCTGAAGGAAGGGTACTTTTCAGGAGAAAAGTCCTGGCATTCCTTTCCCTTCCCAAGCCAAACAGCCATACCAGTAACTGTGCATATTCACTTAAAGGACTCCTCCCTCCATAAGCAGTCACCTCACATCCCCTAAAAGAACATCCAGGACAGAGGTATTCAAAGTTCTGCTCTGCCCCATGCCTTCACATTTCGTTATTTAATGTTACTTTCGCTAACTTTCCAAGTTCGTTAACTCCATGTGCATGCACCTAGCAATGGCCCTGTGAGCACTCAGTGAGCAGGCGGCTGTTTGGAAGCCAGGAAGGGGGCCCTCACTGAGGACCGAGTCTGCCAGCACCTTGATCTTGGACTTCGCAGCCTCCGAAACTGTGTGAAGTAAACGTCTGTTGTTTAAGCACCCTGTCCGCAGCATCCTGCTGTGGTAGCCTGGGCTAAGGCAGCCTCCGTGTCCTATATGCGTGGACCCTGCTGCCTTCTCTAGGCTCAGCCCAGCCTGCACTCTCCCAAGCTCACTTCCTGGAGCTGCACCGGCCTTTCTTTGCAGTTGTTGCTCTTGAGACCCTGCCAAGCTCATTCCTGCCCCAGAGCCTTTGTTGGAGCTTCTCTGCGTGGACCACAAAGCCAGCTCCTGCTTAGATTTCTCTTTCCATCTAAAGTAGAAAGCATCCCTTGAGGTTACTACCAGGAAATGATGCCCTCAGGAGAAAGCCAAGTTTAAATTAAAGCAAGAAGGTGGAGTTCAGCTGAATGTTTCATTTACAGTGAGACAAGGGTTTCAGAGAGCCCAGTGCAAGGTATGAAAAGGTGGGAATGGTAGATGGTCTATTTAGGGGATGAGAAGACCAGAAAGGAAAAATAGCAGGAAGGGAGAGTGGCCCTAGAAAGGGCTCCCACTTTTTTATCATTATCATCATCATTATTACCACTGATAATATGTTGGCATTGCTGCTATTATCACTACAATGAAAAGATATTACAGTAAGTACAAAGAGGATGAAAATATCACTAATCAGACTTACAGGGAAAGAAAGTTTTCAGTTCTAAATGGATGGTGGCTTCTACTTGCCTCTCCTTTCACTGCCAATGGTACAAACTCCAGCACACCCCACCCTGTTCCTACCCTCCATCCTGTGTAAGCACTGGGCAATGTTTCTGGCCATGATGGGTTCACCTGGCCACAAAGTTGATGAAAGAATTAGCTGTGCAACTCAGAATCAGCTGGATGGATTACAAGTCTGAAGAGGCCCTAGAACGGTGCTGGGGGTAGTTCTGGTTGGAAAGAGGTGGCTGTGGTCTGGGCTGACCTCAAGGTGCCATACTGTGGATGGGCAGGCTTCTAGGAAACTTATGGGGCTGACCTGGGTATATTCGGCCTGCTCAACAGGAGCTGAGATACAGCATAATCCAAGTCCAGTCCTAGAGATCACAGAAGCACTTTCTGGGATGTGGTTTCATCTGGACAGACCCTGCTACAGAGCATGTTCTGTCTGTGGAGAGCCCTCTCCTCCTGGCAAGGTGCCCTGGATCCAAAAGTCACTGTGCTCTGCGTCTTGACATCTTTATTTATTTTTACTACTATTTATATTACAGAGTATATAAAATCCACTCTTCAGGGAGAGGTGCTACTTGTTAATACCCCATCAAAAAACCCAGAAACCTGGACTAAAAAGTAATTGATTAAATGCACACTATGTGCCACAAATCTTTCAAACACTATATTAATTCATTTAATGTAAATCTTTCCATCGCCCCTGTATATTTGATATTATTGCCCTGTTTTAAGATGAGGAAACTGAGCTTCCCAGGGGAAAAGAGCTTGTCCAAGGGCATCACAGAGTAGATGATGGGTAAGACTCCAAACCTATTGGACTCAAAGTCCATTCTCATCACTGCTCTCCTGTCCCTCAGTTCATCGTCTACAGCAATAAGACAACTGCACAGAGCTGGGGCAGAGGTAGGTCTTTGGTGGTTATTATTGTTGTTTTCCTTTTGGTTCTTTTTTAAACAGACTTAAGAGGACTTTTGCTGACACAACAACTGAACAAATAATGCTGGGGAATCATATTTGTGAAAATCTTCCTGTGCAATATTAAAAAGGTAAATACCACAAATGTCATTTGACTCCAGCCCATGAGGTAATAGCTGCTAGTACGGATATGAGAGCTGGACGAGAAGGCTGAGTGCCAAAGAAATGATGCTTTTGAACTGTGGTACTGTAGATGATTCTTGAGAGTCCCTTGAACTGCAAGGAGATCAAGCCTGTCAGTTCTAAAAGAAATCAACCCTGAATATTCATTGGAAGGACTGATGCTGAAGCTGAAACTTCAATACTTTGGTCACCTGATGTGACGAGCCAACTCTTTGGAAAAGATTCTGATGTTGGGAAAGATTGAGGGCAAGAGGAGAAGGGGGCAACAGACGATGAGATGGTTGGAGAGCATTACTGACTCAAAGGACACGAGTTTGAACAAAATCTGGGAGACAGTGAAGGACAGGGAAGCCTGGCATACTGCAGTCCACGGGGTTGCAGAGAATCAGACACGACTGAGGGACTAAACAACAACAATGAGCTAGGAATTAGAATCCTGAAATCAAATATGATTCTAGCGTCTAAGAATTCCTGAATTTCCTCTCCCAAACTTAAGAAATAAGTTTCTTAAAAAAAAAAAAATCTTTCATAAGGGAAAATTTTTCCTTTTCAAGGGAAAAAAGTCCTCATCTCCCATGCAAGAGAGGGAATCTAAGGTGAAAGTGGCCCAGGGGACTGTCTGTGTGATATACAAGTCCTCCAGGGAGCCCAGAGGGGCCTCTGGCAACTTGAATTGGTTAATCCTGTAGCACTAAGAATTCAGTATCCCTGACCAACACAGATTATAATTGTTGAAGTGTCTCCTTGATTGTCAAAGAATCCTCAGATCTGAAAAGGCCTTAGAAAACAAGCTGTTAAGTTTTCCAGGGCAGCCATGCAAAATAGTACAGGCCTCTGAAAACAAAGGAAGCTGGTCCTGGGAAAGGCAAATCCAAGAGGCATTCTATAAAAACTTGAAAACACATAACATTTCTATAAAGACAGCTTCTTGATGATAAGAATCACCTGAGGCATCCCAGGTCCCTCCCTGAGATCCTGATTCAGTGGGTCTGAGAAGGGCCCCAGGGAATTTTACATTTCAGCACTGTACCCAGCAGGTGAATCTTATCATCAGGCAAGTTTAAGAAATTCTGCTAAAGAGACATTGTTACAATTCTCTGACAAAAGATAACAAGGTTTCTAAGGCAGGTAAAATATTCATTTTGAAGGTCAGAAAATAATTCTCCTGTGGGAAAGGATCAGGGGAAGGGATAGTTACTGATTTGGGGATAGACATGTACACACTGCTATATTTAAAATGGATAACCAACAAGGATCTACTGTATAGTACACGGAACTCTGCTCAATGTTATGTAGCAGCCTGGATAGGAGGGGAGTTTGGCAGAGAATGGATACATGTATATGTGTGGCTGAGTCCTTTTACTGTTCACCTGAAGCCGTCACAACATTGTTAATCAGCTATGCCATGCGAGTTCAGCCACATTCGACTCTTTGCAACCCCACGGACTGTAGCCTGCCAAGTTCCTCTGTCCATGGGATTTTCCAGGCAAGAATACTGGAATGGGTTGCCATTTCCTCCTCTGGGGGACCTTCCTGACCAAGGTATCCAACCCACATCTTCTGCGGCTACTGTATTGGCAGGCACATCCTTGATCACTGAGCCACCAGGGTTATTAATACCATTGCTGTTAATCAGTTATACCCCAAAACAAAATTAAAATTTTAGAAAAAAGGAAAGAATTATCTTCTTGCAAAATGTCTTTGGCTTACAAAAGGGTCAGACGTTGTAATCCTCTTGGTATGTTGATTTGCATACATATTTGTATATACACATTTCTTTGAGTTTCAGTTACTTTAAAATAAATGATACATGTTTATTTACACAAACCATACCACAGATCACACACACACACACACAAAGAATAGTAAAATACAATTAAAATGTCACAATCCAGAGCAAACTACTGTTAAATAACTGGATGAGCATCCTTCCAGGTACCTCCATGCATAGGTAAGCAGGTAGATATCATATATATAACATCATACATCTGGGGCTGTACTAGACATGCCCTTTTGCTGTTTTCTCTACATGCTGCTGCTGCTGCTAAGTCGCTTCAGTCGTTGTCTGACTCTGTGCGACCCCATAGATGGCAGTCCGCCAGGCTTCCCTGTCCCTGGGATTCTCCAGGCAAGAACACTGGAGTGGGTTGCCATTTCCTTCTCCAATGCATGCAAGTGAAAAGTGAAAGTGAAGTCGCTCAGTCGTGTCCTACTCTAGCGACCCCATGGACTGCAGCCTACCAGGCTCTTCTGCCCATGGGATTTTCTAGGCAAAAGTACTGGAGTGGAGTGCCATTGCCTTCTCCATTTTTCTACATAGGAATAGGCAATTTTTTCATGGCAATATAGTTCTATATCATCACTTTTCTGTGTGTGTGTATGTTAGTTGCTCAGTCATGTCCGACTCTTTGCAACGCCATGGACTGTAGCCCACCAGTCTCCTATGTCCATGGAATTCTTCAGGCAAGAATACTGGAGTGGGAAGCTGCAAAATATTCCCATTTGTATGAATATACCATAATTTGCTGAATAAATACTTCAAAGTTCTTTTAAAAAATGGTATAGAGCAGAGATCCCTAGCCTCCAGGCTGTGAATGGGTATTGGGCCACAACCTATTAGGAACCAGGCCACACAGTAGGACGTGAGTGGCTGAACAGCTAGCAAAGCTTCATTTGCTGCTCATCATCACTGGCATTACCACCTGACCCACCATCCTACCCCACCACCATGGTCCATGGAAAACTTTTCTTTCACAAAATTGGTCCCTGGTGCCAAAAAGTTTGGGGACCACTGGTGTAGAGGACAAGGTAAAAATCAGATGGATGAAATTCCTAAGATTTTCCATAGATAATGAGAAAGCAAGCAGTGTATAAGTTGTTGTTCTGTAGCTGCTAAGTCATGTCCGACTCTTTTGCAACCCCATGGACTCTAGCCTGCCAGGTTCCTCTGTCCATGAGATTTCCCAGCCAAGAACAATGGAGTGAGTTACCATGTCCTTCTTTCTCAAGGGGATGTTCCCGACTCAGGGATCCAACCCCAGTCTCCTGCATTGAGGCAGATTCTTTACCACTGTGCCACCTGGGAAGTCCCACAGTTTGTAAGACTCAGGCACAATTTGTAAGATGTATATAGTATAGATAGTATGTTAGTAAGATATGTTAAAAAACAAAATAGAATAAATGAAATGCTTTTGTGTTAAGTATAGGTGAAAATAAAGAAACAAATAAGAATGTCACTTATAAACAGAAGAGTTCCAATGAAGGACAAAGTAAATCTTAAATATTAATAAAGCCACAAGAAAAGCCCAATAAAATATTAATAAATGTACTAAATATCTAACTTACAATTTTATTTAGATGTAATAATAGTTTATATTATTAATAAGCAATCCTAAAATATTAATAACACATAATAAAGCCCAGCTCATGTTGCCTCCAGATTGACAGCTATGTCATCCCTAAATTGACCACCCATTGGTGACACCCATTATGTACAATTCTGCCCACCTGTATACTCTGCCCCCAAATGCAGGCAAATTACTATTGAGGTACAGCTACTGGCCAAGTATACTTGGCCTGTATCCCTGCTATGGGGAAAGCCTATGCTGGCTTCAGACACCTTCTATCTGCTAAGCCTCCTGTTCAACCTCAAATCTGGCCTCTGTGACCATACCATCACTGGGGAAAGCTAACACTGCAAAGAGACAGGACATGTGAAGACTGCAAGCACAGGATTGCAGAGTGTAGACCTTTTACCTTATTTATATCCTCACCTAATTATGTTAAAATTGTTTGAATCTTTCCCCCTTGAATCTCAAAGCATGTTTTCGAGGTGAATAAATCATATGACTGGAACAACTGACTTTGTTCTCTGAGCCTTTCTGTCTCATAATCTCTGGGAGAGTTTCCTTGGCAGTATTCTTGGAGGCTAAGACTGCATCAAAGTTACTTCCCACACTTCTAGAGTAATGGAGAGAAGCAAGCACGGTGGGGGGCCATCATGACTAAAATTACACACATAGAAGGTACATCAAATTCTTTGCTAGTCTGGGCCATGAGGGCAAGGGTAATACAAAGTGCAATCTTTAATTTAATTTCAGGAATGTATTGGGTTTTCAGCTTTTCTTGCCTCCAAAGTTATTATCTAAGTTTTTAAATAAATCAATCACAGTTTATTTTCAAGAGTTTCTGATATTTATATTTTATACACTAAATCACATAAGTAGTTTTAGCTATTCTTCCCAATGACATTTTATTTTTCACCCATCTTCTCTCTCCCTGATCTATTTCTAGCTCTCCTAGAACCATCCTCCACTTGCTAAAGTATTTTGATTCTTGTTCTAAATCTTGCCATAAGTATCCTACTGAGCTAAAGCCATCAGAAGAGACAAATTCAACTTTAACATAAGCATGAAGTCTCTTTCAAAGTGTGTTGCCAATTATTTTAGTTACCAGACTTAAAAGCTGAACTAAAAATAATCATATATGTAATTACTTTGATTTTTTGACTATCAATAATTATATCACAAATATCCATGTCAAATATGAATAATTATAATTGTGTATTTTTTCAAAAATCAATAATTTTTTTAAAAATCAATAAAATTAGGATTAGGTAGAGGAATTCCTATCTAGGGTGTTTTGTCTAATCTCACTGTACAATCAGATTACCTCTAAATAAATCAAAACTGTGGCTGAACTGAAACATGCTATCACCAACCACTCAACTAATGAAAATGTGAGGTATCAAAATCAGGACTCCAGTGATGACACCCTTCCCAAACAGAAACTAATTACATCATTTTTTTTTTAATCTTTGACTGTGCTGAGTCTTCGTTGCAGCACACAGGCTCTAGTGTACACGGGCTCGGCTGCCCCCAAAGCACGTGGGAACCTCAGTTCCTTGACCAGGGATTGAACTGGAGTCTCCTCCTTTGGAAGGCAGCTTCTTAACCACTGGACCACTCAGGAAGTCCGTGCATGATTTTATTATAATGGGAATCATAAAATAAGCTGCCTCCAGTCTTCCCCACACAGTCACAGTACCAGGGGTCCAGTACAGGTAGCACACACACAATTTGTCGATTGAAAACTCAACTGCATCTTCCACCCAGGGAAGAGTCCTTATCCATGAAAATTTCCTGAGGCAGTGCTGTGCTTAGCCCTGTGCTTGTGTGTCTAGCCCAGAGGTTACCTGAAACCAGTTACTGGATCCTGAGTGGCTGGAATATGTGGAGGAGGAAGTGCTGAAGAGAGAGGCAGGTGGAGGAGAGGAAAAAGGGTGGTAAACACAGAGATTCCTTTTAAGAAATGTGGCTGTGACAAGTAAGAGAGAGGTAGGGCTCTAGGTTTACAGGCCCCTGGTATGTGACCTAGTATGTCTCTGACTCTTTGTGACCCCATGGACTGTAACTGTAGCCCACCAGGCTCCTCTGTTCATGCGATCTTCCAGGCAAGAATACTAGAGCAGGTTGCCATTTCCTTCTCTAAGGGATCTTCCAACACAGGGATCTAACCTGCGTTTCTTGCACTGGCAGGCAGATTCTCTACCACTGTGCCATTTGGGAATCCCTTTCACCAGCTCCTGCCGGTGGTGGTGGTTTAGTCGCCAAGTCCTGTCTGATTCTTGCGACCCCATGGACTGTAGCCCTGCCAGGCTTCTCTGTCCATGGGATTCTCCAGGCAAGAATACTGCAGGGGGTTGCCATTTCCTTCTCCATCACAAGCTCCTAGTCATGTTTTAATTCTTAGGTTTTGGGTTCTCTAAAACATTCAGGAGTATAATTAAATTTATGTTTCAGAACCTAGGTTGAATATTACTCATCTCTAATATATGCTATACTTAAAATATCCAGACATCTCAGATTTCCAGAGATAAGCAAATGGCTACCATTCCATCTTGTTGACTTCATGAGGGAAGCATGCCCTTTAATTTTTGTTTGGAAAACATATTAGACTATAATTACAGCATTCAAACACTTCTTATTTTTATTTCTCTTCCACTTCAATGGTACACAAATATACATGATGAAATTTTGCTTTAATTGCTAAAGTGACCAAAGTCTTTTTACATAAATATTTGGGGCAATGCTCTTTCATTATAAATATTTAAAGAAGAAAATATGGAATTATTGTTTGAGTACTGACAAAACTACTTGTCTAAAATCTCCACAGCTAAACAATTAAGTTGCTTGAATCCCTGAATGCTGAAACAATTCCAAGTAAAGGTACTTAAAATACAAGTGCAGAACTAACACATTGCCTACAAATATTTAGGTTGGTTTGAGAAGGAAATTAAGAATAGGACATCTAGACTCTGATAACCTGTGTATTTATAGGTAGTAGTGGTTTAGTCACCAAGCTGTATCTGACTTTTGCAACGCCACGGACTATAGCCTACCAGGCTCCTCTGTCCATGGAATTTCCCAAGCAAGAATACTGGCGTGGGTTCCCATTTCCTCTTCCAGGGAATCTTCCTGACCCAGGGATCAAACCCACATCTTCTGCATTGTAGGCGGATTCTTTACCATTGAGCCACCAGGGAAGCCCATATGTATAGGGATTTAATGTTTTAATAGCAATGAATTTTCAATTTCATATACGCCAGTGGTCCCCAACCTTTATGGCACCAGGAAGCAGTTTTGTGGAAGACCATTCTTCCACAGACTGAGGGTGGGGGTGGGGTGGGGAATGGTTTCAGGATGATTCAAGAGCATTATATTCATTGTGCATTTTATTGCTATCATTAATATATATCAGCTCCAGCTCAGATCATCACCAGTAGATCCTGGAGGATCTGGAGTAGATCCTGGAGTAGATCCTGATATAATCTGGTAATTTCCCACCACTCTCCTTAAACAGGCAGGATAGGAAACTGACATATAAAAGTATCTGATCCATAAACTCAAGAATTAGAAATAAATCAGCTTGGTATCCTGATCTCTACACCACTGCTTTTCCCAGTGAACCATGAGCAGACATAGCAGGAAAAAAAAAGGGGGGGAAAGCCAGTAAACAAAGCGAAGCACTGGGTGAAAGAACACAGTGATGAGTCAGATCTGGGGTTTCAACAAACCCCAGTTCTGCTACTTCGTAGGTTTAGCGTACGCCACTGCCACTATTCAGCTGTTCTGACCTATCAAAATGGCAAGTTACACAGCTGGACCTGACGGGCGTGTGATTTATGAAAACCCTCTGAGTTTCCATCTCTGCATCTGTGAAATGGTATAGTGAGTTGTATGATGTCTCCCCAAATTTCACACGTTGAAGTCCCAGCTCTCCTTACCTGAGAATATGATCTTATTTGGAATCAGGATCCTTACAGAGGCAATCAAGTTAAAGTGAGGTCTGTAGGCGGGGGCCCTAATGCAGTGTGACTGCTATCTTAAAATGGGTTAATTTAGACAGAGACAGACGCACATAGTGGGAAGACGACCACCTTCTGGCTAAGGAGAGAGGTCTGGAACAGATCCTTCCCTCACAACTCTCAGAAGGAACCAATCCTGCCAACACCTTGATTTCAGACTTCTAGCCTCCAAAACTATCAGTTCCGTTCAGTCGCTCAGTCTTGTAATACAAACTGTGAGACGATACATTATTGTTTATACCACCCAGTCTGCGATAGGTTGTTGTTTTTTTTTTACTGCAGCCCTAGGAAACTTATACAAATTAAGATTATAGTTGGACCCATATCTCATAGGTGGGTCTGAGAATTAAATGAAAAACAACGCAGCTAAATATTTAGTACAGTACCGAGTACACTGTAATAAGCTCCCAAATAAATATAAGGCTTTCATCTTTATTACTGTAGGTTGATCCTTCATTTCAGAATTACCATGGAACTCTCACCACAAACAACTTTTCTTCTCACAGTACAGCATCTCCAGGCCTCTGAGGTACAGCCTGTCCACCCCACTTTTTTCTTCCCCTCTCTGCACACCTGGCCAACAACTTACCCTCCTCAGGAGCCTTCTCTCACATAATCACTGCTTCAGGCCTTCTGCTCTGCAGCCCTTTTCACACAGCAGTGTAATTACTGATCTCAAATTAGATTCCCAAGTCCCCCAGACAAGCCTTTACATTCCTCTTAGCTTTCCTCAGGCAGTGCCATGTGAGCCTGTGAGGTGCTCATTAAATGTTTGAGGAAAGAATCTCTTCACCACAGGTACGGAAACTGGCCACATACTATCTACAAACAAGCCCAGGCTCTAAGATTTATCTGTTAAAAGTACTGTCCAGGTTAGTGGTTCTCAAAGTGTGCTGGGGACACCTGAAGTATCAGCCTGGATGGGAACTTGCTAGCAATGCAAATATCCTGTGCCTCACCCCAGAGGGACTGAAGCCACAACTCTAGGAAGGGAACCCAGGAATCTGTGTTTCAACAAGCCCTCTAGGTGACTGATGCAGCTAAAGTTTGTGAGCTGCTGTTCTGTCTCCAATTCCATGTGAAGAAGTTGGGCTGCTGGTTGTGAGCTCCCCAGGAATTCCTACAGAGGAGGAGTCCCAGGGGAGAGGGGACCGCAGAGGGGCTCTCAGGGGCACAGAAACAAAAGTTTTAATTTTCACCTTCAATTCACTTATCTGTACCCATATTATGGGATGGGCTGGTAACAACTCTAAACTGTTACTATCTAAATTACCTAGCAATGAGAATCTATGTCTAGGAAGTGAGGCTCTGTCCAGACTCTGAGCCTCCTTCCCGAAAGCAAAAAGGCAAAGATGATTTTGCAGCATCAGAAAAGTGAACTCCAAAGCCCCTTAAAGTAGCAACAAACAAGTGCCAGTCAAACAGTGCTCTCCAGAGACTTTAAGATAGTAAAGCAGGGCAGCTGCAGGTAGAAGCTCAAAATCAGAAACAAGTAAAGGGCCTTCAGGGACCCTCCTTCATCCATGCCAGACATTGCTAATGGGTCACAAAATTCTTAACAAACGTGGACAGTATCTGCATGCTAAGTTGCTTCAATTGCATCAGACTCTTTGTGATCCTATGGACATGGCCCACCAGGCTCCTCTGTCCATGGGATTCTCCAGGCAAGAATACTGGAGTGGGTTGCTGTGCCCTCCTCCAGGGGATCTTCCCAACCCAGAGATTGAACCTGTGTCTCTTAAGTTTCCTGCACTGGCAGGCAGGTTCTTTACCACTAGCACCAGCTGGGACAGTATCTAGAAATCTTTAACTCCAGGCAGCCACTATCAATTGATCAGATTTGGCCCTTGTGAAAAACCCATTACTATCCTAGTTTAGGAGTTAAATCCTCAAGTTCTGTAGAGTTAGTGTGGAAAACAGCTGCTATTATAGGAATTCCCACTGCACTTGGGAATCAGAGGCTATACAATCTTGGGGAAACCATTTAAAATTTTTGAATCTCAGTTTCCTTATTTGCAAAAGGGAGCTGGCAATAGCTCCTCCAGAATGTTCTGAGGATAAACGAGATGGATGAAGGCCCCTTGTCCAGTCCCTGGCAAATAAAACGCTCTTAATAAGTGTGCGCTGGATTTGAAACTATAGCCATGTGGGGAAAACTGCACCACCCAAGCTTGCCTGCAGCTAATGCACCCAGAAACCTAGGTTTCAGTGTTTATCTGTGAAGGAGCTGTGGAGTAAGATGCTAGCTTGGGAAAACAAACTGATGTTGGAGGGTATGTGGTCACTAGTATAGGCAATCGGAACCAGGGAGACATTTATCAGGAAGAGCTTGTTTGAGTCCTTGTCCAAAGACAATGCCAGCTCAAGCTCCTCCTTTGCTATATCCATACTGGACCTCTAAATCATTTGACTAAAGCAACAGATCCTACCCAGAAATCTACTTTCAGGAAAACCACTTCCAGGGTTTGGGCAAGCATCTGTCTTCTTATGTTTGGAATGTTTAAAAGCTCCATAGAGAACATCTCAGTAAACAAAACCCACTTCTAGCCATGTTAGTTCAGTGGAAACTGAGGAATTCCCCACTCAAGTGTCCCCATTTGGACAACCAGATGCTAAGAAAGGCCTTGGTGTGTGACCGATGCTTGCTATATGTTAACTCATTCCGCTTCATGTTAACAAGTCCTTTTTACAGATAAAGGATCTGGAGCTCACAGACATTAAAACAATCACAGTCAGAAGGCAGGAATACTAGGATTTGAAGAGCTATCTGCCAGTCACACTCCACTAAATTCCAACACTGATATGAAGCTGGAATCCACCCCAGTAAGGTCCTCAAGTTTAAACAGACAGGAATTTTGAAATAAACACATGAAAAAAAATTCTAACCCCATTCTAGCAGCCCTGGACTGGCCTATAACCAGGGGTTAAAGTGTAACTAAGAATAAATACATCCTAGCATCTGTCAAAATAGAATTTAATACCTTGTAAATCCCATTTAATTCGTACTTAAAACTGAAATCAGTCAATAGATAATACTCAGCCCTTTTGCTAAAAGCCTGTACGTAATTAATCTTTAGAAGCCAGTGGGACTGATATCTTTCTTATTTTCAGCAAAGCACTTTCCACTGTTATATAATTTTGCTATGTCGAAGACAATGGAAAAAATGTGACCTACCAGAATGACTTATAAACCCTACACATCAAAATACCTTGGTATGTATTTATTCTGAATAATGAGGTTTAGACCTAGGTGCTTTATCAGCATTTGCCCAGAATTATCTATCAATTCAGACCATAAATGCAGGTAAGATCTTTCTCATCTTTGGGAAACAGGCCATTACAATTAAATTTTCTTGGATGTTATCCAATTTCATTACCAGCAACATCGAATAGGGTGGCTTTGACTTGTAGGATGTGAGATTATTTAATCAAACTAGGCCAGTAACTAAAGCTGATGAGAGACCAAAAGGCAAGTACCTGGTAAAGCAGGCTGTCTGTTGGCACGTGTCTGTGTTTCCTGGAGCACTTGTGCCAAGAGTTGCAGCTGGGATGCCAATCCCACTCACAAGGAGATGACAGCAAGGTAGTACTTCGCACCCTGAAAAAGACACTACTGTTAAAATTCAGCACGGTCATTTCCAGTTTGGCGAGATCTTTGAAATGTACTGAAATTCACATTCTGTACAGTTTACCCACCTACATTATGGCTTTCAATATATTCACAGACTTGTGCAACCATGACCACAATCCATTTTAGGACATTTTCATTACTTCAAAAAAGAAATCATTTAATCCTCCAATTCCCCCCTCCTCCTCCCAGCTGTAGACAACCACCAATCTAATTTTGTCTCTATAGAGTCACTCCTTCTGGAGATTTCATATAAATGAACTCATTTGTGATCTTTTATGATTGGTTTCTTTCACTTGGCATAACATTTTCAAGTTGCATCCAGGGTGTAGCCTGTGTCAGAACCTCACTCCATTGTATGGATATATCATAGTTTACTTATCCACTTTACAGCTGATGGATATTTGGGTTGGTTGTTTCTACTTTTTAGCTATTATGCTCAAATGTGTACATGGACCTAGTTTTCATTTCTCTCAGCTATATATCTAGGAGTGCAATT